>CM037873.1:13595875-14189787 GCA_021292105.1 Anadara kagoshimensis
GCTGATTATATTATGTGTCTTAAAAAGTACAGTTGTATTTTTCTGAATTTATTGAGAACCAGTATGGAATAGGGTCTATATATAGCATATCTTTAATATATTAAGTAATTTAAATACAATTAGAAAAAATGCAAAACATAACCTACTTAAGTTTGAAAAGTTCAACTAAGAGTATTATCTCCTTTCCTTTGGTTTAAGGTTCAGGGTTTTATTACATATATAGGTATTAAAATGTCCCGTTTTATGTTTCATAAACAATTAAAATCAGTAGACTGTTTATAGTTTATGTTCAATATATCGCCTACTACGTACATGTCCACATTTGTTGCCTTTGTCTGAACTCCGGACATTGTCCCCGTCACCCATTTTCGTGCTAGAGGTCCAAAGTTTATCAGAAGTAGTTGCGCAATCGCATTTTTTTTTCTAGAATAACCGTTTTAAGTATTTTTCTGTTTTTTCTCTTGTCTTTGTCTATGTGTGTTTAGGTTAAGCTTGGTCATATTGTTGTGTCACTTGTTTTTTCCAATGGTTGATCTTAGAATGTCGTTTTGTTTGTTTGTCTTTGTTCCATTGATTATTTATAGATTAAATGGAAGAGTTGTTAGTTCATTGTTCAGTATAATAAAGCAGATATTGCATTTTAATGTGTATATGAGTCACTGGTTACAAATACCTGGGATGATATTGGACGACTGGTTATTATTATTATTTTGGCATTATTTGTAGTAGTCGTTCACAATTGGAAGATCCTTCATCCTTGGTGTCTATAAATGTTATGAAAACTGATATCATTGCTTGTTTCACGTTCTTGGTTTCACTTGCTATAGTCATGCACATGTTTCCAGCTTAGTTGCCTAATAAACGGGCACAGCAAAGTTGTGTCATATCCAGGTCGCTTCACGCCAAAACAGCGGTCTGTTGAGCTCATTGACGCTTGACTCACCTGTTGACATTTTATGCAGTGTCGTGTGACATCGCTTCCGTGATGGCATTCGTACCAATTTCAAAGTTGCCACAAAAGAAAAGCAGATGCTGTTGTTTTAATGTTGTTTTTTTTTTTGTCGCATCAGCATTTTCAGTTATTAGCGACAAGAGCAAATATCTTAACCTCTAACAATTAATCTAATAACAATTTTTTTATGCGTGAAATGATTGTATAAGAATAGTAGAGGGGGTATCATTCATCAGCAGTGATCGCTCTAGTTTGATATTTACGTTGTGCTTGACATATTCTACTTTTTAGTGCAGTGTGCATATGTGCATATCATTATGATTAAATAAATAATTTATTCTAAACCAGTCATTAACACCTACACAGGTGTAACTTCATTAATATTCCAATGTAATAACTTTCTTACATACAGTACGTATACAGACCTGTCGAAAGTTAAGTCTCAGCTAACAAAAGGGAGCCGAAGCTCGTCTTCCAAAAATACCGATAGCTAGTGGCAGAAATGCTCCCTAAAGATAGATAGCAACTGCCGGAAAGCTGTCAAAATGTAAGTAACAAGGGGTCGAGGTGAGCTGTCGATTCGGCACAAATTCGTTAGCTTATTGTTAAACTTTCGACAGGTCTGTACTATATATATACCTGTTCAATGCAAAAACTTCCCTAATAAACTCGTAGTCGATCATGCATTTAAAGACATTTTTACCTGCCAAGTACCTCCTTCTTATTTGTTATTAAAGATCTAACAAAAATTGAATTTCCACATCAATAAAATAACTCAAGTCTGTATATACGAGTTTTAAATTTCTTGTGTTGGTTATAAAATAACCATTAGTCAAACTTAGAAGAATGTTTGTAGTCAAAAACACATTATATCATTATGTACATTGATACAGTGAAATGCAGGAAAATGTGTAAATGATGAATTTAAATAGAAAAATGCGATGATTTAAATTCTAAATCCATTTAAAAAAAATTTTAAATCGCGATCCTTAAAATGTTCAAATAATAAACGAAAGGTCGGTTTTTAAAACACATTATGACACAGATAGATGTTAACGTTGAAAAATGAAAAGTGTAAAAATAAATATTCAACAGGTATCCCGGTCGTTCCATGTCCAAACCCCAGTTTCACAAGCATCAGACAGATTCTTATTTGTTGTTCACTTACCAATATCCGTGGTTGACCACGGATGCCTCGGTTTCCTCTACCATCCAAGAACTGACCGCCTCGTTATAAGTAACCGGTAACATTGACAGGGGCGTAAAACTTTAAGCTCCACTCGAAATGGATTTTTGTATGAAATATAAAGGGAGGCTATAAACTTTATATATACACAGAGAGAGAGAGAGAGAGAGAGAGAGAGAGAGGAGAGAGAGAGAGAGAGAGAGAGGGATTTATACATGTATACAATTTTTATACATGTATACAATTTTTATACAGGTATACAATTTTTAAACAAAAATTGATTAGTTTCCGAAACATAAAAGACCGGTTTATAAATTTATTAATATTATGTCATTAATTTGCATGAAAAATGAAAAAAAAACTGTCAGGATAAAAATAAAATCAAGTTAAATTTAATATAGAGACATAAAAAATGAAATTAATTTTAAATTCCAAGGTTTTTCTTAAAAAAAATTACCGTGGCGTGTTTACATCGTTACAACAGGTATTTTTACACCATACTTCGTAGTGATTTATTATTTAACCTTATTTTCATGTAACTGTTGTTTAAATCAGTGTTACTGCTCTTCATGATAAACATAAATGTTCAATACACGTATGGAAAAAATAAAAATAAAAATGAAATCAACTAACCTAAATAGCTCACAACTACACAAGAAACTTTTTACAAAAGTTCTGCTGGTGGACTCAAGGGAGAAACTTAAAAATAAATTTCAAACTTAAGGAAGAAAATGCCAGTGTCCTTAAAGAACTTTGATTTTTACAGAGCTAAAAGGTCCATGGTCTATACCAAAATATAATATTTATCCATTAGTTATATGGCCCACATATGATACTACATAAAAAGAAAAAATTGACCGGCTTTAGAAGATATAGTACAAGTATTAGTGTCATATTATTATTATTATTTTTTATTTTCTGAATTAAATATTAAAAAATTATATCATGACATTAGTCTCTTGTGACATAACAGGCATCTATTTGGGTTTAAGGGTTTGAATGTTTCTGAAATTCATATATTACTATAAAATAATTTTTCTCTCAGTAAAACGTTCCCAAGAATAGTCAGTGTATAAGAAACAAAATTTAAAATAACATTTAAAGAAAATTAGATAAACGCGATGTACTTTTGACTCAATAGATTAGTGCACAAATATAAAAAATGTTTCGGACGCAAATTATTTATTTATTTATTTATTTATTTATTTATTTATTTATTATTTATTTATTTTCAGATGGATGTAAATAAAATATACTCATGGAATCAGGATAAAAGATGAAAAATGGATAACAAAGAAAGTTGGACTGATATTTTTGGTCAGATCAATTCACGGAAACAGTCAATAAGTTCTAAAGATATAATCCATGAAGTCGAAAAGATTAAACAACCTACTGTTATCTATTCCTCAGAAGAATCGTGAATAGAAAACCGGAAGTGAAAACACAGAATGTGAAACATGGGGTTTATTCGACGAAATCGTCGTCCGCTGGATTTAAAAAACAAAATGGTCGTCGAAATGCGCCCGACAAAAAAGTGACAAATGAAGAAACAATTCTGAAAGAATCTGGTAATTTGACAGAAAATTCAGTTCCACCTGCGTTACCGATCTCTCCACCTCCGTCCGACCTTGTGAGGTTTGATTCCACCGAATTTTTAAACGATTGTGGATTTGATGAAGTGGATAAAAATGGAAATGAAACTTCAAATACAGAGAAAATATTAAATCAAAACGTCTCTATTCTGATGTTGAACAATGACACTAATTTTCACCAGGAAAATGTCAATACAGATGAAAACTCAAATAACAATACCCCAATTGTGATGTTAAGTAATGAACCAAATGTTCATTACGAATATGACCATTTGATGACGTCATCACCACTTCCGTCGGATACAGAGAGTAACGATTCAGATTATTCGGATATTTCCGGCCATTACAACCTGTGCGCTTATAGTCACGTGTTCAAAACATCCGATGAAAATCAAAACGCATCAATTGATAATTTGCCTTATCAGATTGATACTTTAAAAAACGATGTCAAAACAGTAAGAAGCAAAATAAAGCCGGGAACTGTCGAGGATATTAAGCAAATTTTCGCACACAAAGGAAAAAGACACATGAAAAAGCGAAAATCGTCGAAAAACGATGGTAAACGAAATTTTCGAGGATTTAATCCGGAAAGAAATCAGAATTTTTTAAATGTAGAGAATAAAAATTCAGAAAATCAAATTCATGTCACAAATTCCTCAGCAGACGACAATTCATTATTAGTGACAGATAATTCAAATGAAAATGAAATTGAAAATCAAATTTATAGTAATAACGAAATAACTGCGAATGACAGCAGCGAGCGTAACTTTCACAATGAAAAAGGTGTCGAAAAAACATGTGACCATAAACTAAACGAAAAATCTGATGAATCGGATGAGAAAAAAAATTCTGGAAAAATACCGAAACATTCAGAATGTTCGATCGATGGAAATATTAACAACTCGGAAGGCGGGGATTTAAATATACACAATCTACAAAAATCACAATGTTTTATTGATGAAAACGTGAACAATCCTACGGGCGGAGATGTAAATAAACAAAATTTAAATGAAAACAATTTACATGCATTAGAAGTACAAATACCAGGTAAACCACATACCGTTACAACCCAACACACATCATCCGAGGAGTTATGTCAAACGCAGGCTTTGAAGCTTATCATAACTGATGAGCAAGTGCTGCAGGGTCAGAGTTACCTTACTGCAGATGAGCTTCTGGCGAAGGAAAAAACTACTGATAGTTGTGTGAGAGATGATACAATTAATAAACCGCATACAACGTCTGCTGTTGACTTTGATAGTTCACAAGAGGATGACATGTCTTCTCATGCGTGTCTTACTTCAGGCGGTAAAGATGGAATTATAGATGGTCACATGACAAGTAGTCTTACTAACATACATCTATCTAGTAATACACCTCCTAAACAGGATTCAAATAAGATTCAGATTTTAACGCGAGAAGACGTGAATTCTAAGGATAACGTCTGCTATCCATCTTTGACTTCAGAGGGTGACACTGAAACTGCCACCACGGTCGTGTTACGGGAACTCCGCTCTAAAATGCCTGAAAAATCTTCAGGTATTCCGAGGACTTCCGAGTCTTCGGACTACATTGGCGGAAGAAAAGTATCTACAAAAATTACAACATCCAGAAGTTATGACGGTGGGGATATGGTTCAAAATACGGGAAACACAGGCGAGGAGGAAAAGGCGGCGTCTGATGCTCTGGCGGCACTGGCCGAAGCTGTGGCAAAAATCAACGAGGATAATAAGGACGAAATATTACCGGAAATAAGCCAATCCGTTACCAAACTGAATGGAGGGAACTTAGTGATTACAACTCTTACACGGAAAATTGTTGAGGAAGAAAATGTTGATGAAGGAACACACTCGTCAGGGAGGGGATCACCTGTTGAAAATAAAAATCAAAACGTTTTTATAGTGCAGGATCATAAAGGGGATACATATATGGTTGGACATAACTGATGATTCGCAGGAAAGCGCGTATTTTAGTTCCTCAGAATCCCGCCATGCTTCAGAATCATCTGGTCACTATGATGTTTCAGGTTACAACAGTCCACAGATTCAAGGAGTTCATAATTTACAAGCAGTAGGTCGAACAGGCATTGATTATTCAACAGCTGAAGAAGTACTATTAGGTTTATTTAATCCTAATCATTCAGGTGAAATTGTGGAAACGGGAGAATATAGCTATGAAAAGACTCACTCAGGTATGTCAAAAACATCTCAGTTACAATTACAACCATATGGATATGCTACGGATAGTTCGTTTAATAAGAAAACAACAACATTGGAAGAATATGACAGACCTGCCCCACAGGTAAGTGGTCCCATGGGCGGGACCACTGTGAAAACTGTCAAATCTTCTTATGAAATGAGCTTACCGTGGGACACTAACGGGACGGAGGGTGAGGAATATGGCATCATAAAACGGGAATCGGTGGAAACTACAGATGTGGATCATACAGGTATGAATTCAGTGTCGGCTGCTTATTTGTTACAATCCTCTTACGAAGTTCCTCCCGTTGTTGTTCCCCCTCCCGTGCCGTATCCTATGATCACGCCTCTAGTTATACCAGAACAACCGAGCATTAGATTACACAAGCTTGACTTGGATAATCGTGTTATTGAACTCGTTCCAGACGATGAACAGAAAAAGGTCGAAACTGAAACGGTTGAGTGCAAAAATACAGCCTCGTTTATTTCTGCCGAATACAAGGCTGGAGGTGTCGATAAAGCGAACAGTTTGGATGAAGTTGATTCTACAAAGAAAATTACTTCTGTTGAAAGGCCCGTGTATAAGACTGTAGCTTTAGTTAAGGGGCCTTATGACACACCAAAATGGACAAATTCTAGACTCAAGGATGAACCAGATTCCCAAATGGTGGATACCAGACGATACAAAATTTTGAACTCGCGTGCAAGTGAGGAAACACAGGAAAGGAGTATGACTTTTGATGAGTCGCAACATGCTTACAGAATAAACAGGACGGAAAATTACGAAAGTGAAAAGAAGAGATTTGTGGATGAAAATCAAAATTTCTCTTTTGGTTACTCTTCTCCAAAAACGTATGTAGTCAACAATGCGTCTACACCAAAACAACATAACCACTTTAAAACTGAAAAACATTTCCAAATCAATGGAACACCGGACTCTAACCGAAACCACACGACACATATCGACATTTCAAGAGATGGTGTCGATGGCGGTAGAAGGAGAGAATTTGGAGATGGAAATTTCGAAATGCGGGAAGAGAAACGGTATATGACAAAGAAGGAATTGAAAGCAGACGAGTTTTATCGTAAGAATACAGAACCTATTCACCTGTTGAACTCTGATGCCAGTCAGGACATGCATGTTATTCGAGGCAATATTTTAATTAAAAACACTCTAGAAGATGGACTTGACGAATTTAACGATAACATCAATGTGTTTGATAAAACATTTAATCTGACTAAAGAAAATCCACTTTACCAGAGTGATGAGGATTTACACAAGAGGTTTGAGTCAGAACGGGTCCAGTACCAGAGCCAGCAACGCAGTGTCCCTCCTAGACGAGATCCTAACCGGGATATGACTTTTGAAACAGTGGACAGATACACGACAACCAAGGAAGGTAAGATGGTGATAATAGAGTTTTTATTACAAATGTGGCGGGTGTAGCTAAGTAAACAGGAGGTGCTTACCCTTCCGGAGCACCCGGTCTCACTTTCATGGTGGAAGTTCACGTGTTTAACCTCACTTGTCATTTTCAAAATTTTTACTTTGCTTCTGGGTTGTGTTTAGGAAATGTATTAGTGTGTTTGTTTTGATTAGATGCTATTTCTTGCAATTGTCAAGTACATGTATTCAACATGCACCTTTCATTTCTATATGTAATTGTTCACCCGCCCTCACTTCCTTGGTGGAAGTTCACGTGCTTAAACTTAAATGGCCAGTTTTCACAATTTTTACTTTGCTTTGGAATTGTGATTTTAACATGGTTTGGTGTTTGTTTTTGATTTGTAGTGTATTTTATTCCTATACTTCACATACAACCTTTTCCTATTCCATTTCATTCATGAATTAACATGTGGTTGACCGCTGAAATTAATACAGAAAGATTTCGTTCATATTGTCACATAAAATATCTATGGATATAAAATTCAGAAGGTCATACGGTTCAATGCTATTTGTTCGCTTCGGTAAAGAGATGATATTCTATCTGATGGTATTTGAATTTTAACAATGGGATAGATATAACCCTTAATATAAACATCAAAATAAAGATATCACACTTCAACGTATCCCCCACGTATGAACATGGACAAGTCGATGTTCTGTAATTACTTGACGGTTTTATAAATGTTTTAATATTTTTAATGGCGTTTTTCGACCCAGTCGCTTATATCAAGCCAGTCAGTTCAGGAATGACAGAGGAAACCGGAGTGCCCGGTATAATAATGTTTTCCCATGACTGCAACAAATTGTTATCCTAAGGACGTCTTTATCAAAAACTTAGAAAATCACAAAGATATTCTACGTTCTACGTTACGATGAAGCTGGGATTGCTCAATACATCCGACATCTTAAAACTAAAAAAAAATAGTTACCAAATGACAGTTGTGTATATACACAGTACTAGTACCATGTCAGTTATAGACGTGGGGAATTTGTATGCAAATTACCAAATTTACATTCACTCTTATCTAATTTGAACTGAAACCTTGATACACATTCAATCCCATAAAAGTAAGAAATACATAATACATACTAATAAAAGTATTAATGATAAATTAAAAAAAAACCACTTTATCAGTTACAGGCATGGAGAAACTGTATGCAAGTTACAAAATTTATAGTCACCTAATATAATTTGAACCGAAAAATTCATAAACATTCTTTCCCAAAGAAGCACCAATACACAATATAAAAACCTGCTAAAAATTCACATTTTACATACGCTCTATGTTTTTTAAATATTTATTTAAAGTTTATTTATTTAGTACGTTCTGTGATGTAACCCCCCTAGAGTCAAAATTCCAGTGTAACCGGTTTACATCAGTCTAGTATTTATAAACTGTATTTCATGAATAAATTTAATGTTCAAATTTTTTTTGACTATGCATACTGTTTCAAATGTAAATTAAAACGATTGAAATATCAGTTTACTTGTAAAATTGAATTTAAATTTTTTTGCATTGTGAATATCCCCATTTCGTCATGTAAACAAGGACGTATATTTAGCTATATCAAAAGTTCATCATATTCATGGACTTTTGGTTATATATATAAACTACTGTATATGTAACTAAAGTTAATAATTTTTTTCCAATATATTTCAGGTTTTAACACGCTTGATACACTTTAATTTCATTTTAAAATATCAATCAGGTGTATTTGAATTTTTGTAGGCATAGAAACAAACACGTTGAAATGAACCCCCTTCTCACCCTTCTTTCTCTCGTTAAAATGAAAAAAAGTCTGTCTCTGTCTCTTTCCTGTACACGTATCACTCTCGCTCTTTCTCTCTCTCTCTCTCTCTCATGCTTACATAAACAGTTGAATTTCATAGACATGGTCAGTCACACACACACACACACACACTCTGCTGTTTACATGTATTTGAAATATACATTTGCATAGGTTAGACACATTAGTTAAAACACTTTACACACACACACACACACACACACACACACACACACACACACACTCTCTCTCTCTCTCGTTTACTTATACATTATTTGAAATATACATTTGGATAGGTTAAACGCATTAGTTAAAATACTTAACGAACACGTTAATGACAAGATTCTCTCTCTCTCTCTCTCTCTCTCTCTCTCTCTCTCTCTCTCTCTCTTTTTCTTTCTCTTCTGTTTACTTATACATGTGATTTGAAATATACATTTGAATAGGTTAAACACATTAGTCAAAATACTTAGGAATATACACTTTATTCCCCTGAACATAAATGCCACATAAAAATCACAATAAAGGGACAAAATTTATCTATTGTGTCGATTGTAAAATTTAATGTTCGGAGCTTTTAAACACGAATTTATACAGCCTAAACTAACGACCAGGTTAAAGGCTGAGATGGGCGGGGGTAACAAAAATTCTGTCAGCTTTTTTCTGAGTTTTAGTGCGTTTTAACACACAGAATATTTGATCTAAACCGGTGTATTAAAGGCTGGGACGGGCGGGTGTAACAAAAAATCTACCATCACGTCTCAAGATTTTCTCCCTGAATTTTAGTGCATTTGGACTTAGAAAGAATACATCATATAAACCTTTGTGTTAAAGGCTAGGATGGGCGGGTGTAACAAAAATTCGTATTCGTGCCTCAATTTTTTTTCTTCAGTTTTATGCTTTTGGACACAGAAAACATATTTCATATGAACCTGTGTTAAAGGCTAGGATGGAGGCGGGGATAACAAAAATTCTGTATTCGTGTCTCAATTTTTTTCTTCAGTTTTATGTTTTTTGACACAGAAAACATATTTCATATGAACCTGTGTGTTAAAGGCTATGATGGGCGGGGGTAACAAAAATTCTGCATTCGTGTCTCAAGTTTTCCCCCCCCTCAGTGTTAGTGTTTTTGGGTACAAAACATATTTCATATGAACCTGTGTGTTAAAGGCTATGATGGGTGGGGGTAACAAAAATTCTGCATTCGTGTCTCAAGTTTTCCCTCCTCAGTTTTAGTGCTTTTAGACACAGAAAACATATTTCATATGAACCTATGTTAAAGGCTAGGATGGGCGGGGATAACAAAAATTCTGCATTCGTGTCTCAAATGTTTTTTCTTAGTTTTAGTGCTTTTGGACACACAAAGAATAGATAAATAAACCTGTGTATTTTAAACTCATCATAAACTGAAAGGTCGGGTTAAACAGATACACGAATTTTTGTTGAGTTTATGGCCTATGTAACATTAAACCTTAATATAACAATGGGATTTCTTGTTGGTATAAGAACAATATCTTAGGTATAAGATATTTCAAGTTTTTTACCAAACAATAAAATTATTCATCTATTTTATATCTTTATAATTGTCAAAAATGTCGTAAAACTGTGTAAACAGTACTAAATATTTATATAAAGACGTGAAGACACGTGACCAAGTGGTTAAGTTTGCGGTATCACGATTCAAGGCTCAGGGGTTCGAGGATCGAATCCCAGTCGGACTGTGTTGTATGTCCCTGACCAAAACATTTAGGTAAATTTACCGATAAATCGACGTTAGATCCATGGGGTTGGGTGTTGGGGCGGTGGTGTTACACGTCATTTGAACTTGGGTAAGCATAGCTTTAATGAGCCAATATACGGGACGAAATTTTTCATAACGCACTCCATAAGTAAAATGCATCGGTCCATATGAATCCTGAGCGCATGCAGTTGATAACATTTGCGTTCTTAACTTATATAATTCGCATATTTCTCAATGAATACCACACTACTGTCCCCATCCCAATCGAAAAGTATTAGTGCATAAAATTTTACTTTAATTTCTATGGCTATCCCTGACACTTGTTTAACAAATTTGCTATTAATCTTTAAAAGAAGGATTTCCTGTAGAAAATGCATCACATTGTATGTTTTAACGGGTTTTAACTGATGTAGTTCATTTGATTGATATTGTTTACACCTATGAACAAACCATTCAAGTTAGGAAGATTTATTTAAAAAAAAACTTTTCCGAGGTCAGTAAAATAGTTTAATTTTATCTAAAAAAATATACATAATATTACTTTCTGATAGAGGTATTCTGAATTATAGATAAGGGAAAGACTCTACACTGAAATTTTAACTTTGGCTAAAAATGCCTAATAATGACGGAATCAAGCGAGTTTGAACATCTCTGTGAAAAATATTTTTTCAAACATTTTACAAAGATTTTAATGGATGGAGTCGGGTCACAAAAGAAAAGGAAGATTGGACAAAATTAAAATTGTAAATATGAGCTTGCACGTGCACATTGCATAATTTTTACGGAACTTACGAGACAAATTTTACGGTTTTTTGAAAATTATAAATATACATACACTGTAAGATACCTAACAGAATATGACCCTTCCTGTCCTAAATTGCACAAAAAGGTTGTGAAAAATAATCTGCTGTCAAGAAAATGGGTTTGACAGATGCAAGTAAAACACCGTGCCTCTGTCTGATGGATGTAAGTGAAACACCGTGCCCATGTCTATTTACACCTGTAAGACGTAGGGAAACTCTTAAAGGAGAGAATTTATTTACTTGAAATAACAGGGCTAGGTATAATAAATTATACACCTAAAGTATTCAGTTTTATCATCCATATAATAAAGGGCTTGAGGCAGGTTTAGAATATGACTTTACTGGTATGCAAGTTAATCTACGATAACACCAAAATAACTATTATCTTTAGCCGTATTCACTCCACCCTCCAAGAGAGACGGTAGGGCAGACTAACCTTTTATTGATTAAATTATAGTGTCCTCTGTGGCCGAGTGGACTAAATCACCGTCTTAACGCCTGGGTTTGAATCCCACTCGTAGTAAATCCTAGAGAGGGGTTTGCCAGATCGCTTACCGAGTATCGTGCCGGGTACATCGGGTTTCTCCACCATTTCGGAACTGACTGACTCGATGATAAATGAAACTGAGAATCTTGACTGGGGCGTAAAACACAATCAATGCACCCCACTTCACTCTGTTTAGTTCTATGTAAAATTATTTCCTCACAAAAATGTTAAAATGGCTTGATTCCGCTACTTATTTTAATATAATTTTTTATATATAATATATATATATATATATATATGTAAGTTTCAATTAAAATTGAAATTTTAGTGAATAGTACAAATGGAAGTCTTTCTCAAAAGATTTTGATAAAGTTCGCAACCACACGGTTAAACAAGTCGGAGACACAGTATTTCTATGTTTAAGCAGTGTGGTAGTTATGTTTTCACTGATTTTAGCAAAAACATTCATGATATATTAGATATAACACAAAAATGCTCTTGGCTATGCGTCTGTTTTTAAAAGTTTAAGTACTTGCCGTATATATTTATAAGACATGTATAGTGATCCTACTCACTTCAATGAGAGAGAGAGAGAGAGAGAGAGAGAGAGAGAGAGAGAGAGAGAGAGTTGATACCGCTTTACACTTTGATTTCTACTTCCGCAACTCGTAGTATTAGAATTATCAAATAGAATAAGTTTGGACTGAAAATTTATAAACTCATTCATAAATACGTGGGCCTCGGTGGCCGAGTGGCTTAAAGCGCACACATGCGAATGACAACGCCTCTCGCTAATTAGGTACGAGTTCCACTCGGGACATGTCCTAGTTTGAGAAAATTTGTCAGTTCGCTTGGCGAAAGTTGATTGTTTTCTTGGTACTCCGGTTTCCTCAATCATAGATAAAAAGATCGCCTCGATATTAATGAAAGAATCTTGACTGGGACGTAAAACTCCATCACTCCACTCTCCATTCATAAATACAATATCAATACATGGTATATATTATTTGTACTAGAACACCCTACCACATTTTTCTTTCGTGTAGATCATTCGATTTGACCTAAAATCGATGTTGCCACAGATAGACTTTATAATGTGGAATTTGTGTGTTAAAAAGAATGTTGTTAATGTTCCAACTAAAGATTCTAATAAATAAATGTATTTTGGCCAGGTAACAGCGCGATACACCTATATGATATATGTTAACTTTCTCTATGTAAAGAAATGTCGTATAGTTAGTCATATTTTCAACCCAAGCCTCGGGTTATACAGTAAACTAAACTATCACGGAAAAGTTAAAAGTTTTCCCTGCTGATTGTAATCTCAGGCTGAAACATACTGAGATAATTTACATCTTGTTAAAAATTTCTTTACTTTAATTTAAACAATTTTATTTTGATTTTGTGAAAATAAATTTTCACTTAAAATAAATTGTTGACAGTGAATAAATGTCGTACATAGATATGATAAGGTAGGATGATTACAGTACAGCATTTCCTAACCAAAACAAAACGGTTTACATTCCCAAACCTGAAAGTGATATATCAAAATTGGGATTCAGTAAGAATGATCTGAAATAAAATAGCAACACATCCCCATATATATATATATATATATATATATATATATATATATATATATATATATATATCTACGTTGTTTGTGTTTTGTCAAAGGTTAGCATTCTACTTTAAACTCCCCCCTCTCTCTCTACGTTGTTTGTGTTTTGTCAAAGGTTAGCATTCTACTTTAAACTCCGCAGTATACAGCAAGTCATACAGTTTTGACAAATTACTAATCAATTGATTGAACAAATGGATATTACACTTATATCTAGACGTCAGTTGCTATAAGTAAGGTGACAGAATCGTTTACCTTTCCGGTGCGCTCAAGGCAATGTTACAGTGTAGGGAGGGTTCTTAAGCGTATTACGCCTATCCTAATGACACGAGGTTTTTTCGGTTTCTTTCGAGGGTTCACTTGACTTTCGTTTTAAATGTCGAGGACTTGGCGAAAGAACATTTACTACATGTTTTATGTCTAGGTCAGACCCGTCCTGTGTTCATACCCATATATAGAGAGCGATCACTCTACCGACTGAGCTACCGCAGTGGCCACTAATACAACAAACTGATCAAACCAAACATTTTCCATGAAGTCTTTCATATATGAAGTAATTTACAGTTTTACATGACCATCCTTTAAGATTTTTTTCCATTTATTGTACATTTCCTGCAGGTAATATGGCAGGTAAAAAGGGCGATTTAATTTTTAATTTAAAACAAATGAAATTTCTTCGTCTCGTCAGGGCTAGATCTGAATTTATCTTTTATTTAAATTTGTTTGTTTAGTCATCAGAAAACACGTGTAATAAACTACATACTATCGTCACCCTAACTTAAGTTATGTCATTTTAAGCTGTTTAGTACTAAAATCGTCTTGTTTAAACTCTTATGTAATCTTTGTCTACAGGATCATTAGTACATACCTCGTGACAAACCTTATTTTTTAAGATTTTAAAAGTTCATTAAGAACTATACTTCCGAGTTTATAGAGCAAAGATTTATCTTATTCAAATAATATCAAACAATCACTCATCATGTAAAATTAGGGCTAAAAATTAACATTTTTAAGATGGGTGCCTAAAAAGAACGGAAACAACTTAGATTAAAACATTGTGTTAAAATTTTAAGAAAAAGTAAAAATGCAATACAGTAAAACCTCGTCTTAATGTCCCAAATAATCATGTCTTCCCGCTTATTGCCACACTTAGAAGTCTTAAAATCCCTTTCTTGTATGTTTTTCATTATAACCCCCCAACCCCGCAATTTATTGCCAAGCCCCTTTAAAAAGCCAACATGGTGGCAATAATTCGAGGTTTTACTGTATGATGAAATCAGGCACACCAAGGAGGACCATAATACGCATTAAGACATTGACTACATTATAATGTAATTAGAGTTTGGAGTTTTATATGCACTATACAATCAATTCTTAAAGGGATTGGTCTTGCTTGTAGTCTGTTATACGGGGTGTTCGAAAAAGCTGGAAATAGTTCTCAAATTACAAAGCTATGGGCAGTTTACCGCTTTCTATTGATAGGTCTTAAGTGTATTGAAAATTTTATAGATGAACATCCCGAGTCAAACCGGGGAACTAAACTATTTTGTTTACGGTATAAGTTATAGAAGCTATTCTGTTCCATAATACATTTTAAAAATAATAAATGAGCAACCCGACCCTATTGCTGAAACATGTCAAGATTTATACGTTAATGTAGTTCTTTGTGACAAAAGATAATTACATTTTTATACTTTTTACCGTGTTTTCCCCCAAAAAGTATGATAACATTTCAAAAATTGTTTTCATAACTATTAAGCAGCATATTGGATTACTCTTCCGAAGCACTGCGGTAGCTTAGTTGGTAGAATGCTCGCTCTGTAAGTGGGAGGTAATGGGTTCAAACCCCGACCGGGTCTGACCCAAGACTTGAAATTAGGTAGTGACTGTTCTTTCGCCAAGCACTCGGCATTATGAAATGAAAGTCACGGTTCTTTCGGATGGAAACTTAAGATAAACGAGGTCCCGTGTCACGGTAGGCTTGACACGATTAAGAACCCTGCTGTATAATGCCATAAGCGCTACACACAGGCAAGATTCTATATCTTCGCCTATAGCTAGCGACGCCTCGATATAAGTGAAATATTCTTGTTTAGGACGTTAAACACCATTACTCAACTCAACTCTTCCGAAGCCTGATGGAAGTCCACGTGTTAATAAACTTAATTTGCCAGTTTTCAAAGTTTTTACATTGCTTTTTGGATTGTGATATGAACATGTATACGGTATGTTTTTGTTTGAAATTGACACATATTTTAAATATTCAAAACTACCTGTTACATAATATGGGTATTAAAATTATGCATGATCAGTATAGACCTCGACAGTCGAAGGTTTAACACTGAGCTATAACGAAAAGGAGTGGACGCTAGGCTGCCGAGTTCGAGATATAGATTATATCTGGTGGCCGAAAAATAGCCAAGAGATAAATGGCAGCTGTCGAAAAGCTGTCATGGTGTAGCTAATGAGGAGCCGAGATGATCTGCTGACTCTGTACCAAACTGTTAGCTTAGTATTAAACTTTTGACAGGTCTGTAGTGTCGATTGAAATTTAGCAAATATTTTTTGTCTATCTCGGGTGAACATGAAAGTAAATTTATGTGAAAGTTTCTTTACATAGACCCGAAAAGGAGTGTGTTATTTTCGGTGCAACTATAAACTCGTCTTGCTGTTAGCAAAAAACTTTGTATGAAAAGTTGTAATATTTAAAACATGGTTCATTGAACCTCTATAAAAAATAATTGACGGTAATTTTCTTATGATAATGTGTAAAAAAAAGTTCAGGAATGTGCGATAAAATTTAGTTTATCATATCTTAAGATGTAAACAACCAAATTTATTATAATTTTATACAACCATAAGTCCATACAACATGTACAGTGCAGACCTGTCGAAAATTTAACAGTGACCTAACGAAAAGGAGCCAAAGCTTGGCTGCCAAGTGGTCGAGATATGGATAGATAGTGGCAGAATAACTGTCAAGCGATAGATAACAGCTCCAGAAAAGTTGTCGAGTTATAGCTACCGAGAGACCGGGATGAGCTGAAACTAATTTGGCTAGCGTAGTGTTAAACTTTCGACAGACCTGTATTGTACATTGAGAAAACTAACATCCAAATCGGAAACGGTGTCTGCCCATGATAATTATCCGTAACATCTGGGATGATCCAGACACTTTTGAATATATTACCTGTCGGTGTTTGTTTATTAATAATTTGATGATAAATAAACCTACATGTATACACAATATTTATGAATCTGACAGGGATCTGTCTGAAGGGGTTAGGCTAACTGTCATATTATTAATCATTGAGTTTTCTGAATGAAATGTAATATTTTCGTATTATAAATTTTTGAATTTCATTCAGAAAATTCAAAATTTATAACGTTTCAGTCCTCTGTGAATGTCGAAAGTTGCAGTTAAAACACATATGTAAATTAACAAACATGTACATGGCAAAACTCAGAACCACCAAGGGCAGGTTTAAAAACAGGATCGATCATAAACATATTAGAACTACTAATATTTAATTATTTTTAGTTTTGTCATATACCATTTTTTGAATTTGAATATTGAATGTATTTTATGATTAAATTAAAAAAATGGTATATGACAGTTTGGTCGGGCACCGAAATGACAAAAGGGGTTAGTTTAGTTTTTTTGTATGACAATAAACAGTAAAACACAGTCGTCTATTGTTAATTGCTGTTAATTTGAGTTTGTATTTTTCATAAAAGGTACGACTGGTAAACAGATATGCTGATTTTATTTAAGTTTTATTACTTGTTACTTATTTAATTACTTTACAAACTGCGATGACACCAGTGAAATCTCACAATACACCACCTAGTTAGCGCTTAATATTCAACTTTACTTATTTGTTAATATTTACAGTTAAAAGAGAACCGGAGAAAATCAGGCCACGCCAGAACTTCAGCCAGATGTTGCTGAGCCATCTCTCTACCATTGATTCTAAAGACATCAGACAACACATTGATGTAAAGCACCACAACGAAGATATATATGGTGCCGACATCAACTTCATCCACGCAGACGGAAGTAAAACTACTTCCGGCGGAACTCAGAATTTCGATTCAGTTTCGGAGGATATAGACCTCGCTTTGAAAAATGGGAAAGCATACATTACGGTTAAAGTTACAGCAGAAAGAATTTCTCCTCTTGACTTAGAATTTAATATTTGGAGGAAAAACCAAGCCATTGTGACTCGATTGATCGAGATCGATCTTCTTGCAAATGATCAACGCAGACGACTTTATCACAAGTTCATGGGAACAGGCCAAGATCAAACGGACTATTCAGGGTACCAAAGCACAAATTATGGTCATATGAAACCCCAAGAGACAATACTATCAAGCGCTGAAACACTTAACTTATTTGCTGAAATTATGAACGCTACAGACGGTGAGGGCGACCATGAAGATATCACTGTTAAAACAAGTCAAAGAAAGACAGTTAGACCCTCAGACTTTTTATATTGAATTTAGATTTAATATACTTTTCTAGTTAGGTCCGAAATAAACTTGTTTTTAATCCCTTTACTATTTTAGCCTTATCTTTACAACAAAGCTGCTAACTTTTAAAAAAAATCCAGAACATATATTGTATGCTTCTGTCTAGACGGTTTTTTTTCGAAATATTTTTAAGTAATTGTTTTCGTACATGTATATAGTTTTGATTTTTCAGTCTTTCAATGGAACCAAGATCATGCAAGTCATCTTGCAGTCCAGTAAAATATACATGTATAGGCAAAAAACTTTCGAAAAAATGCCAACACACTGATAAGCAATTTACGCGACTGTTTTGAGCAATTGGTAAAACAAAATCACGTTCTTTGATGAGTAAGGCCAATTTATATTTCGATTAGTGCTCTTTCCGTTTGGTGCTATATTCATTACAGACCTGTCAAAAGTTTAACACTAAGCTAATCAATAAGTAGCGAATTGGCAGCTCATCTCGTCTTTTCATTATAATGAGCTATATTCCGGCAGCTTCTCGTGAGCTGCTATATACACCTTCTGGTAGCATTTTGGCCCCTAGCTATTCATATCTCAGCCCCCCTTCAGCTTAGCGTTAAACTATCGACAGATCTGTATTGTGTCAACTCTAGCCATGTTGGCATTCATGCTAATATGCTGGATATACGTGTAGAAATTTATTGGATTATTTTTGTTTTTGTTAAAGGTATTTTAATATTGTTATTATTATTATTATTATTATTATCACTATTATAATTGCATAAATATATTTGATGTAAAAAGTTTGATTTTATGTGCAATATATAGTACAGTTAAATATAAATTATCATTATATATATATGTATATATATGAAATACTTTTTAAAAAAGCATCAAAGGCTGTGACCCGAAAAATTGTATATATATTATATCATCTAATCTTAACGTGATATTATGTTTATAGAAAACCTGTTTTTGAAGTTCAAGTGCACCTTCTTGTGTTTTGACCAGTCTGTGTATGAAAATTTCATTCTTTAATTCTGTAATTAAAGTTCGAGTATACCACACCGTTTTGTGTATTGGCCAGTCAGTGTATGTACGAGTAATTGCAGAGCAAATTGTTACACTTTCGCATTATTTCCAGTGCAAGCTTCATATTTTTCTATTACATTTCTTGGACAAGGAACACTCCCACATATCGCTACGGAAGTTGTGATTATACGTGTCAGAATTGCTTTTGTCGTGTTAGCTGAAGAAGCCCACAAGGCCCGAGGTCTAGACCACGGTTCTTAATGAAACTGACATAATTAGAAATGTTTTTGAATGGTTTATTTTGACTTCTTATTAACCTCAAATTGAACAAACAATAATATTTATTTTTATTATTCATTTTGTTTTGCTTTTAAGGTCAAGTGTTTACTGGTTATCGGTATTGATAGTGAGTCCTTCTTCATTACACCAATATTCGAATTGATAATATTTCTGTATACTAGTATTGTCATAACCTCAAATGTTTTGAATGATGCTAAGTTGTCGAAAGCACAGTGTGCGTGTGTGTGTGGTGTGTGTGTGTGTGAGAGAGAGAGAGAGAGAGAGAGAGAGAGAGAGAGAGAGAGAGAGAGAGCTATTTAACACATGAAAATGCACAGTTAATGTTTAAGATTACACTTTTCAGCAATTACATTTTTCATACTATAAGTTAATGCAAGATAGCCAAACAGCGGAGTCTTTATACAGACTTTGGATCAGTGCATATGTTATGGCAATTACCATAAACAATTGCAACGGAGCCTTTGCTAATGCAAATTTTTTTTATATATAACTCTGTTTTTCTCTTGGGTTCTTGAAACTGGCATTTTACATTTAGGATGAAATAAATGTGTTTGTTTATGCACATTTGAATTATATCCTCTGTAAACAATTGTCCGCATTCCGTTTAAAACAGTCTATATGTCATGTGCTATTTTTGAACTTTTATGAAGTAATGCATTTAAAAATGAAATAATACATGCAATGAAACAATGCCTTGAAGACTGAAATAATGCATTCAAAAGTTGAATATGACAAACTCTATACACAGTGTTTTTGTTCTTGTTCTTAAATATTATACGGATTTTGTTCTCAATTCAATAATTTTCAAAATTAAAACAAGCAAAACACTTATTCAAAACACAACTTTGTTTGACTATTTAATTTTCTACTTTTGACTTGTTATGGGATGATAAAATTCAATAGCGGCACAAAACAACTATTTCATCTCAGTAAGTTTCTTCGTTATATTAAATGTCTACGGTTCCCTTTACAACTCAAGAGAAATGTTTGGTGGTGCAGAGTGCTTTTTGATATTTATCTACATGTACTTTGTGTATTTTTTTTATAATTTTAATATGGCTGATTTGTTACACATTTGTTACTTAGCGCTATTTAGAAAAAATGGCAGCATTTATATAATTGCTTTTGTTAAAAATAAACATTGATAAAAATTGACTTTCGTTTGTTTAAAATATTTCTCCTGTCCTTATCCCCCGCCTCTCCATGAAAAAGGGAAATAGATATTGAATTAGAACTTCCGTCTATCCATTTTTTTGTTCATTGTTCAGAGTAATTCTCGGAAACTATGAAGCACTATTTTACGAAACTTGGAGCAAAGCATCAACGCTGATGGGAAATGCCCATATCATTAACCCGAGTTGATTTCCTCATTTGCAAATCATTGAAAGTACCAACTGGCGGGGATCTTAATTAGCTGAAGTTGCTCGTTTTTATAATTAACATCAACAATTCCCAGATATCTACTTATCATTTTCACTTGGTCTTCCGGGGCACCCAATCCCACTAATCTAGTCGAAGTTCACAAGTTTAACTATATTTTCCAGTTTTAAAAGCTTTTACGTTGCCAATACATTGGCAAATGGTATGATGTCAGAGTCGAGTGACGCGAGATTACGTATTTAAGTTGTGGAAGTATGTATCTTAGTTGCTGGAGCATCACCAAATCTTAGGATCAGTTCAATTTCACTACAGTAGCTCAGTAAGCAGAGTGCCTACTTCGTTTGTTGGAGGTGGGAGTTTAAACCACTAATAAAGACTTAAACAAATGAGCGACTGTTATATCGCCAGGCTGGTCTTAAAACCGATACCAGTGTCACATAAGTCGTCACACACTGAAGACTGTCCCTAAACATTGCCCTGAAGGCAAAGATCAAAATTGCTGTCGCTTCACTTACCGTATTTCCACAAATTGAGTGTACATGGAAAATGCAAGAAATAAAGTCGTACTTTCCAACAAACTCACAAAAATTGTCAAAACTTGATACAAAATACACTGACCTAATAGGACAAAATATGTTTCAGTTATCCAAAAGTTAAACTAATTTTGTTCATACAGCAATTTTTTAAAGTTTTTAACAAAACAGTATATAACTATGTCAAAACTATCCCTTCTGTACCTTCTTACTCGGAACAACTATACATATTATGTCATAATTGGAATATTCGTGATGATCACACCTGGAAAAAAAATCAGAACAGCAATGACCTACCTGACCCTAAATACCCTGATGTAACTGAATGAGGTCCAGTCGGTGTATAAACTTGATCAAATTTTCTTAATTTTCCCAAAATTGCTCTATGCACAGAACTAAATAACGCTATTTTCATTTAAAAATATAATTTGGTTAGGTCAGTGCATTTAAAATGTATTTTATTGATAGTTAAATGGAAACAATTTCAATTAAAAGAAATAAATAAGAAAAATCATGTGCAGTCAATTTATGAAAATACAGTAGGCGGCTCCTTGATATAAGTGAAATAATAATAATAATAAATCAAGAACAAAAGATTAATAAAATTAATATCATTTATATGTTACTAATGCAAGTTGTAAATAATTCAATGACATAATACATGTATCATAGTTTCATGGAATTATACGGTACATTGATACCGCCCATCGAAAATAAAAACATTAAACTGTAAGGGAACAACCCAAGCACAAAATGTTGGAACAATTGAAGAAAAGATGAGCCATGGTATTTTGAATCGTAGTTCTGCGTGATATAGATACAGAATACTGTAAGGGAACAGTTTAATCCCCTAGAAGCTCGAGCAATTGAAGAGATGATGAACCATGGTATTTAGAATCGTAGTTCTGCGTGATATAGATACAGAATACTATAAGGGAACAGTTTAATCCCTAGAAGCTCGAGCAATTGAAGAGATGATGAACCATGGTATTTAGAATCGTAGTTCTGCGTGATATAGATACAGAATACTATAAGGGAACAGTTTAATCCCCTAGAAGCTCGAGCAATTGAAGAGATGATGAACCATGGTATTTAGAATCGTAGTTCTGCGTGATATAGATACAGAATACTGTAAGGGAACAGTTTAATCCCCTAGAAGCTCGAGCAATTGAAGAGATGATGAACCATGGTATTTTGAATCGTAGTTCTGCGTGATATAGATACAGAATACTGTAAGGGAACAGTTTAATCCCTAGAAGCTCGAGCAATTGAAGAGATGATGAACCATGGTATTTAGAATCGTAGTTCTGCGTGATATAGATACAGAATACTGTAAGGGAACAGTTTAATCCCCTAGAAGCTCGAGCAATTGAAGAGATGATGAACCATGGTATTTAGAATCGTAGTTCTGCGTGATATAGATACAGAATACTGTAAGGGAACAGTTTAATCCCCTAGAAGCTCGAGCAATTGAAGAGATGATGAACCATGGTATTTTGAATCGTAGTTCTGCGTGATATAGATACAGAATACTGTAGGGAACAGTTTAATCCCCTAGAAGCTCGAGCAATTGAAGAGATGATGAACCATGGTATTTAGAATCGTAGTTCTGCGTGATATAGATACAGAATACTGTAAGGGAACAGTTTAATCCCCTAGAAGCTCGAGCAATTGAAGAGATGATGAACCATGGTATTTAGAATCGTAGTTCTGCGTGATATAGATACAGAAAACTAGGGAACAGTTTAATCCCCTAGAAGCTCGAGCAATTGAAGAGATGATGAACCATGGTATTTAGAATCGTAGTTCTGCGTGATATAGATACAGAATACTGTAAGGGAACAGTTAATCCCCTAGAAGCTCGAGCAATTGAAGAGATGATGAACCATGGTATTTAGAATCGTAGTTCTGCGTGATATAGATACAGAATACTGTAAGGGAACAGTTTAATCCCCTAGAAGCTCGAGCAATTGAAGAGATGATGAACCATGCTATTTTGAATTGTAGTTCTGCGTCATATAGATACAGAAAACTAGGGAACAGCTTAATCCCCTAAAAGCTCGAGCAATTGAAGAGATGATGAACCATGGTATTTTTTAACAGTCACGTACCATAAAGATACAAGAAACTATACGGAAGAAGCCCAAGCATCTACAAACTCGAACAATTGAAAGGATGACGAGCCATGGTACAAAAATAACCGTTATGAAACAACAAATCCCTAAAAGCTCGAGCAATTGAAGGGATAACGAGCCATGGTATTTTTCAATCTGGTTCCTGCATCATTAAGATACAGAAACCTGTAAACGAACAGCCCAAGACCCAAATAGATCCAAGAGATAATGAGACATTGTATTTTACTTTAATTATCACCAATATATAAATTTTGACCTAGCTTTTGTCACACGGACTGTACAGGTGTACCGAAGACTGTTCCCAATAGTTCACTATACCATTTTGTTCCGGAGGACTATAAGCAAGAGATAAAGCATTTCATTAACGTTATGGTAATTGTTAATAAAGCATTTCTGTAAGAGTGGACTGTTTTCTTTGTTTATTCTATAATACATGTATTATAAAGAATCAATAATGAAAAAGGTTTCTACAAATGTCTTGTTTCGCATTACTGCGTTGTTTGTCATTTATTTGTCTACCCCTCTGTCCGTCTTTACAATTAGTAACCAATTTGTTTTATATTCACATAGACCTTTACATGCACGTGTCAACACGTTACTTATGACATCTTACAAGGTTTGGCATTATTTGTGGCATCACGTGAGGTTCAGCAATATTTGTGACATTCTACACGGTTTAGTCCCTTGGGACTTGTTCAACATCACTTGAAACAGTGAATTTTCCTTACCGTTGGCCTTTACTGATTCACCTGGTATCAGTATAATGGACTGGGGGAGTGGTGGTACGCTTGTCTGCGGCGTACTGATTCTGTGAGCTAGCACGGTAAAGTCGCCCTGAGTGCGCGCTATTACAAGGCAGACCATACAACACACTAGCACTTCACATGCATACACAAATTGTTCATAGATTAATCCATAGAGATTAATTAAATAGTTCTCGTCGCGAATAGCTGAAAAATTGCTGATGCGACGTTAAGCAACATTCAACCAACCAACCAAACTTGAAACATCACATAATTAGGTTCAGTATTATTGTGACTTCACACAAGGTTCGTTATTACTTGCGGCTTCATAAAATGTCCAGCATTACTTGTGACATCACACGAGGTTCAGCATTACTTGTGACATCACACTTGGTTCAGCATTACTTGTGACATCAGACGAGGGTCAGCATAAGTTGTGACATTACACGCGGTTCAGCATTACTTGCGACTTCATACAAGGTCTAGCATTACTTGTGACATCACTCGAGGTTCAGCATTACTTGCGACTTCATACAAGGTCCATCATTACTAGTACACGACGTACAGCATTACTTGTGTTTTCACACGAGGTTCAGCATTACTTGTGACATTACATGAGGTTCAGCATAACATGCGACATCATTGGAGGTTCAGCATTAGTGGTACTTGCGACATCACACGACGTACAGCATTACTTGTGTCTTCACACGAGGTTCAGCATTACTGGTACTTGTGACATCACACGACGTACAGCATTACTTGTGTCTTTACACGAGTTTCAGCAGTACTTGTGACATTACACAAATTTCAGAGCCATATGTGACACCACACATGGTTCAGCTATTATTTTTGACACAAACAATTATATCTAGAGATATTAGTGCAATAGTGTTTCTCTCTCTTGTATTCAAGTCCACGTGACTGTGATTGCCAACTAAACTCTAAAGTAACAGTTAGTATGGTAATAAATATGAAGAGTCATGATACACATTTTCCAATATCTTCTTGCCATACGTAAGCTTCTTTTTTAATTTTATGTTTACCTTGAATATGAACCCGTAAAACACACATAAACCTGAAACGCATGCCACAAATTTTACAGAAAAATGGTTTTTCTCCACTGTGGATTCTAAGGTGGTTTTTAAGAGAAGTCTTTTGTCGAAACTTTTTACCACAAATGTCGCATACATGGTCGTAACGTCCTTCGTGGATTTTTATATGGCCTCTCAGAGAACACTTATACCTAAAGTATGTATCACAGTAAGTACACTTGTATTGACCCTTTTCTTGATGACTACATAAGTGAATCTTTAAAGTACCCGAATCTTTATATGCTGCGCCGCATATATGGCACACGTGTGGTCGTTCATCTGAATGCAGCTTCGTGTGTATATGTAAATTCCCCTTAGATGCAAATATTTTTCCGCATATATTACACAAGTGTTGTTCTGTATATCCTTCATGAACTTTTTTTATATGCATCTGTAGTGCGGCTTTACAAGTGTACGATTTACCACAAGTATCACAGTTGTACTTTCTCGCCTGATAATCTTTTTGGTGCGTTTTGATATGACCTCTCATAGTTAAAGACGTAAAAACCTGGTCACAGATGTCACATTTTACCTTCGGTTTTAAATGGACCCAGGTACGATGTCGTTGCATATATATGGAATTCGTGAACGTTTTTGAACAAAAATCACACTTGCTTGGTTTTTCAGTGTGTGCATTATGAAAATGTGTTCTCATTTTCCACTTAGATGGGAATACTTCCCCACACTTTTTACATGGATGCCCAATTTCCTTATTATTATATATATGGCGTCCGTGCCCATGTTTCACTACAGGCTTGATATTTCTGGTCGAGCTGATTTGAGTGTTATCTTCACTCAATGGCTTGGTGTCGCCTGGTGTTGTAACGTCGCTTGGCTGTAGCTGGTTTTCGTGGGATTTTAAATGATCACATAGCTCCGATTTCTTCAAAAATGTTTTTCCACACACATCGCAAAGATACAACGCGATTTGCGTATGGGATCCAATATGTTGATAAACTTTCCGTGTAGAAATATCTTTTTCACAAATGTTACATTTAAAGCCACCTGGTTCCTTTTTGTAATGTGAAGACGTGATATGGTCATTTAAACCCATATTATCGGAGAATTCTATGAGGCACAATTTACATGTAACATTCAATTTACTTTCCTCAATGGCGTGTGTCTTTTGATGATTTTCAAACAAATACGAACTTTTGTATTCTTTGTTGCAAATTCCACATCGGTATATTTTTCGTTTATAATGTGTCCGCCTGTGACTATGCATGTTGTAGACATTTGGAAAAGATTTCTGACATAGAGTACATAGAGTTGTTTCAGCTAAGTGTGTTTGTAATCTGTGTTTTACCAACAAGGAATTGCATTTAGCTACAAAATCACAGCTCTCACAGTGGAGTGTTTTACTTTCAGACGTCTTCTGTTTCTTGGTTGTTTTAGAATGAACCTTCCTACTTCTAACTTGCACCTTCTTATCCTTTCGAGGTCGGCCTCTCCCAGATTTGATCCTTTTCTTTGATTTTCCGGGAGGTTTATATTCTTCTTCAGAATCCTCTTCCATATACATATTTACTACGTATTTCCTTTGTTGTTTTCTTTTTGGCAATTTTGGTGCAGCCACTGTTTCCTCGATCTCAGTTTTGCAGATTGACAAATGCGGACTGCTTACAGTGTCATTTAATGAAATATTGTCTGACCCAATGTTTCGTCCAACATCTACATTGCCATGCCCAGCATTTACGATTAGTTCAGCAGATTGACCACTTTCAGAGTAGTCTATGTATTCTTGTTTAATACATTTTATGTCGTCTGCTGCAATAGGATTAGTACCGCCATTATTAACATGCGAGTTAGTGGTTTGCTCTGTACATGGAATGTTAGGAATGCTGTTACTATTACACATTTCTGTATTTTCTGAGCAACCATTTGTAGACATTGCCACACTACCATGAGATCCACTGTGCACTTCATTGTGACAAGGATTTTCAAGTTGAGGTTCATTTATTTCTTCTGCTGGTAAACTGGTGGAAATCTCATTCCTTTTACATGTGTTTGAACTTTCTGAGACAGTACATGGAGACACAGGTTCATAGCTCATAAATCTGTCGTGTGACTCGTTGATGTTATTACTTCCTGCTAATTTTGGTACACCAGGCGTACATTTTTCTATTACATGTTCAGTTGTTTTGATATTTTGAATCAAAATTTTTTTCTCAATAGCTATATTAACAACATTGTAATCCACAATGATGTTGTACAGCTTTTCATGGACCTTTGTAAGTAGGTGCCATTGGCCCTTTAATGTATGTGGTTTATTGTCATTATACGTCACTTCTACCTCATACTCATTACAAACAGCCAACAACACATGTTCTAAAATAAAATTATGTTGTTTTGCTATTTTATCTGCCTCTTTCAGAAATCCTGTGCTTAATTCTGCCTCCCCTTTTGAAAATACTTCCGATATTGTCATTTTGATTCTTCTTGTAACACATCTAACATTATTTCCAAAACCTGAAATTTAAATAAATACAATTCTTCATTAGTAGTGCTTGGAACAAAATTATGAAACCAAACGTATTTTAAGGGGTTGAAAAAATATCCAAAGGACCAAAATATATTTAATCAAATTTAGCAAAGAAGATACTTTGCATTAGGGAGTATACCTCAGTTTTGAGGATTTTCAGATTTTAATTCCCAGCAAATTTAGACTGGTATATTTCTGATGATATAAAAGTATTACAAACTGCGTATATGCTATTGTTGGTGATGCTTAATCGACCAACATCAGATATATTTTGCATCCTTTATCATTCACAAGAATTTCTATTAACTAGAAGAACAACATTCACACACACACACATCAGGAAAGAATTCAGTTTTACACCCAGTGAGAAATATATATCATGATGCAGTCAGCTGTAGGTGAAATTACAGATATTTATACATGCACCTTTTTCAATTTGCTTATGTTTTTATCACACCAATAGATACAGAGGCATCTGTTTAATAGGTCTCCTCTCAAGGACACATGAGTGATCATGACACGAGTCATCTAAGATAATATGTTAAGCTTATCCAGACAGTTTAGTAAACATTAATGGAACTGTCTGAACAAAATCTATTGACTGTTAGTCACCAACACAAATTTACCCATTGTAAACTGTATAGGAAGCTTTGGTATTCTTTATTTTAAATTTAACTGCAGAAGGGAGATAACTCTTGTATGTAATTCAGTAGAATTTTACCAGTATAATGGTTGCAAGATAAAAATGGTCTTAAAAATGAAAATTGGGGACTCATGAGTGTTAACAAGGTTAATTCTATCACTTGATCTGGTGACCTAAATATTGACCCAACACAACCCATATACTACCTCAACATAGTTATTGTCAAGGAAAAGATTCTGAACAAGTTTGATATGGCCTAATGACTTATTTATTGACCCAACATAGTCCTGTCTTTCTCTAGAGAATCATTCTGTGAAAGTTTGGTGAAAGCTTGGGGTAAAATTGTGGCCTCTACAGTATTAACACGTTTTTCTCTAGACGCTTTGCCTTTGGCCAACTTAATGACCTATAATGGCCAGTATACAAACTTGACCTTGTTTCTGTCAAGAGAATCGTTCTGAGCAAGTTTGATGAATTTTTGGCTAAAAATGTAGCATCAAGTGTGTTACCAATTCTTTTTTATGATTTGGCCTAGTGACCTACTTATTGACCCCATGTGACCTATATAAATACTTGCCCTTGTCAAGATTTTCAATATTTTGGCCTAGTGACCTACTTATTGACTCTAACATGGCTTATATAAGAACTTTATCTTTTTGTGTCAAGGAGATCATTCTGAGCAAGTTGGATGAATTTTGGAGTAAAACTGTTGCCTCTAGAGTATTATCAAGTTTTTTTCTTTTATTTAAACTAGTGACTTATTTACTGACCCAACATGACCTATACAGGAGCATTACCTTGATTTGATAAAAGGGTTATTGTGTGATGTAGTTTGGACTAAAACTGTGGTCTCAAGAGTGTTTTAAAAGGCTCTATGTTCTATGGCTTGATCATGTGACCTCCATGTTACCCCAACATAACCTATATACCATCTAGACCTAGTTTTATGTCATGATGCTTTAATGATGAAGTTTGAACTAAAATTGTAGCCTCTAGAATCTAACACTCTTTTGTATGAGTTAATCTTGTGGCCGATTTATTAATCTATCATAGAAACATGGCCTAGATTTGTCAAGAGGGTAATGGGGTTTGCCGCTGTACCACTTGATACCTTCTAACGTGTCTGTGAAACGCTTGTTTCCAATGGACATGGAATCGCACAATGACGCTTTCCCGTAAAAACGACATTATTCCGGGAATTTGTAACGTTGACGTTTTCCAAAATGTTCCGCACAAACGTTAAGAGGTACTGATCACGTGGTACGGCTGCGAACCCCATTCGAAGAAAGTCTGATGTATTTTGAAGAAAAAATGGGGTTTCATGAGTGTTTAAAAAAGGGTTTTTTCATGGCTTGACCTGGTGACCTACATATTGAACCAACATAACCCATATGCCATCTCAACCTAATTTTTGTCAAGAAAATAATTCTGAACAAGTCTAATAAAGTTTTGACTAAAACTGTGGCCTCAAAGCGTTTAACAAGGTTTTTTCTTTGGCTTTACCTGGCGACATATATATTGGCCTAACATAATCTATGCTAATAAGTATTTCAACCTAGTTTTGTCAAAAGAATCAATTTGAGCAGGTTTAGTGAAGCTTGCACTAAAATTGTAACTAAAATTGTGTGAAGCTTGCACTAAATTGAGTACATTGTGTATTAACAAGTTTTTTCTATGATTTGACCTAATGAGCTACAAATTGACTAAACATGACCAATATGCTTTTGCCAAGAGCGGGATTATTCTGAGAAAATTTGAATTAATTAAAAATAGAATTATGGTCTCAAGAGTGTTAACAAGATTTTTTTTACCATGACCTAGTGGCCTACTTATTGATCCAACATGGCCTATTTTATAATTTTATCTAGATTTTGCGGAGAGGATCACTGTGGTAAATTTTGAGTATTCAGCCTGAATAGGAAACTTATCAGAAATCTTCTTTCTTCTTTAATTAGGATCTTACCCCAATCAAATGATTAATTGATTGAATGGGGTTTTATGTCCAGACAAGAAAATTACACTTATATCTAAATGTCAATAGTTATAAATTAAATTTCAGAAATTTTACCCTTGCACATGCAGTGCTTTTTGGGTAATGTGCAGTAGGGGTTGTTCTTCAATGTGCAAAGGGACATCAGTTTTAAGGCTTCATCTGATGAAGGACCCAGAGAGAGAGAGAGAGAGTGGTTGGTGAAAGAACACCCACTACCTATTTTAAAGTCATGGTCAGACGACCCAGGCAGGGATTTGAACCCATGCCCTCCTCACATTAACAACTGAGCCATCCACCCCCCCCCCCCCCCCCCCCCCGCTCATGTTGTTTTTGTTCATTACCGAACTCTATGTACAGTTAGGTAATAAACAAAGGACAGTAAAAGTATATTGTCTAGATTTCAGAAATTGTCTTCATTATAACTAATAGTTAAACTTCATCAGTACCTTGTAGTTCTGTCAATAATACAGTAATTTCTGCAAACACTGAATTGTAAATACTTTGCAAGGGACATCACTCTTGCTTTTCCACCTGGCGTACCATATGGAATTGTTACCATACTATATTTACTACAGTTTACAACACATATTTTCGTGTTAACCTTTAATTGTTGGGCCTTATATACATGGTGAGTTTATTCTTGTTTAAAATGTGGCAGACATATGTATATATGTATATTTATATTTTATTTAAGTTTAATAAAGTTAGTTAAGGATATTAATTAGGATGTTAGTCTTGTGATGTTCATGTAATGTTCATGTGGTTGTCTTGTACTGTCCATATCTTCTACTATGCCACAGACAGGTGAGTCACTTGAGTTACCTGGTCTGTTACTGCACTTTTCTGCCACTATTAATTTAGTGGAGCTCCTTAGTCATCTGACTCTGTTCTCTTTTCTGATTGGCTTTCTATTTTTATGTGACCAAACCAGTTCTTTTTCCTGGGTTAGATTTTCATTCTGTTCATGGGTTTGGTTAGCTATACATGACACACCTTAATGGTGGATTCTCTCACATTGTAATCTGCTGGTCTACTAATATTTTTGGCATGGTCAGGAATGGGTTATTGTAAGATTTTGGATCACCTGAATCCCATAGATTAGGTAATTTTCATTTTATTCAGATTTTACTTGTAATACTTTATTTTTGCTAAAAAACCAATATTGGAATTTCACTTGAATATATATAGTCATTATAACAAGAGTAATGGTTCATTTGCATAATTTGCATATGGTAGATTTATAATACAAATATTTATAATATTATGCTTTAATACATTTTGGTAATTTTTATAACTGATTCTGTCTTAAAATTATATATTTATGGTAAAATTACTATTTTTGTATCTGTGTCAATTTTCTACGAAAATTGAGATTTTGGTGTATTATTTGGTAGTGCAAAGAGTTATTTCCCTTTGCCATTGTTTACATTGTATGTATATATATAATATCTCACACGTAGCCTTGTCTCGTTACAGGGTGATTTTTATTTGTATCATATCAAGAATAAAGAACCCAATACAGTTGGATCGGCTTAGTTTTATCTGCAATTTCCTAACTGTTACAAATGGCGCCCACGTAGGGACATTCCTGCAAGTAGCCATCGTTTTCTGGGAAACACCCGGGATTCCGGAAGTGACGTATACCGGCGGAAATCAAGTGGTGGGATAACCATAGTGTGATGCAGATGGTAGTGATTATACATTTTACATCATTTTTACAACGTTTGATCTGGGTAAGATGTATATTTTATATAATATCGATCGTTTATTGGTGACATGAACTGACTACACTGTTGTCATTGCGTGACAGCTGATTTTTGGTGAAATTCTTGTGTCAGAACTTAGACAATTTACTCAGTGAATTTTGTGACACAAATACGACTTTATTCAGCTACATTATTATTTCCCCTGTTGCGGAAGTTGAATAACTAGAACTTTACTCGCGTGTGCGCGCATCATAATAGATACAGGACATATGAATTAAAGACTATGTGCACTTTATTTAATATTTTCAGGTATTGCCTTTTGTTTATTTATTTAGTTTGAGTGACTTAGCATTCATTTTAAAGAGAATTATATAAATAGACATTGTGTACTATTTTTGTCTTTTCAGGTATATATTATACATGTTTTACTTTGGTATTGCAGCAATTCATTTTTTTAATTTTTGCTGCTAGTGGGTAATTATTTGTGTAATTATGAACTAACCTGGGTTTAATTGTATATAGAATATATGTTTACATTTGTTTTCATTTTGCACATAAATCATCATATCACATTTATCATTTGTTTATCATTTTTTCCCCCTCATTATCATATCATGCAGCTGATCATTGCGCGATAAAAACAAAACCGTTTGAAAGTACAGTGTGCAAATAATATAAAAATCTAAACCACATAAAACTTTACTAACTTGTAACACTGCTATTAGCACAACTTCTAGGTCTTTGTAGTACAAGTTGTGTTACAGTGGTTTTTTCTTTACAGGTTATTACAACTTAAATTTATCTACACTCTGGTATTACACATACAACATATAGTTTTCAGGTGATTTACATTTAGTGGTCTAATGCAACTATCTTTTCATTGTTGCATGTGACTGACTTCTCTTTTCAAAAACTTGTTGTCACCCTACAATTAAGTTTTTGTATCCCATCCAACTCTTTACTTTTATGTGTTATATGTTTACATTCCCATTTTGTCCATTTTATGTTATATGTTACATGTTATTTAGTAATTAAGTTTATTTCTCCATATTGTATAAGCAATTGGGGAAATAGTCTCAGGTTATATACAGGCCTATTAAATTTATAATACATATATCCAAATACGCCATTATTTAGTATTAGTTAGCATTACTTAGTTAGATTAGCTATATAGCATATAGTTAAGTTATATAAGATAAGTAAGATTTATTTTTCAGGAATCAACAAAGGATATTCCCTACCGTAATATTATTATCAACAATTTATATTGCACCGTAAGCAACAAAACACATTAACGTCAACTGGATACATTACAAAATTAAATATTTTATGGTTTAGTTAGGAATAGGTAGTTGGTGACAATAAAGGGTTTAATTAAGTCAGGTCTATTTATTGTCACTTAGTCTAATTAAGTTAATTAAGATTAATAGTCATAATCATATTAGAGGATAATCATTCATCGATGGATATCAACATTTTAGTTTGATCAAAATTGGACACTGGAATTACACCGTTGGAATTTCAACGTTGGAATTTAGGATAAAATCAGGTGTTTTCCGTTCAAGCACAATTTTTTATGCTCGTTGGGTTGATTTGTAGTTTTTGAATTGATTGGTGTTTAGTTTTGATTGGGTTTAGTTTTTCTTTTGGTATTTCGTCTGCCATATTACGTCATTGCATCGTTGGAATTTGAAATATAAATTTATAATGGCGGAGGTAGAATTTAATGAGGATGAGAAGGAACAGCTAGTAGCTATGTTCAAGGCGATGAAAGTCAAGCCTAAGATGGATAATCCATTGGATTTTATGCGTTGGATGGAGGAACACGTCACTCCACATGAACCTCATAAATTAACCGTAGAATATCCGGAATCAACTAAGACTAATAACTACATTCCGCGTCTTCCTATATTTTCCGGGGATAAACCAGCGTCAAAAGGGGATACAACATATGATGACTGGAAGTTTAACATCATTAGTTTATTAGAGGAGGCAGTCTATCCTCAGGAGAATATTATTCAAGCTATACGGAGATCTGTTAAAGGGTAGGCAGCTGGAGTATTAAGGCGTCTTGGGTATAATGCACCTCCTGGTGTGATTTTGTCGAAATTTGACAGCATATATGACACTATTGAGGCCGAACAATCTATACTGGGGAAGTTCTATAGTGCATATCAACTTCCTGATGAGGATGTTGCTACGTGGAGCTGCCGGATTGAAGATATATTAAGCAAAGCTATAGAAAAAGGGAAAGTAAATCCAACACAGTCAAATGAGTTGTTGAGGGAGAAATTTTATACCGGATTGAGACCTTGGCTCAAGGATATAACTGGCCACAAGTTTGACGCGATCAAGGATTTTGACAAACTACGGGTAGAGGTCAGAAAAATTGAGAATGATCACCAATCAACAAGGAAACCGGAGGAGTTGAGGAAAGCTACAACAAAAATGGCAGTGTCAACAACAGAATCAGAGGAAACTGGACTAGGAGAACAATTAAAACAGATGCAGACTATGATGCAACAAATTAATAAAGAAATGTCAGACATCAAGAGGAAGTTTAATCAGCCCTCATACCAACAGCAACAACAACAACAACAACAACAACAACAACAACAACAACAACAACAACAACAACACCAAGCGCAATCAAGACCACAACGTCAATGGCAAAATTCACAACGTCCACCAAGACCACCACCATCAAATTACAACAATAACGACCACAACCAGTTTTCGTATTCTCCTACTTCATCTAGTCCATATGATCAATATAACAACTACCAGCCCATGCAACTGGATCTGGACCAGCACATCCTAGGGGTAGAGGTCGTGGTACAGGCAAAGTTATTTGCTATCGATGCAAACAGGAGGGACATTTACAAATTGGATGTCGTGTAATATTAGATCATACCAGGAATTTAAACGGACAAGGGCCTATGGGGAGGGGCCATCCATAGGCTGTTCTACGGAACCGGTGCCCATCAACAACATGCAGACTGGGACTACTAATACTATTCCTGATGAACTTGTCGGTGATTGTAATGAGGTCAATGTTAGCTTGGAGGTGTACATAACAGCACTACTAGATACTGGGTCAACGGTTTCTACTATTGCCAAATCATTTTACCAGCAAAATTTTAGTCATATTACACTCAACTCGTTGGATAAAATTTTGGAGATAGAGTGTGCTGATGGTCAAACCTTACCATATTTAGGATATATAGAGATTAATGTTCAAGTTAATGGCATTCCACATGGTAACCAGCAGGAATGTTTGCTTTTGGTTGTCAACGACAGTAGATATAATTCTAAAGTACCCGTCTTACTGGGAACAAATGTTTTAAAGGGATTTTTGACAACATGTAAGGAGCAGTATGGCAGAAAATTTTTACAGAAGGCACCTATATTCACTCCATGGTTTCTAGCTTTTCGCTGTCTTGTGTTGAGGGATAAGGAGTTACTTCGCAACAATAATCGCTTAGCTATAGTACGCAGTTCTGAGAAGGATAGAGTTGTTATACCTCCCAACAGTAATGTTTCTATTTGCGGCTTTGCTGATAAGGAGTTAGACTACCCATCTACTTGCGCTTTACTTTCAACAACTGATAAGTCTATAATACCGGATGATTTTGATATCGTACCTGGAGTCATACAGTACAACTACAATCGTAACGGACAGATACTGGTGCAGATTTCCAACATTACAACACGTACACTTGTCATACCACCACGAGCTATCCTTTGTGAACTACAACCTGTCCAATTACAAGAATTTCCATCAAGCTCAGAGTCCAATAGTATACAGGGAACACACTTAGAAGCTGTTACTTTTTCTGATTCATTAACACCTGAACAACTTAGAGCTGTCAAAAACTTACTTCTTCAGTATGAGGATACTTTTTCAAATCAGATACTGATATTGGCTGTATTACATCTGGAGTCAACATAGGATTGATTTAATAGACGACCATCCATTTAAGCAACGACATCGTCGATACCTCCAGCATGTATGAAGAAGTACGGGACCATTAAACAGTTACTAGCATGTGGAATTATTCGTCCTTCTCATTCACCGTATGCCTCCAACGTTGTACTTTGTCGGAAGAAGGACGGAAAATTGCGCATGTGTATTGACTTTCGACAACTTAACAGCATCAGTAGAAAGGACAGTTATGCTTTGCCCCGTATAGAAGAAATTTTGGATTCACTGGCTGGTGCAAAATACTTTAGCGTGCTGGATATGAAGAGTGGATATCATCAGATTGAAATTGAGGAGGATCACAAGAAAGAACTGCATTTACTGTCGGTCCCATAGGATTTTATGAATTTAATCGTTTAGCTTTTGGATTAGTGAATGCACCAAGTACATATCAACGTTTAATGGAAGAATGTCTTGGGGATCTCCACCTGAAAATTTGTTTCATTTTTCTCGACGATTTGATTATATTTTCGGACACATTTGAAGAACATATGGCAAGATTACAACAAATTTTACAACGTTTAAGGGAATCAGGATTAAAATTTGCACCCAAAAAATGCTCTTTATTTCAAAACAAAGTTAAGTATGTAGGACACGTCGTTTCTGCTGAGGGTATTGAGGCAGACCCGGAAAAGATAGAAAAAATTGTCAACTGGCCTACACCGAAGACACCAGAACAAATACGTCAATTTTTGGGATTTGCGGGGTACTATAGGAAGTTTGTTAAGGATTTTTCTAAAATTGTCAAACCACTCACAGACTTAATGCCTGCTCCACAGAAGAAATACAGAGGGAAACGAATTACAACAGATAAAAAAGTATGGAAATGGGATACAGAGCAACAAGATGCTTTCGATCATCTTAAACAAATTTTATCTACTCCACCCATTCTCGGATATCCGATTACAGTCTACCATTTGAACTCCACACGGATGCAAGTCAAAAGGGATTGGGGGCAGTTTTATATCAACTTCAAGATGGTAAGAAGAGGGTAATTAGTTATGCCAGTAGAGGACTTACCAAGACGGAGAGGAATTACCCAGCACATAAGTTGGAGTTTCTGGCGCTGAAGTGGTCCATCACCGAGAAGTTCAACGATTATTTATATGGTCACGATTTCACTGTTATCACAGATAACAATCCACTTACGTATATATTGACTTCAGCCAAGCTTGATGCAACTGGTCACCGTTGGTTGGCAGCATTATCAGTCTACAATTTTGATATCCAGTATAGACCGGGATCTGGCAACATGGATGCAGATGCACTTTCAAGACTCCCTGGGCTTCATGAATGTCAGAAGATACAAGAGATACCTGTGGATTCTTTTAAAGCTGTCTGCAATGCAATGGATGTAACACCATATGTGGAAACACTTTCATTTTCTACAACAGTATTGGATCAAGCCAACAAGGATCAGTTACCAGGTCAAGATTTATACCGTTTAAGTGATAGGGACTGGAGATATGCACAAGCTAATGATGAAGTATTATCAACTTGGATTAAAGCTGTTAAGAATAAACGGTTACCAACTAAGCATGAACAGCAGGATTATTTGGGATCTTACAACACACTGCGCAAGAATTTTGATCGTCTGGTGATTGAGCGTGGAATTTTGTTGCGAATTACAAAATCATTTGACAAGAGCACAAGGAAGCAACTAGTGGTACCATCGGAATTTACGCAACAGATTTTATTGGTACATAATAAAGTTGGTCACCCTGGCAAGGACAGAACTCTCTCACTATTAAAAGATCGCTTTTATTGGCCAAATATGCAGCATGATGTTGAGGAATGGTTACGCCAGTGCACTAGATGTGTCCTACTAATCTCCGAGCACCATTGGTTAGCATCACCACCACCCAACCACTGGAGCTGGTGTGTATGGATTTTTTAACACTAGAGCCATCAAAAGGAGGATTTCAACACATGCTTGTAATAACGGATCATTTTACTCGCTACGCACAGGCCATTCCAACAAAAAGTATGACGGCGAAAACAACAGCCGAGGCATTCTTCAATAATTTTGTAGTGCATTACGGATTACCAAAGAGAATTCGTTCGGACCAGGGTGCAAATTTCGTCGGTAAGCTGGTGGAGGAATTATGTAACATCACAGGGATGAAACAATCCAGAACCACTCCATATCATCCTATGGGTAATGGGATGTGTGATAGGTTTAATCGCACTCTTCTTGGTATGCTTGGTACATTGGAAACACACCAGAAGAAGGATTGGAAACAGTTTGTTAACCCTCTCACACATGCCTATAACTGCACCAAGCACGAGAGTACTGGATTTACACCGTATTTCCTAATGTTTGGTAGGGAACCAAAATTGCCAGTGGATGTTGCATTTGGTTTGGATTTCAACGACCCACCACCGCAGACTACCACAAAGTATATTGAAGATATGCGACAGAGATTACCGAGTGCATATGACTTAGCTTCAACCGCAGCAAAACAAGCACAAGATCGGCAAAAGCGGAATTACGATTTAAAAGTTAGGGGAGCTGCTCTGCAGGTTGGAGATAGAGTTCTTGTCAAGGTTTTGGCATTCGAGGGCAAGCATAAGTTAGCAGATCCATGGGAGGAAGATCCATATGTCATCTTAGACCAGCCTAACGAAGAGATCCCTGTTTTCAAAGTCAGAAAGGAAAACGGAGAAGGGCGTATTAGGATCCTTCACAGGAATCTTTTACTTCCCATTGGATTTACTACTGAACCCTATGTGCAACAGAGTGTAAAGCGACCAGTACCAAAACCACGCACTAAGAGGATTCCGGTTACAAAACCTATTGAAGAGGACACTCCTAATTTAGATAATTTTTCAGACTCTGACAACTCGGACATGGATATGTTTATGCCTGTTAGTCCTGTTATAGCAGATGTCGACAGTAACACTGACGATATGCCTGGGTCTGCTGTAGTGGATGAAGATCTGGCTGATGAAGTTAATACAGAATTAGTAGAACCATCAACAGATTCAGATGTTCCAGAAGACATAGATGATACAGTTCCAAAGGAGGCAGTTATTGGAGCAAGCATGGAGGAAAACAGACCGCCATGGAAGATAAAGATCAAGCTCCTGGAATCATGTCGGATGTTGCACCCCGGAGATCTGGACGAGTAAGAGGCCCACCTGAGTGGATTAGGAGTGGCGAGTATGTAACGAACCAAATTTCAACTCGGAAACCACAGAATATGATGTTAGCAGATGAACCAGATTGGTTGAAGAGGGCCAATTACATTCAAACACTAGCGAACACAGGAGTGTTGGAGGCAGTGGATAGGGAAGTGTCTGCGGCATTACTGTCAGTCATTACTGGCGGCCACAGTAAATGATGAGGACATCATTTCCCGCTGGGGGGAAGTGTGTGGCAGACATATGTATATATGTATATTTATATTTTATTTAAGTTTAATTAAGTTAGTTAAGGATATTAATTAGGATGTTAGTCTTGTGATGTTCATGTAATGTTCATGTGGTTGTCTTGTACTGTCCATATCTTCTACTATGCCACAGACAGGTGAGTCACTTGAGTTACCTGGTCTGTTACTGCACTTTTCTGCCACTATTAATTTAGTGGAGCTCCTTAGTCATCTGACTCTGTTCTCTTTTCTGATTGGCTTTCTATTTTTATGTGACCAAACCAGTTCTTTTTCCTGGGTTAGATTTTCATTCTGTTCATGGGTTTGGTTAGCTATACATGACACACCTTAATGGTGGATTCTCTCACATTGTAATCTGCTGGTCTACTAATATTTTTGGCATGGTCAGGAATGGGTTATTGTAAGATTTTGGATCACCTGAATCCCATAGATTAGGTAATTTTCATTTTATTCAGATTTTACTTGTAATACTTTATTTTTGCTAAAAAAACAATATTGGAATTTCACTTGAATATATATAGTCATTATAACAAGAGTAATGGTTCATTTGCATAATTTGCATATGGTAGATTTATAATACAAATATTTATAATATTATGCTTTAATACATTTTGGTAATTTTTATAACTGATTCTGTCTTAAAATTATATATTTATGGTAAAATTACTATTTTTGTATCTGTGTCAATTTTCTATGAAAATTGAGATTTTGGTGTATTATTTGGTAGTGCAAAGAGTTATTTCCCTTTGCCATTGTTTACATTGTATGTATATATATAATATCTCACAGGTAGCCTTGTCTCGTTACAGGGTGATTTTTATTTGTATCATATCAAGAATAAAGAACCCAATACAGTTGGATCGGCTTAGTTTTATCTGCAATTTCCTAACTGTTACAAAAATATATTAGATTCAACAGTTTTGATTAATCAAAACTACATGTATATAAAAGAGGTATGGCGGGTTTGATGAGATTTTGTCCTAAATGGACCGTTTTGGTTTTTGAAAAATAAAAGTCTAAATATTCTAGCACTTAAATAATAAAGCAGCAGTATTTTATGTGGACTTTCAGGTTTTGGCTCATACAAAGGTATATTTTACTGATAGTTTTCTTAATAAGTTCATCTTTGTGCTCATTTATGCTAAAATATGAAAAATGAAGGGGTTTCCCCGTCTTTGATAATTATTATCAAAGTGTTCTCCTCGGAAGACCATTTTTTACGTTATTGTTTCTGAAAATATTTTCAAAATGCAATCATTACGAGTTTTCAAAAAATTGGTCCTCTTAGGAGAAAATGGTCAATTTTTGACATTAGGGAAAATTAAAACTGACCACTGCACATATAAGTGATGTTGCATTTTAACACGGTTGGCACTAACTGCTGTGGTTAGCTCAGTGAGTAGCGAGGACGCTTTACAACCTGTACGGCATGGGTTCGAATCCCATCTTGGATATCTTTTTATTTATTCTTCTTATTTTTTTTTTATTTTTATCTTTATAAAATACTATTGTAAAATTTTTCCTTTACAAATATTAGTTTTTTAAAAATGAGCGTTATCCTCTTTCAAAACACTACTAGCAGATCAAGCCAGGTTACATTTTTATACACTTAACAGTGATCACCCGTGAATTCCTAGTGAAGCGTGATGTAAGTTAATACTTAATTGTTCAAGTTTTTCTGTTTATTGTATAAAGATTAAGAATGAAGATTATGGATGTTAAGGTTTGTTCAATATCTTCGGCTCTTCAAGGAAAAACAAGTTTACACAAACGAAGCGCTTGTTTTTCATAGACCTGATCTAATAATAGAACTCGAAATCCTCAGGTGTTTAAAAATACACTGTTACGTCATTCATCCATTCAAGCAGGAGGCAATGTGAAAAGCGCCTATCAAACCCGCCATACCTCTTTAAAGAGCACTTAATAAGTTGATTCCCTATGACCGTGACTGTGATGTGTTTTTGAAACCTTTCGTAGAATAGTAATAACACCCCTTTTAAAATCATTAGATTTTCTTAAACTTTAAGATATACAGGCTAAGTCGAAATATGGGTTTTGTCACTTTTTCTTGAGTTTCCCTCCTCAATTGTTATGCAGGGTCACGGCAAATTTATCCGGCACTGCCTTGAAACGCTATTTGGCACTGCGCACTAGAATTAATCCTTTTCCCAGAACATGGGAGTAGTGAGATAATTCCTTGAATATCACGTTTGTATGTATTTGTGCCCTAGTTTAATAAAAATTCAATCAAAAATTGAAAAAAATATGAAGCGGACACATTTGGACACCAAACTAAGATTTGACCTTGTGTCAGGCTAGCTAGTTTGGACCATTTGAATAAAGATAAATGTACAGTGGTTCGCGACACAATATTTCATATGGGTTTACATAAGAGCAAAGGACACATCTAATTAATTTTCTCGTTCTATGGATTTTGTTTCGAAAAAAGCAGAGGCGAGCAAATACTGTCACGCGGCAAAACTATGGCAACATAACTCACAAAAGCATAGAATATGCTGTTCTTGCAAATGCAAATTTCATAGCAAATAATAAATCAACCGTCTTCAAGTTTCATCAGTCTCGGGGATGGAAATTTCCAAAACAGATACTAGCATTATTAACCGCGGCATGTCATTGGGAAACGTACTGGTGGTGTTGAACTATATGATGGATACGAAAAAATAGACCATTATTATGACGGGTGGAAAACTATATGAAGTTCAAACAGTTGCATTTAATTCAGTTATTTCTTAATTCTAAATTTTAGAGGTGGTCGGGTCTGGCGACTTCATAAATTAATTAAAATGTTTCTTCTGTTATAAATTTTCCTGTTTTTTGTGTTGAAGCCAACTAATTTTCACGTTATTTCTGCACTACATACTACTTGCGGAATAAATAGGATGTACTTTTAAGTGTAACTATATCGTTAAGCTGCGAAGTTTTACATTCTCCACCACAGTTGATCATTGCGTAGATCTCATGATTGTTTTTCCTCTTTAAAGTTATTTCATGTAAAAATTCCCATTTTTTTTTTTTTGCAAATTGCAGGTATGCTATGATTCGAAACCGGTCTTTTTAATGGCGGTATTCTATTTTTTTGATTAGTCATTTAGGAGATATGGATTTCTGTTAGCCATTCGTGTTTTGGGGTTAAATTTGCCCAAAATTGTTCATAGAACGGGAGAAAAAAAGAACCTATTATATGTATCAGTAGTAACAGTCGAGTTTGAGATAAAAATGTTTGACCACGAGATTGGAATTTCCTTATCTCGATCAGAAACTTGTAACATATTGTCTTTATCATCATACAGCTTTCCGACCATGGCCACTAGTTATCCATATCTTATGCAGACACTCGACAGTCGAGTTTCGCTAGCAGTGTTAAACTTTCGACAAGTCTGTAGAGTACCCCTAACGTTTCTCTAGATCATTTCACTTACCGGTAGCCTAAACCGAATAGTAAGTTCCGGAATGGCGGAGTAAACCGGAATACCTGAGGAAAAACCACCTACCTCCTGACAAGCGAACTGATAACCTTTCTCATATTAGGATATTCTGAGTGGGATTCAAAGCTAGGCGATGGAAAGCACTGTGATCCGTTACCACGTACTTTTACATCAATCGGTCACCGAGATCCATTGGATCTAAATATTATGTCATATATAAAGCAAATATAATTGAAATAATACCAATATTACAACTTTATCTGTTTATAAAACTATGTTAAATTAGGTTCCCAAGCGTACAATGTGACATATAACCAGTGAAAAATAACGTGAAGAAGTTAACGTTTCATTCTCTGAAATAACGTTATTTGCACGCGAGAACGACAGTTATGCCATTCCATATATGAGGACGAATTAAACGTAGTACAAGACAGTCCATACAACACAAGTCGCTTTTCACATGCACACACGAACTTGTCAATAGATTAATCCATAGAGATTAATGAATATAGTTCTCGTCGCGAATAGCTGAACATTGCTGCGTCGTTAAACAACATTCAACCAACCATATACGAGGAATTTTTTCCGAAACGGCCGTCTTGTTCTGCAAAATTAAAATATTCTTATTAAAAATTCAGTAGAAGTAATATACAAAAACAAACATACTAATCCATGTCCGAATCACAATCCAGAAGCAAAGCACCTGCTTAAAAAATCAAATACCACAAACATACCGATATATGTTCAAATTACAGACCCAAAAGCAAAGTAAAAACTTTAAAAACGGGAAAATTATGTAAAACCAGGAAAGTAAGGCCGGATGCACCGGAAGGGTAAGTACCTACTGCTTAGCTAGCTACAACCACACAACTAACAATACATTAATGAAGCTAAATACATATATATAACGTGTTTATCCTTCCTCAGAGAATGCTAAAACTCAATTACCAGTATTTTACACATATTCAATGGAAATGGCGTCAAAATTGACAATTCTTTTGAACTAAATCAATGAAATGAGACGCGATTTAAATCACGTTTTGGTGCCATCATTGCGGTATAGTAGTAAATCTTTTTATGTTACAATATTTGTTTTTACGACGAGAAAATGTTTGGCAAAATGGTAGTGGTTTTCACGTGATGTAATGTTGGTGGATAAATAAGCATTATTGCATATTGATATAAATTCAAACAACCTTGACCTGTCCACTTGACCTTTAATTTAAATATGTATCATGGACGAGCGCATTTACGTATAGGGATCCATGTCAATATTTCGAACACTAAACACTTGTCCTATGTATTAACCGTGAATCCTTATGGTTATACTATAGCTACTTATGTATTGGCTGGATCTTTCTACATGTATATGAATATTCCTAATTAAAGTTCAAGCAGACAGGTCAATATTGCTTGTATATACTTAGAAGAAGCAAGCTACTTTTGCAATTAATTATTTTATGTATATGTATGATCAAATCAAATAAGGCTTGACAAGTATAATATAATGCCCACTATTACAACTGAAAGGTCCTTTTAATAAAGTCAACATTTTCCACAATCTTCTAGCCATATGCCCTTTGGTTTGTTAATCTTATGTTTGCCTTGAAGGTGAACTCGTACGACACACATGAACCTGAAGCGCATGCCACAGAGTTTACAGAAGTACGGTTTTTCTCCAGTGTGGATTTTCTGGTGTCTTTTCATGGCGCACTTTTCACGGAACTTCTTCCCACAAATATGGCATACATGATCGTAACGTTCTTCGTGAGTTTTCATATGACCTCTAAATGAGCTCCCAAACTTGAAATTTTTACCACAATAGGTACAATTATACTTGCCTTTATCTTGATGAGTACGCAAGTGAATTCTTAGTGAAGCCGCTATTTTATATGCTGCGCCGCACACGTGACAAACATGTGGTCGTTTATCTGTGTGTATTTTAACGTGATTTCTTAAATTCGCATGTGATCCAAATACTTTTCCACACATATTACACAAATGTTCTTCTTTACATCCTTCATGAACCATTTTTATATGTCGTTGAAGTTGTGCTTTACTAGTATGACCACGGTATGATTTATCGCATAAATCACAACTGTATATTTGTTCTTTATAATCGCTTCGATGTGATTTTGCGTGGGATGACCAAGACGAAATCGCATAAAGTTGACCACAAACATCGCATTTTATTTTAGGTTTCAAGTGAACATAGTCAATGTGTCGTTTAAGGTACTTGGCATTCGAATAAGTCTTACCACACTGATCACACTTACTTGCTTTTCCAGCATGCGTATTAAGTATATGTGTTCTCCTCTTCCCCTGTGTCGAGAATACTTCTCCACATGTTTTACATGGATGTCGGAGTTCATTATTATTATATATACGTTTTCCGTATCCATGCTTTACCAAAGGCTTTGAATGGCCGTTCAAGTTCGCGTGTTTATTGTCTGTGGTCAATGGGTTGATGTCGTCTGCTGTTGTTTGGTCGTTACGTTGGGGTTCGTTTTCGTGAGATTTTAAATGTTCACGTAAGTCACATTTCTTCACAAATGTTTCTCCACATATATCACAGAGATACATAACGACTTGTCTATGAGATTCAATATGTTGATATGTTTTCCATTTAGGAAACTCTTTTTCACAAACGTTACACCGAAAGGCACCTGGTTCCCTTTTATAATGTGAAGATATGATATGGTCATTTAATCCGGTCTTGTCAGAGAATTCTTCAAGACACAATTTACATGTAACGGACAATTTATTTTCGTCAATGGTATGCATCTTTTGATGATTTTCAAAGAATTTCAAAAGCTTGAACTCTCTGCAGCAAATTCCACATCGGTAAATCTTTTGGTTATAGTGCTTTATTCTGTGAGCGTACAAGGAAACGGCGTTTGACATTTCTTTTTTGCATAAAGTGCATAGGGTTGTTTGAGGGAAGTGTTTCATCAGTTCATGTTTAACTAACAACGACCTGCAACTCGCTACATAATCACATCTTTCACAGTGAATTGCTTTACCGGTAGAGGTCGTATTTGTCTTGGTTATTTTTGAAAGAAGTTTCACTTTTAACTTATCCTTTTGAGACTGACATTTTCTAGTTTTGTTTCGCTTAATCTGCGATTGCGGGGTAGGTGTATACTCTTCATCAGAATCTTCTTCGACATCGAAATATCCGTAGGTAGGTGTATATTCATCATCGGAATCTTCGCTATCTAAATATTTCATAAAATTTATTGATCGTTTTCTTTTAGGTAATGTTGGTTCAGTCACTGTTTCTTCGATCTCAGTTTTATGAATTGTCAAAAGAGTATTGTTAACATATGGGTGATCAGTTAAAATATTTTGAAGCACAACGTTTTGTTCTATATCTTCAATATCACGTGGAACGACTAATTCAGGTTGATTATTGGTGTATTCTTGCTTGATGTATGGCATGTCGTCTGCAACCACATTGTTAGAATCGACATCGTCAATAGTTTGTTGTATCTCTGGAATGTTGGGAATATTATTACTATTACATATTTCTGTATTTTCTGGGTCATTACTTGTAGTCATGTCCACACTGATACGTGACCAGCTGTCTACCTCACTCTCGTGGCTAATGTCAATATGGCGTTCGTTTAATACTTCCGCTGGTGAAATGGTGAAAAACTCGTCGCCGTTACAATCATTTGCACTTTCTGAGACAAAATTAGGGGAAACAGGTTCACTGCCGTGAGTCTCATTTATGTTATTACTTTTTCCTAACTGTTTCGGCATATCTACATCAGACATAGACGTCTCTTCTATACTTTCAACTGAAGTTGTTTTAGTATTTTGTGTCAGAATGTTTTTCTCAATAGCTGTATTAATAACATTGAAATCCAAAATGATGTTATGCAGTTTTTCATGGACCTTTGTAAGTAGGTTCCACTGGCCCTTCAATACATGTGGTTTATTGTCCATATAAGTCACTTCTACATCACACTCTTTACATACAGTCAACAGTATCTGATCTAGAATCAAATTATGTTGTTTTGCAATTTCATATGCCTCTTCCAGAAATTCCTTGCTTAATTCTGCCTCCCCTTTTGAGAAAACATGTGGTACGGACATTATTCTCCCCAGATTTAAAAACGCACCAAACAAGTCTGTCTGGATATAGATCTGGAAAATAAATGACAGGTATATGTGTAATTCCACACTTAAATCTAAAAAAAACAATCTACAATATTATGAATACGACCCCTCTCTCTCTCTCTCTCTCTCTCTCTCTCATTTATTCATATTTTATATACATTAACGCTTCTAGGCAATGACCATTATGACCTTGGTCAAAGGTTATGACACTGTGGACTTTGTATGAAGTGTAATGGCATAATTTTAAATAGCTTCAGTAAGCTTTGGTCCGGACAGAGAGACAGACATGCGATACTTATTTACCCAGTTCATGGACAAAGGCGAAAACATACCGAGTATGGTTTTAAAGGTATGGCTCGTTTGGTTGGATTTTATCCCAAACGGATGATTTTGTTTTTTATCTGAATATATATTTGTAATTAAATAAAGAGGTAATATTATTATGATAGTATTATATTTTTATTTTCAGTTGTTGGGTCATTAAAAGGTCTGTTTGATTTGGATTTGTCTTTCAGAGTCAATCTTTATGCTCTCATGTCAAAATATATAAAATGAGAAGTACATGTATTCCTGCGTTTGATAAAGATTTTCCAAAATAGACTACACGTATATATAAAAAAACAAACATACTAATCCATGTTTAAAATCACACTCCAAAGGCAGTTCTTCTCGGAGAGTAATCTTTTACGTTTATAATGCAGAGAGAGAGAGAGAGAGAGAGAGAGAGAGAGAGAGAGAGAGATTTGGTAAAAGTTTAAATTAACAGTTGTAGAATCTACTTCATCAGGTGAACTAGTGTACCACGATGTATGGTAATATTTTAAGAGGTACATGTATATATGTGAAACAAATATCATGTAGGCCTACTCAATCTTCTACAATATTTTACCATAATTCTCATCATTGATTGCGTGTGTAGGCTATCTATTTCTGAAAGCGTGAGGAGGCAAAACACAAAAAGTCATGATTGAGATTGAACAGCTCCACCACTCGGCCATTTATTTTTAATTTGACGACACTTGTTGATTTCTTTCGGCTTATCGAACTTTTTTTAAATGGCGTAAATAAAGCCATTCCTGATCTTTGGGCTATCCTACCTTGTACCCTTTACGGTCCCACGTAAAAAATAAATCCTTACGTCATCATTACGTCACACGAAACGTGCCGCCATTTTGTCAAAATATTTACCGTTGTAACACAAACCCAAAATATATTTTGGTGCATTAAAGGACATATATAACATTGATGAGATTGTAATTCGAATTTTAGTAATGACTTGGCTTATGTAATGAAATGAATTATTGAATTCTACCGTCCCATTGAAAATCTGTAAATTATTTGAGTTTTCGATTTCTCTGAAGTATGGTAAACATACTAAACATACAGTCGTTAAACCGCGTTCTAGTGGCATACGATCTGAAGCATTTAAACTCAACATTGTGGGAAATAATTATTATTATACATGTAGGACCAATTGTTTTGATATTGAATGATTGATCTAAGCCAACGGAGTATATATTATATCGTCTGCACTTTCTGTCACATAGATCCAGCACTGTCACATCGGGATGTGGAGTGTTTTCTCATTTGATATGTTTTATCTGACATTTGCACGGGTTAAATGTATTTAAAGTAATCAGACTTAAATAGAAAATGAACTGCAAATGACATCATCTACCTACCTGAAAGCGTTTTGCAGGCTACAAATGTATCATACATAGTGATTTACTCCAAGGGACTGAACTCTTATATAAATTACATTGCTGACGTACCATATGAAATACATCCCATGTTTTACAACACACAATTCCAGCGAAGCATTTTTCAAAGAAGACTTATGAAAGTTTATGTGGCAAACGTCTTTTTTGTTAATATTTTTCATTAATGAGGTGCTTTTGAAAATTTATTGATACACGAAGCGCGTCAAATATCTGGCTTCGATGGACATTATAAAATCTGTCTCAATGTCATTGTGACATCTTTGTTTGACAACATTCATATAAAATCTGTAAAATATTCATTTGTTATATATGTATACATTTGTCAATTACGTTTTTTTATGATTTCTTGTTCATTATGTTTTATGTTTATTGAATTACTTGCCATAACCAATTGTTGCAATTGAGTTCGAGCAATAAAGATATTATTATTATTATTATTATTATTATTATTATTATTATTGGTGTAGATTCAAAATTACAGAGTACTCAAAATCAAAGTTCAGTTTCCTGATCAAGTACGCAAGAAGTTGAAGAACTTCCTGACATCGAGCTACTCGTGTTTTTGTCATGTTTTTCCTTTATTTTTTTTTAAATTACGTCCGTCATTTGAAGACATTATTATGGTATGGCGGTGTCCGTTCAGCTTGTGGATTGAACTGATCCCACATTTTTCTCAGCGATTGTCTTCAAATTTGGCATGCATAATTAGGATCATATGAAGATGTGCATATCATCAAATGAAGAGGTTGCGTGCATTTTTCAGGGTTTATGACCCTTTGAACGCCAATTAAGCGCAAAATGTAGAAAATGCAATAACCTTTTTACTTTTAATTCCTTTCAAATTTTGTATTGTTTCACAAGAAGCAATAATATTCAACGCATAAACCGGACTTTTGTATTTCGCGTTTAAATTTTTCGCAAAATTGGTGTTGTGGTTCTTTGCAGCCAGTTTCTCTTATCTAGATCTTGTGATTAATTTTAGACAATGAGGGGCGTATATCGCCTGGCTCAGCGGTACTCTTGTTATGACGGTTTTTGTTATCAATACTAAGTTCTAGACGATTACCTGAATAAATTTTGCTACCCGAAAGCGATTTGGATTTTCATTTTGTGTTACTTGTCACTCAAGCTAATGCTGTATTAAATAATAGTTTGTATATTACTTGATTATTGTTGAGGCATAGTCGACTGTATATAGCTCAGCATTGTTCAAACCAAACAATATTCACCTCAATTCAAATAGAATAGTATTGTGTGAATGTGCACTTTTAATGACTTGTTGTATTTTGGATTATTAGTGGCATTAGCTGAGAATATAAATATCACGCCTGGTACACGTATTTTTAAAAGGTAAATAAATCATAGAAAACCCCAACCGTAAATTGTCGAGTTTTCAAAAACCTCGTATTTCTTTAACAAACTCTGGTCCCTATGCAGGAACAGAGAGTTATGTGACGTCAAATTAAATACATCGAGGATAATTTTGGAAACAGGGACATCATACTTATCAACAATATTGATGGGGAAGGCCTTGATCAGCATAGGCTTGCAGTTTCCTTGAGTTGCCAATTTTTTTTGTTGAATAAAATTTCTGTAGTGGAATCACGCTCCCTGCGATTGTAAATTAATTATGAAACAAATAGATCTACACAGTAAGCGGGAAAAGTAGGCATATTGCTACCAAAAAGATACTTAATAATAGAAAAATTAAAGTCATCACATTTGCAAAATAGCATCAAATTTAACGTAAGGATCTGACTTTTTATCATCTATATCGATATGCAACAAAATATAGATGAAGTTCAAGATTTAGACCAAAATGCGAAATCGAAATAGTTACCAGAGCAAATGTTTTCCAATTTGAGCTATTGGAATTGTCTAATTTTAATATATACTGATTCGCCCGCAATCCGTTTTCTCACACTTGTTCAAATAAGAATTTCAACAGCAAAATAAAAAAAACTAAAAGCTGGAAAATTTGGTAAAACAGAATACTTTCTCTCAGGGATGTGTGGCCAGGTACTCCGGGATGACTAACGCCTATTCTTAATCGTAAAAATGAGAGGTATTTCTGCCTACTGGAGTATCTGACCTCGCTTCTTAGTTAGCAGTTCACGTATTGAATGTAGTTTTCAAAGCTTTAACTTACTTTTAGGGTTGTGATTTGGAAAAGGACCAATTTGATTAATTAATTATTGTAATTTGGGCATGAGTTGGTAAGTTTGTGTTTGATTAATTTGAACGTTTTTACTTTAATTTTGGGATTGGAATTTAAATGTTTGTGTTTGATGATTAATTTAATCAACTTTTATTAATTAGTTACAATATAAAAAATACAAATATTCTCCCTTGTATATGGAGAGATTGTTTAGCAGAACTTTAAATCATAAATATTTTCACATATATGACTAACCCACTTCCGAGGCTGTTGGTGTAAAGTCGCTTACAATTCAATGGAATTAGCACTAAATATTACGAAGCTTTAATAGGCACCGATGTGATAAGCATTTGAAATCAAATCAGAGATGGTGCTGAATTACATGTTGTTCTATGGTTCTATTTCGTTAAATATTTTCAGAACCGTCATTCTAAAAATAAATACAATCAAAACAAACATACTAATCCATATCCGAATCACAATCCAGAAGCAAAGTAAAAACTTTGGAACTGACAAGTTAAGTTAGACACGTGGACTTCCATTAGAGAAGTGAGGCCGGGTGTTCCAGAAGGGTAAGCACCTTCTGTTTAGTTAGCTACATACATTTATACAATAATAGAAGATGACTTCGCACAACCATTAATTTGTTTTATAATTACGCATCAAATCGACCATGTGTAGATTTTATGTTTCAAAATTATGGCATTTAAATTGACATTTGAATTAGTCATCGCTTCAATAAGCTTGATAAAAAATATCAAACACTGGGTAACAGGTGTGTAACGATTTCATTTGTCATGTGAAATGTGTTTTTAATGATAAATTAAGATGTAACTATCTGAGAGAGACACTATCGTGATGGTATACTAGTAGTTCTATACATTTAATGTTCATCTTCACCTTATAAAACTAATAAATTATCATATTCAGCTGAAAGGGAATGATTTGAATTTATCTGGATGGAGAAAACTGATTAAATATCTGCTTTGTACATCTTCTGATATTCAAGCCAAATGTTTGTTTGTTTGGTTATTATATTAACTCTAATGGTCACCATCTTTGATATCATACGTACTTTATTTGCACAAACTTTCAATACCTACAAACTTCCACATTAAGGTTTTAATTTGTGTAGCTGTCGAGGAAAAGATGGTTTTTATATAAAAAATATGTTAAATACCCGAGGCATGTTTAGCCAAAAAATCAGCTCAAAACAATTGATGAATGTCCTGTTGTTTGAATACTTTCATTACGTTGATTGGATAAAATGCTTTTAATAACATACGCATTTTCTCTTAAGTTTTTGTTTTTACTTCGCTTTTGGATTGTGTAACTTTGATATGATTAGCGTTTGTTTTTGACTTTGAAAAAAGCCTGTCATCAAATATTTTGACAGTGTAACTAATGCTCAAAGCCGTGTTTACATTATTAGTTTTAAAACCAGCTTTGAACCAATCCATTAGCTCAATTGTAGACTGCTCGCTTCGTATGGAGGCCGTGGGTTCGAACCACGATCGAGTCTGATCGGGTTTTGCAGCCTGCATACTGTCACAAAATTTAAAATCTCATGACATGCGAAAATCGCACAACTTTTAAGTTAGTTCCATCTCCTTCCAAATATTAATGGAGCGCACGATCAAAACTCTGTTTTCACATTTAAACACTAGGTTGACTTTGGACAGAGACTGGAGTAAATGTCCAGTGGTGTGGTTGTAATAATATCCCGGTTTTAGACGGACACTGGAGTAAATGTCCAGTGGTGTGGTTGTAATAATATCCCGGTTTTAGACGGACAATGGAGTAAATGTCCAGTGGTGTGGTTGTAATAATATCCCGGTTTTAGACGGACAATGGAGTAAATGTCCAGTGGTGTTGTTGTAATAATATCCCGGTTTTAGACGGACACTGGAGTAAATGTCCAGTGGTGTGGTTGTAATAATATCCCGGTTTTAGACGGACAATGGAGTAAATGTCCAGTGGTGTTGTTCGAGTACTTCCTGACTTTGGACAGACACTGGAGCAAATGTCCAGTGGTGAGGTTGTAATAATATCCCGATTTTAGACGGTCAATGGAGTAAATGTCCAGTGGTGTGGTTATAGCACTTCCTGACTTTGGACAGACACTGGAGTAAATGTCAAGTTATTTCAAGTACTTTCTGACTTCGGACAGACACTTGAGTAAATATCCAGTGGTGTGGTTATATCACTTCCTGACTTTGGACATTTCATGATTTTCGTGCGTAGCATTTTTACCTGTGTACTCTCAAAGATGTCAATGATTTTCCATCTGTATCCAGTTTCACAATTATTTCTTAACTGCTTAGAATTTCCTCAATTTATAATTAGCAAAAAATAATTTTGTTTATTTTCCAGATATTCAGAGATTAAGGTGTCCTTTTGAAGATCCTTTTAACTTGAGGAATTTTTATTTAGTATTTTTTTTAAATGTTAAGTTGTAGTTAAGGACTTACAAATACTTTCTTTAACTTAAATTTAGCAGATTTTGACAGTTTTAATTAAGAAATGACTGTGAAATTGGGGCCTAGTGGAGAGAAAATCCAGGTGAGCTAGAAATGTAAATAACATCATTTCAAGGAGTCCACATTTCTTCAGTCACAAATACAGTCAGACCTGTCTTTAAGGTCACCTCTCTATGAGGATGCCTACTTTAGAGGCAAGTAAATTTTCATTTTCATTCCTCTTTATTTATGTTACATGAACCTAGTCTGACTAATCAGCCAACTAAACCCCCCTGGGAACATGTAACAATTTAAAATGGGCTTTAGTAGGCCGATTTGTCGGACAACATGAACCTGTATACAAGGACCACCTGTCAATAAAGGTTTTACTGGTTCCCTTGGACCGGTGACCTTTTTATACAAGTTTGATTGTAGTTATCTTATTCTTCAATTTGCTAACACTAGCCAAAAAATCCACATACAAATTATGATACAATGTCATATTTGGTATAGATGAAGTATATCATTTCCCTAAACATTTTGTTTTTTGCAAATACAGTGCAATAAACAAGTAGTAGTAGGTCAATGGAGAAATGTGTGTTTACAGCATGTTCAGGGCTGTCATACCATTTTTAAAATAATTCAGAAAATACATTAAAAAAGTGGTGTATGAGAGGGCAGTCAGAATTATTTCACTTATATCGAGGCAATCAGTTTAGAGATGAAACACGAGTGCCAGAGAAAACCACCAAATTTAGACAAGGAACCTGATAGGCTATTATTTTCCAAGTGGGATTCAATCCTAGGCGGTGAAAATTTTCACTTATATCGAGGTAGTCACTTCAGAGATTGTGGAGGAAACACGAGTGCCAGAGAAAACCATCGAATTCCGACAAGGAAACTGATAGGCTATTTTTCCAAGTGGGATTCAATCCTAGGCAGTAAAAGGGCAGTTAATACATCAGCTAGACTCACAGAGCCAATTTGAAAATGTTAAATTAACATTCTGTAAGACAATTGTGTCGGTGTAAGACTCCCTCATGAACAAAAAAGATTCCAAAATTTGTCTGAAAAAGTTCTGATTTTGCATAGGTTCAATTTTCTTTTTACATTTTTTAGAATGAACTCGGAATTTTGAGAAAAAAAATACAGATAAGTGTTTGGATAAATCCTTACACAACAATTTTTGGTTAAATTCAGACAAAATTCAGAATACTTGTTTGATGATGAAGTCTACTTCAGTGATTCTGATAAAATACAAGATGGAGGATTAGATACAAAGCGATCATTTATTGTTTTACTGTTATTATTTACCAGGTGTACATACAGTTGTAATTTTTGACAAGGGAAGAGATACAATTATGTTTTTAAAGTTAACAGAGATGTATAAATAAACTGTATAAATCAAAAACACTTTCCGAAAGAACGCGACGCCCAGGAAACTTCAGAGATAAAACCCTATGGGGAAAAAACCTCTGTAAACCTGTGTCCAATAGCAATTCAGCGCCTTTCTAAGTGTGGGACGTGGACTTCGTCCAAAAACATAAATATTATGATATTACACAAAAATATAAATTGGAATAATTATGCTATAAATTGGAATAATTATGATATTGCACAAAAATTATAAATTGGAATTATTATGATCTGAAAAATAAAGATATTACAAAAAAATATAAATGGGCATTATTACGATGTTACACACACACACACACACAAAAATAAAAATAAATAAATAAAATGGAAAAATTATGATATTGCACAAAAATATAAATTGGAATTATTATGATCTGAAACAAAAAAAGATATTACACAAAAAATATAAATGGGCATTATTACGATGTTACACACACACACAAAAAAAATAAAAATAAATAAATAAAATGGAAAAATTATGATATTGCACAAAAAATATGAATTGGAATTATTATGATCTGAAACAAAAAAAGATATTACACAAAAAATATAAATGGACATTAAACATATAAATTGATATAAATTAGAATAATTATGATCTGAAACAAAAAGATATTACACAAAAATTATAAATGGGCATTACAATGATATTACACAAAAATATAAATGTACATTACAATGATATTACACAAAAAAATAAATTGGAATAATTATGATCTGAAACAAAAAAAGATATTACACAAAAAATATAAATGGGCATTATTACGATGTTACACAAAAAATAAATTGGAATAATTATGATATTGCACAAAAAATATAAATTAGAATAATTATGATCTGAAACAAAAACGATATTACATAAAAAATATAAATGGGCATTATTATGATGTTACACCAAAAAAAAAATAAAAAATAAATAAATAAAAATAAAATAAAATGGAAAAATTATGATATTGCACAAAAAATATAAATTAGAATAATTATGATCTGAAACAAAAAAAGATATTACACAAATAATATAAATGGGCATTATTACGATGTTACACAAAAATATAAATGGGCATAGTTATGATATTACACAAAAAATATAAATGGGCATAATTATGATATTATACAAAAAATATAAATGGGCATAGTTATGATATTACACAAAAAATATAAATGGGCATAATTATGATATTATACATAAAATATAAATTGGCAGAATTATGATATACAAAAAATATAAATTGGCATTATATTACACGAAAAATATAAATTGGCATTATATTACACAAAAAATATAAATTAGCATTATGATATTGCACAAAAATTTAAAAATAAAATGATAAAAAAATGAATATTTGAAAAATGTCTAAATTGTCTGAAAATGAGTCTTGCCCCCATAGGTTGCTTACTTACACTCTCCACAATCTCGTCCTTACCCTTTGATGATTTGGACTTTCCGGAACTTTCAAGGTGGCTTGCAGCACCACTACTCCCTGACTTACCGGGTTCTGTAGGCACTTTCCATGATGAACATGTACTCCCTAACAATGAACTGGGCGATTTAACAGGCACTTTCACAGAACTGCAAGGTCCTCTACTCCCTGACGATGATCTACTCTCACATGCGGGTCTGGAACTATCTTGTAGTGTACACTCAACAACCTGAACTACTCTAACTGGTTTAGAGTGCTTCCTCGGCAATCTCCTAGGACAAAGACTAAAAAATTGAAGGACCAGGATCCACTTTCATATTGGGGTAATGGAGTTTTACTGAGGTCACCTCCTACCCACTATCAAAAAAAACCCCATAAAAACAAAATTCTAAAAAATATAAAAAAATACCCCCCAAAACAAAATAACAAAATAAAAAGAAATTAACAAAAAATTAAATAAATCATACATTATTGAAAAATTAACAGAAGAAACTTGCAGGAAGGGAGAAAACAAAAATATTTTGCCAATCCATGTCCAATCCACAATCCCAAAACCAAAGTGCTAATCCATGTCCAATCCATAATCCTAAAAGCAAAGTTCCAATCCATGTCCAAACCATAATCCGAAAAGCAATGTAAAAACTTTGAAATTACATTAAACACCCAAATTTTCACCAGGGAAGTGAGACCAGGTGCCAATCCATGTCTAAACCACAACTCCAAAAGCAAAGTTCCAATCCATCTCCAAACCATAATCCTAAAGCAAAGTAAAAACTGAAATTACATTAAACGCCCAAACTTTCACCAGGGAAGTGAACCAGGTGCCAATCCATGTCCAAACCACTATCCCAAAAGCAAAGTTCCAATCCATGTCCAAAACACAATCCCAAAACCAAAGTGCCAATTCACGTCCAAACCACAATCCCAAAACCAAAGTGCCAATTTATGTCCAAACCAAAGTAATAACTTTAAAACTACCAAACAAGGTTAAACACCCAAATTTTCACCAGGGAAGCAAAACCAGGTGCTACGGAAAGGTAAGCACCTCCTGTGTAGCTAGCTATTCCCGCCATGTGTGTAATCAAACTTGGGAAAATAGGAAAAATGAATCTATTGGACATCAAATATATTGAATTTGATGAGGTACATATTAGTGCCATTAAGTTGTGTCTAGTGTTCTATCGAAAGTCTGGAATTTATCAAAACCTGGTACCCAAGTAGCTATACTAGTCAGTTCTCTCATTGGTGTAGTTTTTTGTCAAATACAAAACTGAAAGGAATTTTATTGTTTTTCTTTTACATTTCTTTGTGAAATGCTACTTTTAAGCTATAAATGAAGTACATTTTGCTGTTTAGATATGTCTCAACAAAGTTGGGAGTTTTATCACAACCTGGTCCCTGAACTTGTCTACTGTTTGTCCTAGCTCCTTCAAGGCTGTAGTTTGTACCACATCCAAATACTGGAAGGACGTAACATTTGTGTGGTTTGCATGTCCCTTGAACAGTTTGACCTCAACGGTTCTAATCAAGAAATGGATTCAGACACGTGTACAGTGTTTATCAAATAACGATTGGTACATTGATGTATTTGATAAAAACCAATATAAATTTTGAATGTTAATCAACAAGGCTTCAAATGCCCCTTTACAAATAATGACGTAAATGTTATGGGCTATGGAAATAGTGATGTTTATAGAAAAAAGCGAAAGATGTTATGCAAAGTTACCGGTAACAAGATTAGCACATGGACATTTTATTGTATTAGTAGTGTTTGCGTGTTAGTAATGGGTAAGTTGTCACTATATGTTGTAATGTATATATAATTATATACACCAAATATCTTAATTTTGTTATACATCAACAGGCCAAGGTTATTTTACAACACTGTATACATGTGTCTGAATCCACTTTCTCATCAGAGGTGCTGGGATCAAGATGCTGAAAGGACAAAATTCCGACATTGAAGTCAAATTTCCAAAAGGCCTAAATCAAGACACTTCACAAACTAAAACATTAAATGTAGAAAAGACAAACAGTACACAAACACAAAGACCAGACTGATTAAAATTCCCTACTTTGGACTGGCACTAGACCAATACAAAAGGGTCCATTTTGACTCCAAACTCTGGACTGGTAACCCTAACCATTATTAATAGGTCTATAATGAGTCAACTTTGGACCGGTAAACCTAACCAATATTGATAGGTCTATCATGAGTCAACTTTGGACTGGCACTAGACCATAAACCTATACAAAAAGGTCCACAATGACTGTCAACTCTGGACTGGTAACCCTAACCCATATTAATTGGTCTATAATAAGAGTCAACTTTGGACTGGTAAACCTAACCAATATTAATAGGTATATAATGAGTCAACTTTGGACTGACACCAGACCATAAACCTATACAAAAAAGTCCACAATGACTCCAAACTTTGGACTGGCACTAGACCATAAACCTAAACAGATAGGTCCACAACTTTGGACTGGCACTAGACCTTAAACCTACACAAAAAGGTCCACAATGACTCCAAACTTTGGACTGGCACTAAACCATACAAAAAACCCCACAATGACTCCAAACTTTGGACTGGCACTAAACCATACAAAAAACACAATGACCCCAAACTTTAGACTGGCAAAACCATACAAAACAACGACAATGACTCCAAACTTTGGACTGGCACTAAACTATACAAAAAACCACAATGACTCCAAACTTTGGACTGGCACTAAACCATACAAAAAAAACACAATGACTCCAAACTTTGAACTGGCACTAAACAATACAAAAAACACAATGCCTCCAAACTTTGGACTGGCACTAAACCATACAAAAAACCACAATGACTCCAATCTTTGGACTGGCACTAAACCATACAAATAAAAAAAACCCCACAATGACTCCAAACTTTAGACTGGCACTAAACTACACAAAAAACCACAATGACTCCAAACTTTGGACTGACACCAGACCATAAACCTATACAAAAAACCCACAATGACTCCAAACTTTGGACTGGCACTAAACCATACAAAAAACCACACAATGACTCCAAACTTTGGACTGGCACAAAACCATACAAAAAAACCCACAATAACTCCAAACTTTGGACTGGCACTAAACCATACAAAAACCCCACAATGACTCCAAACTTTGGACTGGCACTAAACCATACAAAAAACCACCATGACTCCAAAGTTTGGACTGGCACTTAACCATACAAAAAAAAACAACACATTGACCGCAAACTTTAGACTGGCACTAAACCATACAAAAAACCACAATGACACCAAACTTTGGACTGGCACTAAACCATACAAAAAAACCACAATGACTCCGAACTATGGACTGGCACTAAACCATACAAAAAAACCACAATGACTCCAAACTTTAGATTGGCACTAAACCATACAAAAAACCACAATGACTCCAAACTTTAGACTGGCACTAAACTATACAAAAAAACCCACAATGACTCCAAACTTTAGACTGGCACTAAATCAGACAAAAATACCACAATGGCTCCAAACTTTGGACTGGCACTAAATCAGACAAAAAAACACAATGACTCCAAACTTTAGACTGGCACTAAACCATACAAAAAACCACAATGACTCCAAACTTTGGACTGGCACTAAATCAGACAAAAAAACACAATGACTCCAAACTTTAGACTGGCACTAAACTATACAAAAAAAACCCCACCATGACTCCAAAGTTTGGACTGGCACTAAACCATACAAAAAAACCACAATGACTACAAACTTTGGACTGGCACTAAACTATACAAAAAAACCACAATGACTCCAAACTTTGGACTGGCACTTAACCATACAAAAAACCCACAATGACTCCAAACTTTGGACTGGCACTAAACCATACAAAAAAACCACAATGACCCTAAACTTTAGACTGGCACTAAACTATACAAAAAAAACCACAATGACACCAAAATGGAAATGATTATTTCAAAATATAATTTGAAATATTGCAAAAAACGTTTTTGATAAATTGTGCAATATTTTCTGTTTGGAATCAAAAATTTTCTAAATATTTTATGTATATATGAAAAATAAATGGAGCCAAAAGTTAATTTAAAAAAAAATGATTGTTTCATCTAGACAAGCATTAAGAAATTCAAAAACATTTTTAAAAAACCCCATGCAATATCAAAACACTAATAATATATCAATAACATCAGAAAACACAGTGTACATACTTTGCCCTCCATAAATGTAACAGTGTATTTACCATAGGTTTACATTATAATCATTATGTCTAATTTTGTTCATAGAATGGAAATATTGAATTTTTCTGTATTTGAAAGTGATATCTTAACTTTATGATCTAAATGTATGTACTAAAGTTGTTTTTCTTGAAAATCAATTTTCTTGGAATTTTCTGAAATTTTGGGGAAAAATATAAAAATTTTGGAAAATTACATTTTACAAGATAAAAAAAATTATTTAAGTTGAAAAACATTCAGCTTGAGCATGATGATGTTTTCAACAATTTATTTTTGGGAAGGTTTTCTGTCTGTTTTGATAGGAGAAGTTTTAAACATGTATGATAATTTATTGGAGGGCAATATATATATATATATATATATATATATATATATATATATATGTAAAAACTGATACAAATAAATTAAGGTCACTCCTAACATTGGGAAAAAAGAGGCATTACATTGTCCTCCTGTTTCCAAAAAGTATTGTCTAATTGCTATCTATTCTTCAAAAGGGATTACATAACCTAGTGACTGCAAGTGGTGGCATCTAACTTGCGTCAAAAGAGACAGTTAAAATTGGTCCAGGTCTGGAATATCATTAAGATTTCAACTGAAACCTTAACTTACTTCTCAAAAACTATTATAATATCCTAATTTCCAAAATGGTGTCTGCTGTGTATGGTTAACCATGTAAGGAAGCCGCGTTCTGAATTTAGTTAACATGTCTCAAGAGAGACAGTTGTTATTCCAAGTCTAGATTTTAACATCCAGAGTTGGATTGCCAAAAGCACCCTTCTGGTGCATTCTGAATTTAGTTAACATGTCTCAAGAGAGACAGTTATTTATTTTCCAAGTCCAGATTTTAATATCCAGATTTGGATTGCCAAAACACACCCTTCTGGTCCCTACAGACACACAGTTATGCCAAAGTTAACTGAATTCAGGAACGGACCAGTTATTACTGCGCATGATTAACCCGCGGTAATTGCAATTTGCAATTTGTTAGAATTTGAAGAACTTGCATAAAACAAAAAGTTATGAATATATTGTATTTATTAATACAGGTCCAGCCTTAAAAGCATTTAACTTAAAGTCAATCTAGCCTTAAAGGTGATTAACCTGTAGGGATTGCAATTGGAAACTTGTTAGAAATTGATAAACTTGCATGAAAATAGTCAGTGAAGAATATTATTATATTATTCCAGAACTAAACCATCTTACAGTTGCTATATGGTCAACAGAAATCACTCAATATTAAAACTATATTGAGATCCATTCCAGCAGACCAAAAAGTTTATGTATAATAATAAATTTCTACCAACATAATTTGTCAATTATAAATTGTCACAGATTTCCATCCCATTTCAAATTTAAAAAGTGTGTGTGTGTGTGTGTGTGTGAGAGAGAGAGAGAGAGAGAGAGGGGTTTTTATGTATAAAAATTAAATAAAAAAGAAAAACAAAAAAATAATAAAAGAAATAAATGAAAGTATAGAAAAAATGAAAAACCAAACAAAAAGATGAAAATAAAGAAAACAAAGAAAAACATAAGTTAAAAAAGAAAAATGAAAATTAAGAAAAAAAGATAAAGGAAAAACAAACAAGAATAAAATAAAAAAACTAAATATAGAAAAAAAGAAAGAAAAAAGTGAAAAAAAGAAAAAAAAAGAAAAGGAAAAATAAAAAATAAAGAAGAAAAAGGAAAAATAAAGAAAAACGTTTATGGTTAGGAGTGACCACTACAAATTATAACATTACAAAATCAACAAATTATTGCAAAACAAAGCTTTCTATAAAAATGTGAGGTTTCTACATAAAATTAATTTGCTTATAAAAATGTTTCTTGAAGTATGTTTACCATTGGAACTGTAAAATTTGATACATAATAAAACATCAACCAATCTTCACTTCCAAAAGAGCAAAAGTAAAAAAAAATCTCTTCAAGTTTAATAGTCCTTGAACAAGTCACCTCACTTTGAAAAAGTTCATAAAATATGAAACTCCCATGCTTGGGTCAAGATATTCACACTTCATCATCAATATACCAGTGTAGCAGGGTTGCCTCGTTGTTTTCGCCATTTAGTTCAAGTGGTGCAGGGTTTGTTTGTTGTTTTTGCCAGTTCTTTCCAGTAGTGCAGGGTTTGTTTGTTGTTTTTGCCAGTTCTTTCCAGTAGTGCAGGGTTTCCCTTGTTTTCACCATTGATTTCCATTCTTTATTCTGTCATTCTTAAAATACACTAACATGAATATAAATAACATTGCTGCAATAACTTTATGTGAAATGATAAAAAAAGTGTCAAGAATATTTCACTTATATCGGGATATCCTCAGCTATAGGTCAAGTGGCAGAAAGTTTTTACATTTGCAGTACTCACAAGGCAATGTGCAGGGAGGGTTCATTATTGTGATACAACCAACAAAGTATTTTTCTTTTCAACTGATGCAAAAATTCAAGAATATTTCACTTAAATCAGGATGCCACCAGCTATAGGTGAAGTGGCTTGAGTTTTTACATCTGCAGTACATACAGGGCAATGTGCAGGGAGGGTTCATTTTGTGCTCTGCCCAGCATCAAGTATTTTCCTTTTCAACTGATGCATAAATTCAAGAATATTTCACTTATATCGGGATGTCACCAGCTATAGGTGAAGTGGCTTGAGTTTTTACATCTGCAGTACATACAGAGCAATGTGCAGGGAAGGTTCATTATTGTGCTCCACCCACCAAGTATTTTCCTTCTCCAATGATGCATGAAATCAAGAATATTTCACTTATACCAGGACTTCATCAGGTATCAGTGAAGTGGCAGAGATTCTTTCTGTAACAGTATATTGACTCTAACATCAGTACTTACAGTACTTTGATTCAATGCAACTTTGTGTGCTGCGTCACACATATTGGTATGACGTCAGATTGACGTCACTGTAGCTTGTGTAGACCACATGGTCTAATCAGTTGTAATAAAGCACATGGAAGCAGCTTGACGTGTTTGTTAATCCGTCTAAGATATCTGAATATATGCACATCAGATATCAAACTATTACAGTTTTCTTTACACTACAGTTGGTGCAATTTGCAGAGAGGGTAGCATGCCCACCACTGTCAAGTATTTTCCTCCTCAAATAATGTAGACAATTTTTGGCATGTTTCTAGTCCTTTATTTTGTAATTTACTCATGTACATTTTTGTATTGGATTCAAAACACCTAGATGTATTATCTTTAACTAACACAGGTACATTGGTGTATTTGATAAATTTTTTTTTTATCATGTTTATCGAACAAGGCCAATTATAAAACCCCTTTACAAATAATGACAATAAATGTTATACAACATGAAATAAGTGATTAATAAAGAAGATGATAGCTTATTAGAACTGGCCCACATTTCACAATCTTTCCTTAAGATTTTCTTAACTTAAATTTAGAAAATTTTGGTAATGTTTTTTTTAAGATAGCAGTGATCTTATAAATGGTACCCTAAATTTCTGAATATCTTAAAAAATAATAAAACTAGGTTTGAAATTTTATAAAATTTAAGTTTAGGAAAATCGGTTAAGTCATAGTTGTGAAACTGAGCCTGGACATTTTAGTGTATTAAGTTATGCATGTGGATGTAAGTAACGGGGAAGGGATGTTTGCCATTATTTGATCATCGATAATACATGTACATGGCCAAATATCATACAACAATGATCCTGAATTAATTTTAAAACATTACATCTGGTTTCTGAATCCAATTTTAGGGTGCGGAAATGTTGAAAAGAACATAAAGCAAAACTAATCGCAATTGAAAACGAAGGACGTACAGACACCAAGAACCAACTATAGCATTTTGGTGAAAATCCCAACAGTTCACATATGTTGAGGCCAAAATGATCAAAAGCTCTCAACTTGACCCACTGCATCTAAACAGTACACACATGTTGAGGCCAAAATGATTAAAAGCTCTCAACTTGACCCACTCTCCATCCTAACAGTTTATACATGTTGAGGCCAAAATGATTAAAAGCTCCCAACTTGACCCACTCTACATCCAAACAGTACACATATGTTGAGGCCAAAATGATTAAAAGCTCTCAACTTGGCCCACTACATCCAAACAGTACACATGTTGAGGCCAAAATGATTAAAAGCTCTCAACTTGACCCACTCTCCATCCTAACAGTTTATACATGTTGAGGCCAAAATGATTAAAAGCTCCCAACTTGACCCACTCTACATCCAAACAGTACACACATGTAGAGGCCAAAATGTCTAAAAGCTCTCAACTTGACCCACTCTACATCCCAAGAGTACACAAATGCTGAGGCCAAAATGATTAAAAGCTCTCAACTTGACCCACAGTACATCCCAACAGTTCATACATGTTGAGGCCAAATGTTGAAAACTCTGAACAGCCACTTCACCCACTGTTTTATGATGGTGAAATCAGTAATTTTGGCAATGCACCTATGATACCCACAAATTTTTCCAACAAAATGACTCTTTTAGAACCAAGAAAATTGGACACCCCAAGTATTATTATTTATGGCCACTTATCTTTAGATGCTGACAGGAGGATGGATGCTTTGTAACTTTGAGCAATAATATCCAGCTACTTTCAAACTACTTTAACCATTGTTACTCTGTCTCTGTCTCAATATGTATCATTCCATCTACAAATATAAAAATTATTCATTGTATAATCACCTTAAAAAGTTGTGTAATAAAAATCATAATGCACACATGTAATATCGCTAATACTCTATCATAGAATTTGCTCAGTGTCTTATTTTTAAAGCCAATTTCTTTAACAAAACTTAATAAACCATTTTTTGTATTCATATTTTTTACTTTGCCTTGGGATTGGTTGAGATAAATCTTTCAAACTTGTGTAGTTGTGCAACTAAGGGAAGGGAAATAACTCCTACAAACTATTTGTACCTGTCCTTGAAGTCACAAGCATTTTTCAAAAACTGCTTCATTTGACAATCATTTTTAGGCTTTTTAATTCAAAAGTAAAACTAAACATAAAGTTCTACATGGATCTACATTAGGTCAGTCATAAGACTTCCTTTTGTACCCTACCAATTATATTCTATGTAAAAATTTTGAAAAACCAATTTTTACAGAAAAGGGGAGAGTTCCATTTGTACCCTCCACTAAAATTTTAATTTTGACTAAAAAGGCCTAAAAATGACGAAATCAAGCAATTTTAAACATTTCTTTGAAAAATAATTTTTCAAGAATTTTACATAGAATTTAATAGGTGTGTGTGTGTGTGTGTGGGGGGGGGGGGGGGTTACAAAGGGAAGTCTTACCGAAAAAATGTTCAAAATGGCTTGAATCTGGCATTTTTAGACTTTTTTTTAGTCAAAATTAAAATTTTAGTTTAGGAAGTTGATCACTTTCACAATCTTAATTCATAATTGGCCAAATACCATTAGTTTTTTTTTAATTTTGAGTTAAAAATGGCGGTTTAAAAACTTAAAAATGGCGCCAAAAAGTATTTTACATTTTTGATAAGACTTTTTGATACCCCCCCCCCCCCCAAACTCAATTCTAAGTAAAATCTTTGAATTGTTACTTTTACAGATTGTGTACAACCATTATATTCCCTTTTAGTTTATATTAAAATTCTAAACAGAATACAACATGAAATACAAGTCTTCCCATAATTATTATTTAATTTCACGAAATCTAAATTGACGGGAAAATGCTAAAATGGCGCCAAAATTTTGCCCCCCCCCTCCAGCTTTGGAAAATCATTGAAACATCACTTTATGTAGAATGTACAAAATAACTTTTATTCATTTTCAGTTTATATTAAAATTCTATAAGGAGTATACTTCCCATATTTCACGAAATCCAAATTAGCGGGAAAAAGCTAAAAAATAATGGCGCCAAAATTTTGATAGCTCCCGGGTTTTAAAATCTTTGAAATATTCCTCGCACAGAATGTGCAAAAACACTATTCCTATATCAAAATTCTAGAGAGGACTTGAAGGTTTTCCAATATTACCAACTTTCTGGGAATCCAATTTGGTGGTAAACAGCTTTGAAAAAATGGCGCCAAAAAGAATTTTACATTTTTGACAGGACTTTAAAAAAAACCCTTCAAATTCTATGTAAAATCTTTGAAATATTACTTTTACAGATTGTACACAATAATTATATTCCTTTTTAGTAAAAATTCTAGAAAGGATATACTTGAAATACAGGTCTTCCCATATTGTTCAATTTCACGAAATCCAAATCTGCGTTCAAAGTGGCGTCCATTTGTCTAAAGTTATGTGTTGAATTTCCCTGATAAGGAACATACACAAACTGTGAAATAGTTTCCGACAAGAAGACACAAGTTCACATTCTTCAACACGGTAAGACTTCCATTTGTACCCCACCCAAAAAATTCATAATTCTATGTAAATTAAAAAAACACGAAAATTTCAAAAAAAATCAAAATGACTTGATACCGAAATTTTAGGGTTTTTCAGTCGAAACAAAATGGAAGCATTTCCTTAAATAAAAGCAAACTGTAAAATAAAACGGGAGGACTTCCTTTGGTTACCCCCTCCCTCCCTCGACCCCCAAAAATTCAATTTAAAAAAAACTGACTTTTTTTTTTACAGAAATGTTAAAAAATCGCCTTATTCTGCCTTTTCTTATAGTTACTATTAAATTTAAAATTTTAGTGGCGGGTATAAATGAAAGTCCTCCGTTAAAACCATGATAAATAAAGTTTATTAGAAAAAACATGTTGTTTACTCACCCTCCTGCTCAGCTCTGGTCGGTGGCGGTAAAATTTTCCGTGAGTATTACTGAAGTTAGTGAACTAAATTTTGATTGGCTGGTTGTTCTCGCTTGACTAGTTGACTATTGACCAAAATGGACTGATCAATTATTATGAATGGGAAGGGGTGGCAAAATTGTTGGAGTTACAGTCTTTACTAACAGATATAAATGATGAAAATAAGATAATGTAGCAAGGGGCAAAAATTTAATAAAAGATGCAAAACAATATTTCTTGATTTTTTTTGTGGAAAAAAACAAAAATTGTCTGAAAACGGACCCTGTCACCCCTTTTATTATAGTATACGCTTGACTGTTCACCAACGTAAGACGTAATATGTCTTTGTTTCTCCCTCTCTCTTGTATATTTACCAACTATGGCTTTCTAACCATTAACCAATTTTATTTAATGTGGTGTCTCGTAAGTCAATCGTGGCCGGATGTAAATGATTAGCCTATTTTTATGATTTAATGATGTACTATTTTAAAAATTAATTGGTAACTATTTACACTTTAAAAGTACATGTTCTAGTATATTATTAATATTATTATTAATGTCACTTGCTCATAATTTTGAAATTTGACAAAATCCAGAGTTTCATTTACAACCCTAAAATTTAAAAACAGCTTAAAAGATTAAAAATTACGAAATCAATGCATTTTTGTACATTTCTGTAAAATATTTTAGGATAATATCATATTATATGTTTTTTCCGAAGAAAAATTAAACGAACTATCACGCCTGGTACACGCATTTTAAAAGGAAAATAAATCGTAGAAGACCTCAGCCGTAAATTGTACAGTAAAAAAAAACCAAAAAAAAAAAAAAAAAAAAAACCAAAAAACAAAAAAAACGTATTTCTTTAACAAACTCTGTCCCCTATGCACTAGATTGATCTTTTTCTCATTGATTGGTAAACTTTGTCCAGACATCATTGAAAAAAATATGTTTTGCCGCGGAGGTCCTAAAATGTCAATTAAAAGTCAAATTATATAAATATATATAAAACTTTTCAAAAAATGATTTCAGATATGTGATTTTCTATAACTAAGTAACATTATCTAGTGGCATATTAATTCAAAAACAGGTTTATACAACATGAACATGCTCTACTTGCTGAACCTTATTTAACATCAAATCAATGTATAGATTATCCGTACCACGCACATGTACACGGGGAATCAATTTTAAGCAATAAATAAAAAAAATAGCGTATCACATATATAAAAAGAGTATAGGTGATACGCTATTTTTAATTAAATGCTTAAAATCCAATCCCCGGTTACCTATGGTACCACGGAGTAATTCGCATCCATTTCAAATTAAAACTAGAAAAACTGTGAGCCACAAGCTCACAAAAAATACCCCCGCTACCAAAAATCCATCGGATCAAATTTTTACATAGGAGGTGCACATCTACATTATATCACAAAGATTGTGTGAAAGTTTCATGAAAATCCATTGAAGGGTTTAGAAGGAGTTGCGGATAAGAGATAGGTACTCTAAGGTGTAACGGAAGGACGGACGGACATCCCTATCACTATATACCCCCACTTTTTAAGCGAGGGTAAAAATCACTATTATAGCTTGCTAGAGATAATTACACTATGCCTTGTATAAATTACCCTTTACAAGAATCTCAAACACAGCGTAGAAGTAATCAATTTCGAATAAAAAAATCTCTATTATAGCTTGCTAGAGATAATGACACTATATATACCTTATACAAATCTCAAACACAACGCTGAAGTAATTTCCATCCATTTCAAATAAAACAATTTCACTATTACAGCTTGCTAGAGAGAATTGCTAAATTACCCGTAACATGAATCTCAAACACAACGTAGAAGTAATTTCCATCCACTTCGAATAAAACAATTTCACTTATATTGCTATTGCAAATTCAACGTAGATACACTTGTACCATTCTTTGTATATAACTAAATACCACGTGTTAGATATCTACCCCAAATACATGCCGTTTAAACCACGCGTTTCTACATTAATGACATAGGTCATCCACGATCTGATAGCAAAGTATACAGCGAGTCTATTTTAATAATAGGATAATTGTAACGAACAAAGCGGGAGCCGGCGTGATTATACACATACCGAGATACACTTCTAACACCTTTTTGCGTTTTTTAAACCCGTCCGTGTTTATAAACACTTTGCCATCAGAACGTGGACGGACTATATAGGCAAACAACATTGACCTGTCCGTTTGACCTTTTATTAGAAATATTCATATAGAAGGGTCCACCAAATATATAGGTTGTGTTAGGATTCGTAGTCAATACATTTACACATTGCCCATGATAAGTATTCACATCCTATAGACAAAAAATGCACCCGTGGTGCCTATTGCTTAAATTTACTTAATTTACCACAATAAATATTAAAATGAAAAGTCAAGCGGACAGGTCAATGTTGTTTACATTATACATTTTTGTAGACACTCGGTTCGATCCATAAATTCAGACTTTATCTGTAATACATGATGGAAGACTCACATAAATATCTGCAAGCATTTAGAAAACCGATTAAAAGTCGAGTTACAACTTGACTAAAATGTAAGATGTCTCTGTATCTAAAATTATCGTTGAAACCTTTTGGCTAATTTGGTAAAAAAAACGCTTTTTCTAAATGAGGTCAAATGTATGCTGAAAGCATGTCGCATGAATTAACATAATCGCGATGTGTCACCATTTGGATTTTTTAAACTTCGAGTCTTAGAATTAATATAATTTATGCCTAATACGAGTTAATGTATTTATAGAAAATACCGTTATATATAGGTAGAGACATCATGCTGTTTTTGAATTCATTGTGATGATTTAATCACTGTATAGGAGAAATACCTTTATTGAAAGGGCGCAATTTTTCCTTATCTATGCCAATAAAATCGGGGTATAATAAATGTAAATGTCCTTTGTTTTAGCAAATTCATTTAATAATAAAAAGTTGATTCTAAGCAGTACTTATTGAAATGCGGCCAATTGTTATTAAATTTTTGTTAAATGAACCAAATTCACAAAAAGTCCCTAGGCAATTCCAAGAAACTCATTTATTGTATATTAACTTTACATTTAAATTTTATTTATATTAAATATATTAAGTTTTTTTTAAAAAGCCAATATACCTATGATTTATCATCACACACATATGGCGATGTATCAGGTTTCTCATAAATTAGTTTAAGTTATGCGGTTATATATTTGTATGATAATCAAACAGATCATTTAGTATATTTTACATTCATGATCTATGTTTTCAGTTATGGGTCTTTGAAACTAAATAACATGCTGAAATATATAAAACATATGTGTAACTTTTGTTTCATTATAAGACACAAGAGATACTAAGTAGTGCAGATACTTTAACGTTAAAATGGTCATGAGCGTTATGTCTCAAAAATTTGCGGAGTCTGATTTCAGTTCATTTTCTACAGCGGAGCCGAAGGGTTCTCCTAAACGGGAAGGTATTGATAAACAGAAAGTGAATAAGAACAAAATAAAGGAACTTATAAATACGTTTGTTCAAAATACAACTGTACATGGTGTACGATATATTGGTCAGGAACATTCCAAGATTGTGTTCAGGTAAAATACATACTGTTGAATATCAGTTATTTGAATGTGTCACTTTGTCATGTTAGTTATACTATTTTCTACACTGATTACTGTTTTGTGTATATTCTATGCTGGATACTACACACAGATCCATAATAACTTATTACATTCGATTTCACGCATTTTTGCATGTGTTACATAGTACATAAGCATCATTATTAATCTGTTTTAATTTTGAATCACCTGACCGCCCTTATCAGATTAGTAGTGCTCGAACCAAACATATAAAAATCTATTTATTATTAGATGTTTAAATGATAAAAATAAAAAATCTAATTTATTTTTACCAAATCCATCTAAGGCAATACTTTTAAGCATAGCTTAGTTTGTTAGGAATGAAAATTTTACGAAGCAGGTAATTTTGATTTATAATGTTTATCTGACAATATAATTCAACGTTACTGCCTTTTGGGTTAACTATATCCTTTGTAATGTTTAGTAAACTATCCGTATGGTGCTCATCATATATTCGGTTGCAATGTGTTTTTGTTTTTTGATGTCACATGTTCTGGATGGTTTGGACTAGTACAAACTAATTGAACAACTACGGCGTTCTATTTTTGTTTCATGTTTCATGCATCATCAACAGCGAAAGCAGTTGTAGGGACCGCTACATTCCATCCGTCCATTGTGCGTTTGTACGCCCATCACAGCTAGGGTACAGTAAATGATACACATTGAATATTTTTGAAATCGAAAAACCAAAATCAATGTTGTCGAACGTCAAATCTGTGCAGTGCAAATGGGACTTTAATTTTTAAACAAAAAACCCCAAATTTATATTACAATATATTCCGGCTTTAAAGAACATTATATTAGACACACTAGTGTCCAAGGTTGTACTGTATATACTAGTATTTAAAGTCCCATTGCTTCACGTTCCCTTCATTTTCAATTTTAATGAAACACAAGGCGGGTGCAACTAGGTAGAAGGCAAAAGGAACTTACCCTTCCAGAGCACCTTGCCTCACCTTCCTGGTGGAAGTGCATTGTGTTTAACTTTATTTGCTAGTTTTTACTTTAAAACTTTGATAAGCCATGAATTGGTATATTTGTTTTTGGACTTTGTTTCCTGCAATTTCACACGTTTTATGTTACGGCATGCTACGTGTTTCCTAATCACACCATTTTTCGACCAGGAAATGACACGCTGGCAACACAATATCATATTCAATGCAATTTATATACATACTTATACACAAGAAGTATGTTATTTTGTTACTGACAGTTTAACGGTTTTAAAATGATCTCCAGAAGTTTTCACTGTATTATCAAGTTTTTTTTATTGAAGATTATAGTTTTAAATAAAAAAATTTGAAAGAATGAAAAAATCAAATTGTCATATATTGCAGAACTGTAATGTTACTCATTTCCAGAGCTTCTATAGAATCCAAAAAAGCGTTTTATTGTTTTAAATTTTACATGGTTAGATTATAATAAATGTTTTAGATACGAGTTACTCATTTACATCTTAATCCATTTTCTGACATCGGTTGCCAAATCATTTTTTCAAACTTAATTGCATGATCTATCACTGAAATTAGTGCTTTTTAAAATATTTATGCAATTATTTCTAATGTCACGAGTTATTGTCTTTATTGAATCAGGTATATTTGTATATGTTCAAACTACTTATTCACATGTCTACACTGAATTGCATCAAACACCATTCTTATCCTCGATATAAGCTTTTGCAATTAAAATCACAAAACCCTATTAACAAACCTGTAAGCTTTTATTTCACAATCCTTCGCTGTAATGATTTTCGTGTCTTAGTTGCGTTGGCTGTTGCCTGGTGCATGTTTTAAAATATAGGTATCTTATTCTTTTCATTCTCCATTTTCAATACATTTTAACATATATTCATCATAGTATACATCATTACAAACATATATAGTTAAATAACATAGAAAGTTGTTAGTCAACATACACTTATACAATAGGACAACTAATTCAACATACATTACAGAGATTGTATATGGGTGCAAACTACACAGGGCTTTGAAAAGTAAAGAAAATATTCGCCAAATTTGCTTGATATAAGAAAGTCGATCGGATTTCATCGAGAATAAGTGATACCAGTATAATATATAATGCGATTTTTCTCTTGTCTTTATAGAATACTATGGCTGTTAGTGTTTCTGACATGTGCTACTTTGATGATGTTACAGATAATAGATAGATTGATATACTACACTACATCGCCTGTATCTGTGGATGTCAGAATTAACCATAATAATTCTTTACCCTTCCCGTCTATGACAATATGTAATACAAATGCATTCAGGTAAGATGTATTATGTTTTTTTCAACATCTGGGAAAAAAGTTTTGGTTTCATAATTTTAGTCCAAGCACTACTGATGAAGAATAGTATTCAGGAACGGCCGTCTAGTGCTGTAAAATTAAGACTGGTGTATTATGTGATTTGTAATCCTTTTGTATTCGCGTTAATATGTATTTGTAGTAAAACTGTCAAAATACAGATAAGCACTGGCATACTTACTCAAAAACAAACCTTCTGATATATGTCTAAATCGGACCTCTTGCCCCTCAAAAAGTGAAAACTTTTAAAACTGAAAAACAAAGTTATTAAACACGTGATCTTCCACCAGGAAAATGGGACCGCGTACTACGGAAGGATAAGCACAAAAAGGTTCTAGAGTTAAATAGAATTATATAGATTAGGTACATTTGGTTCGAAATGATCATAAAATATGATAAAAAGAGTTTAAGGTAATCGAATCATGGGACCTAAAACTGTTATTTTTCGGATATATTCCCCTTTATCAAAATCGGAATATTATCCTTTGATTACAAAATTATATTTTGACTTTCTTTTCAAAATAACATATAGGTACATATGTTAATTTAATAACTCAACTTGCTTTAACCATTAGCAAGAAATATGGTAATCACGTATTTTGTTTTATTCAGAACAACAGCTACAGCAGAAAAGGGACAATACGAACTATTAGAAGATGTATATTCGGGTAACCTCGCCAGACTAAATACTTACACCGAATTACATAACACAACACTACGTCAACTTTACTTGGAAAATGGTCATAGGAAAGAAGATATGATTATACAGTAAGCCTGTTATATTTTATATTTCTTAAAATAAAAACTAAAATTACGATACAAATGTTTCGATATTGGAGTTTTAGGAACCTTTCAATGTCTTTTATCAACATAACTTAATATAATTTTGTCATTGGTCAAAGGTTTTGTGATCAGTGGTCTAAATATCCGTTCAGTTTATTTATGGGCGTGTTATTTGAAACACTGGTTATTGAGACTTTTATGTTTATTTTAATAGTTTATTGAACATTAGCTATCGTTTATTGTTGTAATTTATATATATTTATTAAACTAAATCATAAATGTACTTAGAACTAAATCATCAGCGTGCCACATACATAAAACAAACACATTTATCCATGTCCAAATTAAAACCCCAAAGCGAAACAAAAACTTTGACACTGGCTTAGTACAATCCGTGAACTCCCACCAAGAAGTGAGACCGGGTGCTACGGAAGGGTAAGCATCATATGTTGGTCCTGTTCAGCTAACCACAACCTCCATGTGTAAATTGACATTTAGAACTATTTTATATTAAATTGAATATACAACCAGATTTAATTTGTATGTTTTCAGATGTAAATGGTCTGGAAGAGAATGCAATGCTAGTTGGTTTACTACTACAATAACTGATTTTGGCTTATGTTTTACTTTCAACGATCGCAAAAATGGAGATATTTTAATTTCTACTGAATCAGGTGAAATAACACGTCACTTATCTAAAATAAGACAAAATTTAAGAATTGGGTTAAATATGCCATGTCTCATAATGGGTTTTGTTGTGTCAACAATGCCCTGGATATATTTGACGTATCATAGTTAAATGTTCTGTGAACCCAATTTTGATTACACACGTGGCGGGTGTAGCTTGCTAAACAGGAGGTAATTAATTATCCTTCCAGAGCACCCGACCTCACTTGTCATTTTCAAATCTTTACTTTGCTTCTTGATTGTGATTCAGACACGGACTTGTATGTTTGTGTTTGATTTTGTATAATTTTAAGATGCATTGCTTTTTATCGTGTATACATTTGTAGAAAAAGCAACAGCTTGTACACAAGCTAGATTAAGAAAAAAATCCAATGTATCATTTTGACATTCAACGTTATTAACCCAGATGTTATATTTATTTTTGCACATAATATAAAAAATGACATGGATTAATCTTTTAATATTCAAGTTTAAAAAATAATTGAAAAGGTATAAAAGGTGACTTGTTTAAGTAAAGAGGCGTTAATCACAATACACATTATCGAAAATGATGACAAATTATTATGATATGATGCTACTTGATGCTTAATCAGAAACAGAATCAGTACTTATATTTATTTAGCCTTATACAATAGAAAATTAGCTGCATCAAGTAGTGTTTTATTGTTCTCGAAATGTACAATTTAAAAAATGTGCAGTATTAGAATGTGCCCATCTACACTGGTTTATGAGATATTGCGCATTATACCAGTTGTATTTTTACAGCACTAGACGGCCATTTCGGAATACAATTCCTCACCAGTATGGCTTGAGCTAAAATTATGAAACCAAAGTTGTTATCAAGATGTTGAAAAGATACTCAAAGGACCAAAATATATTTTACCTAATTTAGCTAAGGAAATACTTTGCATGAGAAAATATACCTTAGTTTTTGAGAAACATATCTCTATAATGGATATGTACTTGTTGTGTATTACATGCTGTAACGCCTGACTTGTATTGGAAAACGAAAAAAGAGCACTAAAATATTGAACGTAGTTCCTGACCACATATGCATTCAAGGAATTACGAAATGGTAATTAACTGTAATTGCCATTTATTGTATAACTAGGTTCTAATTCGGGATTAGAGTTATTATTGAATATAGAGCAGTATGATTATATGCCTGGTCCACACATGTCTGCTGGAGTGAAAATACTTCTTCACGAACCAGACGAGTTACCATTTATAGATGAGCTTGGTAAAGCCTTACAGACAGGGGCCAAAACATTTATTGGAGCTAAAATGTTGGAGGTAAGGGGACAGAAACATTTATTGGAGCTAAAATGATAAAAGTAAGGTGACGGGAACATTTATTGGAGCCGAGATGTTGAAGGTTGGGGGCGGAAACATCAATCAAAGCTTAAATGACCAAAACATTTATAGAAATGTTGAATATTGAGAAACTTTAGAGCGCATACCCTTACGATGTTATAGCTATTGTTATATTAGCAACATACTTAATTTGGAAAAATCATGCGGTCTATAGATTTTATTGATACTTTTTGTGTATTTCGCCTCGTTTTTCAGGTTCAAATGAATTTATTTTAAAGGTAAATTTTGACTTAGAAAATGCATTTTCCTATTTTTGCTGTTGCAGTTATGCAGACACTATCTTTATTTAACGCCCTATAGTTTCACGTCACTGTCAGAATAGATTGTATAAGTGTTGAAATATATCAAATCGAAACAATGTTGATGGTTGGAATAACAGAGCCAGAATCAATTTTAGAAATTGTTAGCGCCAAAACCAAAGTTTAGTGAGTATTTTTATCACAGTATTTAGAAATAAACCAGTCTGACCAGTCACGTGATATGTCTAGACCCTAAAATGCATGCAATTTACATCATGAGAAACAATCACATTTACATAACATGACGTATACAAAGACATACAGTTCAACACAACAGACAAACATAATAGCACACCTGGTAAAGACACTTGGCTACATTTATAATTTTGATTATACACTTGGGGGATGTAGCAAGCTAAACAGGAGGTACTTAACCTTCCAGAACGACAGGCTCTACTTCCCTCGTGGACGTTTACATTTTTAATAAATGTGCCATTTTTCAAAGTTCTTACTTATTGTGCATTGTGATTTGAACATTAGCTGGTATGTTTGTTTTTATTTCATGTAGCAAAATGTTGTTTCAAATGTAATTGTAGTGCTTTGACATTCCTTTACAATATTTATTAAACATGATATATTTTGTCTCAGAGATAAAAGAATTAAGAAATATTTTCTATTTAATTACGGACATCTACAATCAAACTATATGAGTCACATATTTAGACATGACTTAGATTCCAAAGCATTGTTTCTTAATTGTTTTTATGCTACTTATAAATAATTACGATAGAAAGTCTATTAATACACACTTTTCATAAAATGCATGAGTAATGATCTATGAAGGATTTTCACTTTTTGGATCTTTAAAACAACAACAACAACAACAACAAAAGCATCATCATCATCATCATCATCATCATCATCAACAACAACAACAACACCAGAACATCGAAACGTGCTTACAATTAAACAAACATAAATTAACGTTAATGTTACACAACAACAGCAACAACGAAACGTTCTTACAATTAAACATAAAATAAACGTATTTATTTTTAGTATATCTTTATAACAGTTTTATATGTTTAGATGCTGTACATATTTTTGTTTATTTTGTTTAGATTCATCATCTTTTGAAACCAGTGGGCAACTGCGGACATGGACAATTGAAATACCTTAACCAGTTCCAATATACACCACCGGCATGTCTTGCTGATTGTCGAGCAGAGTTGATCTTAAAAGAGTGTGGATGTCTGGATTTTTACTTCCCTCCTGGCAAAAGTACTGAACTGTTTTTGTGTACATGACATTTACATATGAATTGACGGATCGCCGGTTACGCCCACAATGTTCCGACAAAGGCCGCCATCACGGTACCAAAGCAGCGTCACGGCAACTAATGACGTACTAGTGTCAGTGACGTCATTAAATGGCGCATTTCAGCCGAGTTTTTGTGTGTAATTGAAGCATGTCAGGCCTTTGTCGGAACATTGTGGGCGTGGTCAGCGATACGTCAATTTGCTTCACTCGACGAAAAATATATGCAATGGTGTTTTATACATTGCAAAGTTTTTAATTTTTGAATTGTGCTTTGAACATGGACTGGTGTATTTGTTAATAATAATTATAAATACACTTTATGTTTTTGGTTAGTCTCAACCCGAACACTCAAAAGAAAAATTGCATTGAATACTCGAGGGCAACACCGATGAATATCACTTTCTAAAATGTGTGCAACAAAGTGCGTGTTGCTTAAATGTTTGCTAAAATATTTACACCACTGATAACACTACTTCTAAAATTGATTATGCCAGTATGCTATATGAAATGTTCGCTCGATTCCTTATAACATAAGGGATCGAGCAAACTTTTCGTATAATATATGGAATAAAAGTATCGATAACTTGCCCTAATGGTCCATGTCGATATTTATTTCAGGCCGAAGTTGTACAGTTACAGACATTCCATGTGTATTCAAGGCAAAGGGTATGGATATGAATTCATTTATATGCGATAATAAAAAATGTTAATAAAAAACAAACATGCTAATCCATGTCTGAATCATTACTACTACCGTTATTATCATTTTTTGTGAAAGGATCTAAATACATAACAAAAACCAAACCAAGATGCTATATCCTGGCATGGAATTTTATGGAGAACATATTGGGAAAGTGGCTGTTAGTTTTTCGGTAGATAATAAGTCTAATTGTTATTTTTGGATATATGCTTGTGTATTCATGACTGGCTGAAAGTGAGTTGAATGAATAATGATTTCCAAATAGTACGAATGAGTTTTTGAATATCCTTAACAACACCACTGAATATATACTCCAATTTTCTTCTAAAGTATGTAATTGCATACCTAGTGGTCTCAAAGTGTCTTTTCCTGTAATTAACTAGTATTGTAAAGTGTGTTCGGGTGCATTAGGCTTTGCATTTTACGGATCAAGTTTTAATTTATTCTATTATTTATATCATTTAATTATATTATTTTGTTATATTTTGTTTCAGATGCCATTAGAAAAAATGGTAGCAGCAAATGTAATTGCCCAGTGCTATGTCACTCAACGAATTTCGAAAGTGAAATATCATTTGGATCAATATCAAATCTTGCACTACAAAAATTAATTAATGATCCAGACATAATGGCTATCGGATCTAAATACAGAAAAGCCAAAGAAGTTTCACAACGAAAATGGAAGCATGTAGTTCAATCTTTCGAAAACATCGTAAATAATTTACAAAAGAATAATAAGGATTACAAAAGAATATTGAATACTGAGTTATATAGTCTTTTAATAAAGTCTATGGATACTCTAAAACGTGTTAAAGAAATGACCCAAAAGCATTGGAATAAAAAACGATATTACTACCAATTTCAGGACTACGTACTTAGAAAAAATGTTTTAGTAGCAGCAGACGAATATGATGATAATTTTTTCAAGCATGTCGGTGATAATCCTTACGGGTTTACTCTTTATATTACAAGAATATTATCTCAAATGTCAAGCACAACAATGAGTCAGAAGGAATGCGACAGCTCAGACACGATGCGTATTATCCGTGGGTTTGTTGAATCCCGTTTAGAAGTCGCCCGTATGTCTGTCTTAAAATTGAAGGAGTTGTTTATTAGTTACAAGAAAGGGACATCAATATTTGATTTGAAGTTCGATTCTTATGACAATGAAACTGGTAAATCAATCTTACCAAAAATTTTAATGAAAGACGCATTCATTATGAATTCTCAAGCTAGACACAATGGCCTTGTTACAAGAAATATGATGAAACATATAAAGGTCCGGCTGAAATATTATCTTAACCTTACTCAAATCATCTGCCAAAATGGCGGCGTGAACTTAACGGATCTGAAAGCCATGAATGACGATTTCACGGAAAAATGTCGCATTTATCAAAAACGTAAAATTAACTTATTTGAAGACATACTCTATTGGCCTAAACTTGAACTAACAAAAAGAATAGAATTATTTGAAGAAAAATGGAAAATGTTTGAATCAATTTATAAAGAAATGGAAGTTAATTTTCAGTCATACCTTATTTCTCTAAAATCTGTTAATATTACTTTGGACAAAATAGATAAAATTGTTATGGAGCACACGAATATCTTAAAAACACCAATGGTACAAAATACGGTCTGTACGAAGACTTTTCTGCGTTTAAATATTCTGGAAATTATGGGCTTTATAGTTTTAACACGGAAACTAATACAAGAGAAAATGTAATTGTTGACCATTGGAAGACAATGTTACCTATAGTTCAGGATATCTGGACAATGATAATCAATGACATTGATATGATGGAATTTTATCAATATGTAAATGAAACGTCGTATCTTGTGGATTTAGGGACACTTAAAGACGAACTTGAGGCAAACTTTAGCCGTTACATGCGACAGACTGACTTCAGTAGTGTGATCTCCCGTATTCATTCGGAGTTTCTTCAAGCATTGGACCAGTATGATAGTCATTTGATAGACTTTGCAAATTCACTGACAATAAACGAATCTTTTCTAAGGCAAGTTAAAAAAACCACACACACACACACACACTATGTCAATTAGATGTACACACTATTCATTTACAATTTTATTTTTGCTACTGTGTGATTTTTAGCGGCGGTTTTATTTTAGCGCAATTAGCGATAAAAGTGTCGGTGCTTAAATAAAACTGCCGCTTAAATTATAAAAAAATCAGTACTGTACAGTGCTTCTGTGAATATGAATGGATATGAACGCGCGTTGAATGGTTATAGTCAGTTTTAAAATAATAGTATTGGTTCAAATTATAGTACTTCTAACATGTTCGAATGACACAGGCGTAAAATACCGTAATGGTATGGCTTCCATTAATATACTCCTGTATGATAAGTAATTAGAGAGTACTGACACGGTAGACTGACCTCCGACAACCGGATTAACGGATAAATTAGGGAAAACTAATTACCGGACATTGCATGTGATACTAGTCTCATTTTCAGGTAATTATTTAATTTGCTACTTCACTGAACCTAGTTGACTTCAATCATTAAAATATTATTAATTAATATCAACAAATTAGACCCGTTATGCGAAAATAATGATGTCGGCATCATCATCGACATTGTGTCGAAACATTTGTATTTAAAGAACAATGGGTAGATCTATTTAAATGAATAAAAAGAAAGGGATAATTGTTTAATTAAATATTTATTCCTAAAATATGATGAAAATTGTCCGTCTCGTGACTTCCTGGTCGGTCAGTTACCGAGATTTTCTCTCAGTAAAAGTCAAACAAATTTAAACACAATTATTCCATAGTTCCATGTTCCTTTCATACAATTTTGATTACAGCGTGGTGGGTGTAGCTAGCTAAACAGGAGGTTCTTACCCTTTCGGGCTTGCTCACTTCCCTGGTGGAAGTTCACGTGTCTAACCTGTCTTACTTGTCAGGTCCAAAGTTTTTATTTTGCTTCTGGGTAGTGATTCGGACATGAATTAGTTGTTTGCTTTTGATTTGATATACTTAATTTAACACTCGATATACAAATCATTAACAATTTTCATTCCCTTTGTCTTTATGCTGTTTTAACAGGGACAATTTTCTAATGGTAGAAGTATTTTACAGAGCTTTACATTTTGAAGAAATACGACAACAGCTAGCGTATGATATTATTGCTTTGTTATGTTAGTAATATATATTTATATGAATCAAACAAATTCAATCCTTTTTGTATAAGACTAAACATAATAAAGATATTTACGGCCATGTATTCTCAAAACATAATTACGAATAAAAGAGTAGTAAATACTGTTTTAAGTAGTTCCATTCATCATTCAAGTACGATTATGTGAACAACTATTGTGATAATTTATAAAGGACAAACTGTTATCTTGAAAGGACTAGATTTGTTTTACAATTAAAACGCTATAGTAAAACATGTCCCCACTGCATGGACTTTATACAACAAAGCAAGGTGCTAACAAATAAATTGTTTATAAGGGATATTGCAAGCCTAAGCTTTTCAGATCTCCCAAAAGGATCTATGGTCGTCATAAAAGTATTGTTGATAAGTATAATGTCTTAGATTGTCCTGGATATATTTGACGTCACATAGTTTCATGTTTTTACTCTCAATTATGATAATACGCATGACGGGTGTAGCTGACTAAACAGAGGATGCTTACCCTTTCGAAGCACCCTGCTTCACTTCTCAAGTGGAAGTTCACGTGTTTAACCTAATTTGCCAGTTTTAATTATTTTATTTTAGGATTGTGATTTGAACATGGATTGTTTCATCCATCATGTCAGTATCATTATATGAACATCAACTGTGTAAGGGGTTATCATAAAAGAGACTAATTGTAATCATTGCTTGTAATATCATATGGAACGTTATATTTAGAGTTACCCAATTCAACTCACAATTAGTTTTAATTGCTTTGGAAATGTTATGAATCTCAATGGACTGGTTTTCGTCTTTATGAGTTTTTCGTTTTTAACATTATAATTTTAAATATGAATTATCAGAAGAGAATATGTTATGAAATATTTATGGTCAAGAAATAATGAGTTATAAAATAAATAAAATCTTTTTTATATGAAACGTCCTTCTAGTAGGTCACTACAAAAATATTCTAATTATTAGATATAATGATACAAATGTATATTGAATATTGAGAAAATCATACTGCTCTCGAAAAGGCAATTAAGTTTATGGCAAGAACTCTCATTTACTCAGTATTTTCTTTTTAATTTTCATTGCTTTTGTTTGATACAAAATATGGATAATATCATTGATAAAACCATCTTGAATGAGTACCTTATTTAGTATTCATATACATTGATTTTATGCGTTTTGTATATTTTTCAGGTGATATTGGTGGATCGATGGGATTATTTGTGGGAGCCAGTGTCATATCTGTGTTTGAAATACTGAATTTATTTTTTCATATCATAATGGCTAAGAGGTTAAGGAAAGCGTCAATCTCTGTGCATAGTTACAAGTTTTAACAACAGAAAAAGGCTATTCACACGTGTTCATATGTCGACGCACCGTTCACAATGATCAATCATGTTTTTGTACCCTTCAGAATGGAGATTCATATTCATATAGACAAAACAACATTGGTCAAAGAAGGTTCAGATTAATTATTAAAAGCGACATGAATAAAATATATTATCCTTATATGTTTTAAGTAAACATATGTAAGGTTTTAAGTTTTATTATTTCAAAATTTAACCTTTTTATCCATTAAATATTGAATAACGATATCATAGCTTCTGTATTTTATATTCAGATGAATTGATGAAATTTGTATTATTATTCAATGTTGTTGAAATTAATTTATCAATAATACGTGAGTTTCTCATATTGGAGGCAATCAACTTATATAGTAGCACCCCTGTTGCAGCGTATTATCAACAAAACCATACATACCAATCCATGTCCAAATCACAATCCGAAAGCAAATCTTTGAAAACTGGCAAAACAGTTGTTCACGTGAACTTCTACCAAGGAAGTGAGGCCGGATGCTCCAGAAGGACAAGCACATCCTGTTTAGCTAGTTACAACTGCCACGTGTTAAATTGAAATTGAGAATAGAAGGAACATGGACCTAATGGACGTAAAATATAAATGATCTAGAAAGAATGTTTTAAAAATGGTTGATAAAATATCCCCATTATTTGTGGATCTTGGTGTTTCCGTTTATTATCCACTTCATCCATTTAGTAATGACAACGTTCGAAATAAGGCACTTGGTTGAAACTCAACATAGATATATATACACCTCCATCCTTGAAACGAAAGCAGAAGCAGGAACAAAATAATTAAAATCCATTAATTCAATACAGCTATTAGGTTTAAGAGATCTGTTTTTAAATCGATGTACGACAATATATGTACAACAGATTGTGCCTGTCACAACAGCTTTACAAATTAGAGTTAGGAATCCCCAGGGTATAAACATTTTTGAATCATGATTTAATGCAATAAAGAAATATTACCCGCATTTATTTATTTTGTTAACTAAATAACGACTATATGATTTACATTAGTTCATTTACAAATAATAAATTATAATTTTTGGAAAATGATTGGAATTTTACAATGCTAGTAGCTTTTGAATCACCGGGTTTATATTGTCCTTATCGTTTTTCATGACAAGCGCGTTAGATGACCATCAGACGTAAATGATATACTTTTCGTGGCGGATGTAGCTAGCTAAACAAAAAATGCTAACCCTCCTGGAGCACCCGGTCTCACTTTCCTGGTGGAAGTTCACGTGTTTAACTTGTCAGTTTCAAAGTTTTTACTTTTCTTCTGGGATGTTATTTGGGCATGGATCAGTACGTTTGTTTTTGATTTTATAGTAAATTGCTTGGTATCGCAACTATAGAAATTGAGTTTACTTTAATACATAGACATCGAATTGATAGGTCACGTAAGTAAAAGGCGTGTTGGTTTTGCAATATAAGGCATTTCATTAAAGTTGACAATAAATTTGTAATGAAAGAATAAAGGAAAATCATTAGACCAGCACACACACACACACACACACACACACACACACACACACACACATTGTATATCAATTCAAAGTAAATGTTTTTAATATAAAACCATATTTGACGTATGCAATAACCAACGTTTTCTATAATTACCTTTATGGCATTTAGGAACAATCAACAACAAAAAAAATTATTCCAAAGTAGGGTAAATAGACTGTGATCGGAGAAAAAATAACATTGTTTTTGGAGGAAAATAACATTGGCAAATTCATTTTATACATTCAGAGTAAACTTGAAGTGTTTGACATTCTGACACGTTATTGACGTCATCAGGTTTTAGGTCCTATACAATAATGTTCTGCTAGCGTACTAAGTTTTGAAGTATATTTTTGCCTACTGTTTATCATATGGAGATATTCAGATAAACTTCAGGCAATATATTATCATTTTACTGCAATGAACATAGGTGTATTTAAAGATTTTAAAGTTACAAAGTAGATGAACATCGCTGATAAATGGGGTTTGCCGCTGTACCACGTGGTCATAACCTCTTAACGTTTGTGCGGAACATTTTGGAAAACGTCAAGTCACAATTTCCCGAAATAACGTCGTTTTTACGGGAAAACGTCATATTGTGCGATTCCATGTCCATTGGAAACAAGCGTTTCGCAGACACGGTAGAAGGTATCACGTGGTACAGCGGCGAACCCCATTGGTGTATATTTTAAGCGTTCTTGGACATTTCAAAATATTCTTTCTTAATATTTGGTATCTAATCGACCAAAAACATACAATCATACCGGTCTATGTCTAAATTATGATCACAACTCTGAAATTTCAAACCAAGTAAGACACGTGAAGTTCAACATGTGAAGTCAAGTCTAGTGTTCGGAAGGCTAAAGACCTCCCGACTAGCTGGCTACATCCGTTACCTGTGAAATAAAAGTGAGAATGTAAGGAACATACGAGAAGAACTATGCGATGTCAAATATTTTCAGAATTATGGATACTAAGATACCATACTTATTGACAATATTGTGATGAAGGTCATAAAACTTTTTAACAGTCCTTGGCTTGCAATATCCGCAATATCCCCGAGTCAATTATTTATATTTAAGCAACTTTTTTCGTTATTGGAACAGTCTCTACCACAGTGTATTAACTGTGAAACAAACAAATTATTTACATTGTAAGCAGAAGAAGCAAATATATTGTTGTATAGAAAATGATAGTTGACAACAGAAAAACATACTACAATATTAAAGTACAAATAAATTAATATGTATATAATCAAAAACAAACATACTTATCCATTTCCGAATCACAATCCAGAAGCAAAGTAAAAACTTTGGAACTGACAAGTTAGGTTAGACACGTGAACTTCCACCAGGGAAGTGAGGCCGGGTGCTCCGGAAGGGTAAGCACCTCCTGTTTAGCTAGCTACACCCGTCACGTGTGTAATCAAAATTGTGTGAAAGGAACATGGAACTATGAGACGTCAAATATATCCAAGGCAATCCTGGACACAGAGACATCAAACTTAAACAATACTGTGATGACGGCCATAAAACTTTTTGAGGGCCTTGATAAGCCTAGGCTTGCAATATCCCTGAGTCAACAATTTATTTGCAAGCAGCCTACTTCGTTGTACAAAGTCCCCGTAGTGGGAACAAGCTCTACCATAGCGTATTAATTGGGAAACAAATACACCATAAGCAGGAGAAGCAGGTATATTGCTGCATAAAAAAGGAAAGTTGACAATAGAAAAATTGAAGTCATCACGTTTGTCATAAAGTTTCAAATGTAGCCTTTCTTGTGCGTCATAATTCAGGTATAAGTCTAAATATGAAGCAGAACTTGAGGAATCAGTCGTGTCTTTTATTTCAAGCCCACTAGGATAGATGACATTTACATAGTCTCCAAATTTAGGATTGTTAAGAGACAGAACGTCATCTATGTATCTGTATGTTGAGTTGAATGATTTGGCGACAGTTTTCTCTCCAGATTTAACAAGGTTCTGCATAAATTCTGCTTCGTAAGAATAAAGAAACAAATCAGCAAGCAATGGTGCACAGTTTGTACCCATTGGTATACCGATTGTTTGCTGAAATACTATATTACCAAACACAACAAATATGTTATCTATCAAAAACTCCAACATTTTGTTGATGGTATCTTCAGTATATTTTTGTTTGGAATCCGTATGATGCTTGACAAAATAACCAGAATCCCTGTTCAGCACCAGATATTTGTATCTTGGCTTACCGTTTTTGTAGAAGAAAGACAAGTGAATAATTTCTTTAAGACGTTCTTTCAATTTAGAATGAGGGATTGTGGTGTATAGTGTAGAAAAATCAAATGTTTTTATACTTTTTACATGAGATAAAGTATTAGAAGCAAGATGTTCAAGTAATTCTTTAGAATTTTTTAGAATCCACATTTGGTTGATTCCAGATGTAGAATATACTTTTTCTGAATAAGACTGAAGACCATCTTTGACGATTGTCAAAATTTGTGTTAGAGTTACCGATAATGATTTAGTAGTACATTTAGATGAGCCTGCTATATATCTTTCCTTGTATGGATTTTTATGGAGTTTAGGAATCCAATACAAGTAAGGAAGATCAAGATCTTCCTCTTTAAGATTGATACCAAAAGACTCGAGAACTCCCCTATGGTTGGAAAGAACTTCATCTTTGGTAAAATTAGTTCTAGAATATGCAGGGTTATTTGATATACTATCTAAACCAAGCTCCTTAATAAGACATTCAAGGTAGAATCTCTTACAAACGAGAATAATGTTGTTGGAAGCCTTATCAGCTGGGACAACAACATATTTGTTGTGTATGTCTGTAAGAATTGCCTTGATTTCTGGATCCTTGAGTACTGAAGACGATATAACAAAGTATCGATGTCAGCAGATATGTTTATTGTATGTGTGATTAATTGTATTTGTATTTAGGAAACATGATTGACACCTACAATCAATTTCTATGTTGCTGGGATTGGTTATATGCGCAATCTATAACATAAAACCGTCTATAAAACAACATTGAAATATTCAGTTACTAAATTAGTTAAAAAAGGATGTAGAACTTGTTCAATTTTTTTTCGCATGTTGTTTGTAAATATGAACAATATTAATTCAAATGCAATCATTAAAATCTGTTTGCTAATTTTGTTAATACAGTGTTTTATTATACTGATACAAAGTGAACAGATAGGGTATTTTCCAAACACAACATTCAAGTCCCTTGAAACAATAGGACATAAAGGATGTGCAAAAGAATGCCTACAATATTCAAAGTGTGCTTCGTTTAACTATGATAAACAGAATTTTTATTGTGAGTTAAATGACAGAATTGCTGGAACCGGTGACATTTTAATTGAGAACTACCAGAATTATATTTATAGTGAAAAAGAAGATATACCCAGTGTAAGTATTATCTATTTTATCATGTATCTGTACTAAAATTTTAATTTTTGGAATTATTATACTGATGCAAACTACAAACCAAAATCGCACGACTATATTTATATTTTCAGTTTCATTAATTTTTAATTGTTGACTAAATTGCTTTTCTTATATGTATGATGATAAATTTTGTAATAACTAGCTTAAATGCAAAGGTTCAAATATACGATAAAAATAATAAAGCATGGGTAAAATCCTCAACAATGGCTAAAACCTTCAGTCCGATATTGGAGTTTCAGACAGGTATGGCATATGATAGAGATTTTAACATGCTTAATTTTTTATGTATTATAGACTCACACTTTTAAGCAAGGGTCAGTCCCGGAAAGTATAGTTCGCTATATGTAAGATAATGTACAATAAGTCAACAAACATAGTTGAGTTATTGATAATAAAAACTCTCGATTCCAGACAGGAACCAGAGTAAATGTCAAAACATTGTCAAGTTGTGTGGTTATTTTACTCAATCATTTTACAACCCTATTGTCTTGTAATGCATGAACCATTTTTATTTTCAGCATTGATTTATGTATAAAAATACATTTTTTATTTATGACTATATAAGGATGTTTATTATTTAAAAACTGTTTAAACATTGCTAAGAATATTAAATAAAGTATGCGACAATTTACATAATATAACAATGTTCTTTCTATCGATATTACAAACATAAGTGAATCATGATAATGTGTAACCATTCTTTCTTTTATTTAATTCCAGACGCTAAAAGGTCAATGTGCTTCGTCAAACTGCCCTATCCACACAAAATGTATTCCTACTGTGAAAGAAGTGATTTGCGTTCCTATAGGTAAGCATACATGGCTCTCAGTCTCTGGGTTTAAACTTAATTGGTATCCAATTATAGCTTGATAACATAGTCGCCTGTTTTATTCTCACTAAAATAAAATTTCTTATGGATTCTATAAACTTCTAAAGAATTACTTGAACATCTTGCTTCTAATACTTTATCTCGGGTAAGAACGTCTAAAACATTTATTAACTTGACTTACTTTTACAAAAACCAAGATACAAATATCTGGTGCTCAATAGGGATTCTGTTTTTTTTGTCAACAAAATGACACGAATCATACGGACTCCAAACAAAATTAAATTGAAGATGCCATCAACAAAATGTTTTAGTTTTTAAGGGGCCACATATTTGGTTATATCAATTACCAACAAACAATAGGCATAACAATAGACACAAATTGTGACCATTGCTCGCTGATTTGTTTCTTTATTCGTATGAAACGATTTATGCAGAACTTTATTATATCTTGAGAGAATATCGCAATATATAGATGGCGCTATATCTTATAATAATCCTAAATTTCGAGATTATGTGAATATCATCTATGCTGATACATCTAAAGACACGACTGATTCCTCAAGTTCTGCATCTCAACGAAAGACCACATTTGAAGCTGTATGACAAACGTGATGACTTCGATTGGTCTATTGTCAACTTTCCATTTCTATGCAGCAATAAACCTGCTTCTCCTGCTTATTGTCTATTTGTTTCACAATCAATACGCTATGATACAGCTTGTTCCAACTACTAGAACAACCAACGAAGCCAGTAAATAAATTGTTGACACAAGGATGTTGTAAGCCTAGGATTTATCAAGGCCAGCAAATATTTTTGTTGCCGTCATAATAATATTGCTAATTCGTATCGTGGTTCTGTATCCCAAATACTCAAATGATATATTTGACGTCCCATAGTTCAATGTTTATTTTATTTTTAATATTGTGGGTAAAGCTAGCTAAACAGGAGGTGATTACCCTTCCGGACGGACCACGGGCCTCACTTCAATGGTGAAAGTTCACGTGTTTACCTAATTTGCCAGTTTCAAGGTTTTTACTTTGTTTTTAGATTATTTTTGGATATGGATTAGTATATTTGTTTTTGATTGGTAATGGAAATTTTAATCCTTTAACTGCTTGATTAGGGACTTGTTTGTCGAAAATGTTATAATGAAAAAGTACTACAACATCACCCGATCACATCATGGTAATTATAGCAAGTGCCCGTCCAAAGCCTCTTGTTTGTTTTACATTCAGTACTCTTGGGTAGAAGGAACATTGACAATTACGTGTTTCCTTTTAAATTTCTTATTCTTTAGAGGTACATACATATTAATGGTAAAATTAATAAGTAAATGTTGTTCATCATAATTTCTCAGATAAATAAGCCAAGATACAAATATCTAATGCTGAACAGGGTATCAGTTTATTTTGTCACGCATCATACGGATTCCAAACAAAAATATACTTATGATACCATCAACAAAATGTTGAAGTTTTTGCTAGATAACATTTTGTTGTGTTTGGTAATATAGTTTTTCAGCAAACAATCCGTATACCAGTGGGTACAAACTGTGCACTATTGCTTGCTGATTTGTTTCTTTATTCTTATGAAGCAGTATTTTATACAGAACCGTGTTAAATCTGGAGAGAAGACTGTCGCCAAATTATTAAACTCAACATACAGATATATAGATGACGTTCTGTCTCTTAACAATCCTAAATTTGGAGACTATGTAAATGTCATCTATCCTAGTGAGCTTGAAATAAAAGACACGACTGATTCCTCAAGTTCTGCTTCATATTTAGACCTATACCTTAATTATGACGCACATGAAAGGCTACATTAATTTTGAAACTTTATGACAAACGTGATGACTTTAATTTTTCTATTGTCAAATTTCCTTTTTATGTAGCAATATATCTGTTTCTTCTGCTTATGGTGTATTTGTTTCACAATTGATACGCTATGGTAGAGCTTGTTCACACTACAGGGACTCTGTTCAACGAAATAGGCTGCATGCAAATAAATTGTTGACTCAGGGATATTGCAAGCCTAGGCTTATCAAGGCCCTCAAAAAGTTTATGGCCGTCATCACAGTATGTTGATAAGTTTGATGTTTCTGTGTCTAGGATTGCCCTGGATATATTTGACGTCTCATAGTTCCATGTTCCCTTTAAATTTTGATTGCACACGTGGCGGGTGTAGCTAGCTAAACAGGAGGTGCTTACCATTCCGGAGCACCTGGCCTCACTTACCTGGTGGAAGTTAACATGTCTAACCTAACTTGTCAGTTCCAAAGTTTTTACTTTGCTTCTGGATTGTGATTCTGACATGGATTAGTATGTTTGTTTTTGATACATTAATATGCCTTTAAACAAAAAATCTGCTGTAGACAATAATATAGATAATCTGCACTTTTTAATGTCAAATACAGATTTAATCACAGTATCCATGACATATGTTAATATATAATTGTTCTTATTTTTAACGAAATTGGTCTGTTTAATTAAAGTTTTTCATGGCAAATATTCACGTGAAATTATGCCAATTTATGGTATAATTATTTAAATTATTTTCATGTTTGTGATTATATGGTAATTTGAAACAAAGCTGAATACTCGCAATACATGTTTCCAATTCCATATTCTTATGTTGATCGTTTAATTAAATGTTTGGTTGGGTACGTGAGCGATTATAAGGCATAGTACGTAATAGAAAACGGATTTAAATTCGAATTCTTTAGTCCGTTAACAATTGAAATTTAAAATGAATTGCAATATAAATAAGTCAAAGTGTCACTTGTCATAATGCAAATTGAATACAATAAACAGTTACATAATTGTTGAAATCACAGGTATTTAATTGCGTTTGAAATACTTGCTTCACAATTTAAATACAGATGTGATGTAACAGTTACAGCATAATTGGTTTAACAACAATTACGCGTTTTTTAAATTTGAAGTAAGTCACCCAATTAAATTGTATTCAAATAACAACATAGCTCGATGTACAATATATTGAGGCGCAGATCTACAAAATGGACATTTTAAAGCCGTGACATAATTCACTACGCGAATTATTCAGTGTGCAAAATGTCCAATTCTAATTAACTTTATTTCTATAGTATTTGGTTTCCACAAGTTGGGCCCGAGCACTACTGATAAAGACTTCTATTTCGAAACCTACAAATTAACAAGTTCAGTAATAACGGTAACATAAAACTACATGCATGTTTAATGTAGTATTTTGTAAATGAAATCTAAACTCTTTCTGTTAATAAATTCAAATTAGTTTGTTTCCATGGTTTTTAAAACCAGTTTTGGAACTCTGCCATTTGTTTGCTATATATTCCTCTATATATTTTATTCCAAACAGGATGTGGAAGTCCGCCATTAATTAATAACGGTTCTGTACCCACTGATAATGTATTTTTCAAGTTTGACGACAATGTGACGTATACTTGTGATGATGGTTTTCATCTGGCCGGTCCTGGCAGTATAAGGTGTATGCGTAATGGTCAATGGACGGAGAGTGATGTTAGATGTGGCCGTAAGTACCAATATTAATACGTATGTATACAGTACAGAGGGGAGTGGAGTGGAGTAATGGTGTTTAACGTCACAAACAAGAATATTTCACTTATATCCAGACGTCGCCAGCTAAAGGCGAAGATGGAGAAAGTTTGCCTGTGCATTGCGCTGATAGCATTATACAGTAGGATTCTTTAGCGTGTCAAGCCTACCTTGACACGGGATCTCGTTTATTTTTTGTTCCCATCCGTTTCGTAATTTCGAGTGCTTGGCGAAAGAACAGCCACTTCCCACTTTGGGTTAGACCCGGCCGGGGATCGAACCCACGACCTCCCAGTTACGGAGCAAGCACTCTACCAACTGAGCTACCGCAGTGGTTATTATACAGTACAGACCCGTCGAAAGTTTAACACTGAGCTAACGAAAAAACTCAAAGCAAGGCTGCCGATTGAACAAAATATGGATAGCAAGTACCTGCCGAGGGATACATTGCAACTGTCAAAAACTGTCGAGATGTAGCTAACGGGATGAGCTGCCGATTCGAAAAAAAATACGTTAGCTTAGTGTTAAATTTTCGACAGGCCTGTACTGTATTTATTGAACATGCATAGTTATGATTTTTCTTTACTTTTTCGGGAGGGGGGGGGGGTAAAGCATATCCGTATGGCTAAACAACCTCCACTAAGTATTGTTAGCAATAAAAAGATCCCACAAATTAAAGTAATTAAGTATTAAAGTCAAAAGAGTATAAAGTTTCAACATCAATCAATGAATTGCACGGGTATATACGTAGCAAGCTAGGCAGGTCTGAGGTGCTTACTCTTCCAGAGCACAAAGCCGCACTTCTCTGGTGGAAGTTAACAAGTTTCACTTAATTTGCCGGGGGACAAAGTCTTTGCTTTTGAACTGTGATTTGGACATCAGCATCATGGGTTAAGGTCAGGTGAGCTTATTGCATAGCGCAGCGTGTGTATGTGTATGCGTACGTGCGTCGTTAACAGGCAAGTACTCGACATATTTCAACTAGACCTGATCAGAAGCATGTATAGGTAGGTGCAACTCAGATTTGTTCATGACGTTACCATGGCTACCGAAACTAGGTCACGGTGACCTTAGGGTGCAAAGATCGTCATACCGATGGTTTGAGAATTTAATCTGATGTGATATTTGGTCTGTTTGGAGTCTAAAGACTATAGTTTGTTCATTTCGTGAAATTAGGTTGAAAAATGGGTTACGCGTTTTTGCGTTAAATTTTGAAAATTGTTACATTTTGACTATTTCAAAAGATAAAGAAAGAGGGTTTCCAGTTTTGATATATTCTGGTAATGACCTTCAAAAGGTCATATTGAAATCGATCAACTTCCTGTAAAGGCATGTATATAAGAATAATGTTGATATTGATGTTACGATTATTTTGACATATAGATGAACGACATCGTTTCAAAGGCCAAGGTCACAAATGCGAAAGAATACACAAATGGTTAATTATGTGGAAATATTTAAACGTTTTTGTATAAGCATGTATACAGCATATTATAGGTATTGATACAAGGGTAATTTTGATATATAGTTGAATGTCATGGATTAAAAAGTCAAGGTCACAAATGCAAAAGAATACTAAAATGTTTAATTATCAGGACAACTATAAAATTTGTGTAGGAATATTTATCAGAATATTGTAGGTGTTGATACATCGGTCATTTTGATATATAGATGAAGGTCTTGGGTTCACAGGTCAAGGTCATAGATGCAAAAGAATACACGAATGGTTAATTATCTTGAAAACTATTAACGTATTGTATAAACATGTATATCAGAATATCGTAAGTATTGATACAAAGGTCGTTTTGATAAATAGGTACAATGTCATGGGCTCAAATGCCAAAGTCCCAGATGCGAAATATACTGAAGTGGTTAATTATCTGAAAAACTATATAAAGCTGTTAGCATAGCTATGTATATCGGAAAAATTGTTTGCATTAATGAAAATAATAAAATAATAATAATAAAAATTTTGACATTTGGATTTCGTTTTTTAATGTTCTCTTTATATATTTCAGCTGGCCATTATTTATCGATTTGGCATCTTGTTAAATTCACTGAAAAGAATTGTCATGACGATTCCGGGGCGTTAAATGGCTTTGGTATTTAGCCATGGACCGCATTTGGGTTTAATGAAGTTTTCAAAGTTACTGAGATGAACGTTAAAATCAACAATCAAACTGCAAATCAATTCTAGAAATTTTGTGTAGATGGTAGATTATGGTTCTGGTTTATCGAAACCTTCCTAATTAATATTGTTTTTTACTTTGATGTTTTATAAAAACGCTGCAGAATAAGCTTGTTTTTATTAATTAACAAAAGTAACGATTTTACAAAATCGATTTGGCATCTTGTTAAATTCACTGAAAAGAATTGTCATGACGATTCCGGGGCGTCCAATGGCTTTGGTATTTAGCCATGGACCGCATTTGGGTTTAATGAAGTTTTCAAAGTTACTGAGATGAACGTTAACATCAACAATCAAACTGCAAATCAATTCTAGAAATTTTGTGTAGATGGTAGATTATGGTTCTGGTTTATCGAAACCTTCCTAATTAATATTGTTTTTTACTTTTATGTTTTATAAAAACGCTGCAGAATAAGCTTGTTTTTATTAATTAACAGAAGTAACGATTTAACAAAATCAAAACAACACAGCATTTCTTACAGAACCAGGCCAAATGACGCTAAATTCTTTACTTTGTTTTTGTCAAACGGTGACACATTATTTTTTAAATTAATCTTTAATTCATTATGTTATCAATGATTTAGCATTATTGTCTAAATGTTCTTGATATTAAATTTCATAATTACATCAAAGGTGACGTAATAATGAGTAAAGCAATTAGGAAACACTTCATTTTATCAGAGTAAATGAATTTTGAAACAAGAATATGTGTACAAGTACTTAATATAAATGCTTGAATTCGAAAATTCAATTTAATTGAGATTGAGATTCAAAAAACGCATTATTCAAATTCGTTAAATGAGAAAAATCAATACTTTCATGTTTGAAATAATGTAGATGTTAAAAACTACAACACTAGATTTTAAATAAAAAAGTTATTTTGTTTGTTTGTATTTACACCCCTCAAACTAGACGCCCCCTCAAACGAACACCCCTCAATCTACTTTGAGGGGGGGGGGGAGTATATAGGAATAATCATGTCTGTCAGTCCGTGTTAAATCGTGTCCGGGGTATATATCACAATTGTTTTATACGAATATCATGAAACTTCACATGAATAACCTTTTCAGTCCAAAGGTGTGTCATATCAAGGTCGCAGAAAAACATTAAATGTTGCGGGCGAGGGGTATTTGGCTCTAATTATAATTGTTACGATAACTTTAACAGAATCAATTGTTTGTCATACATTTGTAGATTTAGACCATTTGGGAAACTTTAGTCATCCCTTGTGTTACATGACAGTTTTAATGATATAATTTAAACATATAGAATGTAACAGATAGAAGACGCTTAGGTCGTTTTTGTTGCAGTTTTTAAAATACTTGTTTTCAATATTTTGAAGAACATAGTATTTTGGTATTTGCAAACATGTTTTGAAATTTTTACGTCAATATTCGTCATCAAAATTGACTAACAATGTACTTTTGTTACTTAAAAATAAATAATTAAATGAAAATGTCATTTGAAGTAATTACAGATTCATAACACGCACGTTACAAAATACACGTATACTTATTTGTTAATCATGATGGTCATTTAATGGTTTCTTTTAAAAATAATTATGTGAACGACGACCGGTGTATTATTTAATATTCCACGGGCAAATGTTGATTATTTCAATTCTGACATTACTAAAATAAAAAAGATTGAAATAAATATTGCCAACGCTTTCTTCGGAAGTACATTTTCCTATTGGTTTATTGAAACAAATGAAAATTACGTCACAACCATTGTTCGCTACACAAAGCATGACGCCATAAGATAAGCATGGGAGTACGTCATTAAAACGGAACAGCTTGATATACCATGGATGGCTCTCTTAATGTTTCATATTCATGAAGGAAAACGCAGGTCATGTTAGAATGATTTATAAGCATGCGATGCATTAGTCATTTTGATCAACACATTTTAATGTACGGTTTTATTTGTTGTAGTGATATGTCAAGTCCCTACAACCAGTGTACCACGTGTTTTGATAAGGCCTGGGAATCATGATGTCGATATTGTCGGAGATGTTCGTAAATTGGCTTGTCAAAGATTCTATTATCATGCTTCTGGTGCTGACCATATCACATGTGTTGACAAACGAACCTGGACCAATGTAGAAATGGTTTGCTTAGGTAAATACATCTGGTGCTGACCATATCACTTGTGTTAACAAAGGAACCTGGACGAATGTAGAAATGGTTTGCCGAGGTAAGTACATCTGGTGCTGACCATATCACATGTGTTGACAAAGGAATCTGGATGAATGTAGAAATGGTTTGTCGAGGTAAGTACATCTGGTGCTGACCATATCACATGTGTTGACAAAGGAACCTGGATGAATGTAGAAATGGTTTGTCGAGGTAAGTACATCTGGTGCTGACCATATCACATGTGTTGACAAAGGAATCTGGATGAATGTAGAAATGGTTTGTCGAGGTAAGTACATCTGGTGCTGACCATATCACATGTGTTGACAAAGGAACCTGGATGAATGTAGAAATGGTTTGTCGAGGTAAGTACATCTGGTGCTGACCATATCACATGTGTTGACAAAGGAATCTGGATGAATGTAGAAATGGTTTGCCGAGGTAAGTACATCTGGTGCTGATCATATCACATGTGTTGACAAAGGAATCTGGATGAATGTAGAAATGGTTTGCCGAGGTAAGTACATCTGGTGCTGATCATATCACATGTGTTGACAAGGGAATCTGGATGAATGTAGAAATGGTTTGCCGAGGTAAGTACATCTGGTGCTGACCATATCACTTGTGTTGACAAAGGAACCTGGATCAATGTAGAAATGGTTTACCGAGGTAAGTACATCTGGTGCTGACCATATCACATGTGTTGACAAAGGAATCTGGATGAATGTAGAAATGGTTTGCCGAGGTAAGTACATCTGGTGCTGACCATATCACATGTGTTGACAAACGAACCTGGACCAATGTAGAAATGGTTTGCCGAGGTAAGTACATCTGGTGCTGATCATATCACTTGTGTTGACAAAGGATCCTGGACCAATGTAGAAATGGTTTGCCGAGGTAAGTACATCTGGTGCTGACCATATCACATGTGTTGACAAAGGAATCTGGATGAATGTAGAAATGGTTTGCCGAGGTAAGTACATCTGGTGCTGACCATATCACATGTGTTGACAAAGGAACCTGGACCAATGTAGAAATGGTTTGCCGAGGTAAGTACATCTGGTGCTGACCATATCACATGTGTTGACAAACGAACCTGGACCAATGTAGAAATGGTTTGCCGAGGTAAGTACATCTGGTGCTGATCATATCACTTGTGTTGACAAAGGAACCTGGACCAATGTAGAAATGGTTTGCCGAGGTAAGTACATCTGGTGCTGATCATATCACATGTGTTGACAAAGGAACCCGGATGAATGTAGAAATGGTTTGCTGAGGTAAGTACATCTGGTGCTGACCATATCACATGTGTTGACAAAGGAACCTGGACGAATGTAGAAATGGTTTGCCGAGGTAAGTACATCTGGTGATGACCATATCACATGTGTTGACAAAGGAACCTGAATGAATGTAGAAATGGTTTGCCGAGGCAAGTACACCTGGTGCTGATCATGTCACATGTGTTGACAAAGGAACCTGAATGAATGTAGAAATGGTTTGCCGAGGCAAGTACACCTGGTTCTGACCATTTTCTCTGTGTTGACATTGGACTGTACCAAATGTAGAAACGGTTTGCCGAGGTAAGAGGACCTAATGATGGCCAAATAAATTGTGTTGACATTAGACCATGACAAATGCAGAAATGGTTGAACCTTAAACAGGGAATAATGTTGAACTTTTTGCTAAGGAAAGGGTTCTATAATCATATACTCGGCGCTGTAACTTAACCATGTATAGAATCAGTTACAGAGACAGGTATATCTGGTTTTAATCAAACGCCTATATCCTAAAACTGTGTCAGTAAATGTAGAACCTGTATATATACATGTACATACATATACATGTACATACACTACTCTTGAATACGTTGCTGTAGTTACATTTCAGTTATCATCTTCCATTTTGACAGTAGATTCAGAATCTTGTCAAATACCAAATATCTCTCTCTCTCTCTCTCTCTCTCTCTCTCTCTCTCTCTCTCTCTCTCTCTCTCTCTCTCTCTCTGTTGTTGTGCTTGTGTTCTTATTTTATTTTTCTATCTTAAGGTTGCGGAAGGCCCCCGGCATTAGTGGGCGGGACTGTCAATGGCGTAGACTCGAAGATAGGGTCTACACTTAATTATACTTGTAAAGATGGATACAAATCATCCGCAAGTTCTACAGATATACTACCCTATGTTGTTTGTATGGAGAATGGCGATTGGTCAGACTTCACGTATAACTGCTCAAGTAAGTGGATATTACCAGATTTGTATGTAAAACGAAATGGATTGTCTGGAGAACGGTCTTCGAATAACAACTTAAATCAAAACGGTTTTATTTTGTACAGATGCCTATTGGATTGTATTATTGATAATGGAATAGAATTAGCCATCTTTGCACTTGTTTTTATATTGGCCAATTTGACCAAGTTTTGTGGAATCATTATTGAGTAGCCAGATCTTTTACACGTATTGATTCAATAACGCACGTTGTTAAATGATATTTTTTACATTGATTATATTTGGTCTACAGACAACACATTTAAAGCTACATACTGTACGTGTACTTAAATTAGCGCACTCAAATTTTAGCGCTCTGAGGGGGTTAAAACTAATAAGCGCATTCATAAATTCGCGCACATAAGGCAAGAACATTTTTGACTATTGATGGCTTGGGTCAGCACACGGGAAACAACCCGCGCATCTATGGAACATGGATGGATTAAAACTGGTATCCGCGAGGCCATACATAAGGTAAGTGAAGACATTGTTAAGATCCACTTAAATGCAAATATTCTGTTCAATATCATAACAGACGATAGTTGGACAGTGGGCGGGATATGTATTATCACACAGCAATTTGTCTCCTTAATACGGAGATATTTTAGCGCTGCACTTAAATGAGCACAATAACTTGAGCGCGAAAGGCGCTAATATTAGAATCCCGCTAAAATTAGTACAAGTACAGTATCGGTATATAACAGGTCAAGATGTATGCACAGATTGGACAAATTTACTATACATGTCATCTAATTCATCCTCCAGTGTTGTTAGGATGTTTAATATCTACATGTACTGGGTCAAGTGATGAAAATTATAGGTTTTATGACTGTTCATCAAAATTGCCAATTTACAAATAACATTTTATTCATATAGATGACCAAACGGGTAATTATCTATAGAACAGTTTAATATAAGTTTCTGAATTGTTGTGTTAAAATACAAGTTACGATAAATTGAGGCTTTCATATGTCCGATATATACTTGTGATCCTTTGACTATACACAAATAAAGGTACAGGACCGTAATAAAACGATCTCAGAAATTTTATGATGACGATAACAATACCGCTAAGAAAGAACATTGACAATGTTTAAATGGTATGATCTGTTAATCGAAAAATGACTGTCCAATTTAACAAACATGTCCTTGGCAGTGAATTGTATTCTCGATAAACACAGACGTATCCACTTTATTTCATATATGGATATATTGAAGTGCATTTCGATGTTAATGAAAAGTATATACAACTGAATGACCCCTTTGAAAATATTTTAACCAAGTATGATTTATATTCTTATTTTTTTTGTAAAACATAGATAAATATTGATAATTTTGACCGCTACATAACCTCGGTACACATCGAATAGTATTTTTGACGGCTATACCAAATCATTGAAATATGACCGTTACACCTACTCTTAGAAATCCATTTAAAAATCGTCTTTTTGTATTACAGAAACATGGACATCAAGATAATCATCCAAAATATAAAACCAGACATTGACTTTGAAAAACGTGTTTTAAACAAATAAGTTCTAATGAATTTTAGACAAAAAACAAAATACATGATACATTTAGTTGATTATTATAAATGGATAACTAAAAAGCTATCTCAGTACTGATAATTGAAATACTGTTATTGTGTGCTCTATTTACAAACATTGACAGTTATAATATTCAATGTAAACATGATTATGTTTGTCCTAAAGACGTGGTTTTGAAAATAAACAAATTTATGATAAATAAATTTTAATATTGTCGACGTTTTGAACAAATAATTACGGTGGCTGAATAAGGCCATGTGAATAATTTTTTTTATCTTGTTCCCTCAAGATAGTATCTCGTTCCCTCAAGTTAGTATCTCGTTCCCTCAAGAAAGTAACTCGTTCCCTCAAGATAGTAACTCGTTCCCTCAAGATAGTCATCTCGTTCCCTCAAGTTAGTATCTCGTTCCCTCAAGATAGTATCTTGTTCCCTCAAATTGGTATCTCGTTCCCTCAAGTTAGTATCTCGTTCCCTCAAGTTAGTATCTCGTTCCCTCAAGATAGTAACTCGTTCCCTCAAGATAGTCATCTCGTTCCCTCAAGTTAGTATCTCGTTCCCTCAAGTTAGCATCTCGTTCCCTCAAGATAGTAACTTGTTCCCTCAAGATAATATCTCGTTCACTCAAGTTAGTATCTCGTTCCCTCAAGATAGTAACTTGTTCCCTCAAGTTAGTATCACGTTCCCTCACGATAGTAGCTTGTTCCCTCAAGATAGTCATTTCATTCCCTCAGGATAGTATCTCGTTCCCTCAACATAGCATCTTCGTCCCTCGAGTAATGATAACTTAATCTGTGTTTCCGGGACGCTTTGTTTGAATGTTTCTTATTTTGAATCCTGTCTTTGTATTTCAATTACATTAAAGATATTATACCCATATTATTCAAAACAGAAACTAAATAAGAGGTCGCGCTCCTTTATTGACAGAGTTATGACTCTTTGGTTGAATATCCACAGTTTTTAGTGACCAGACATGGTGGGCTTAATATTTATTTGAAGCTATTATTTATACCCGTTTAATTTTGCACCGCTAGACGGCCGTTTCAGAATACAATTTCTTATCAGTAGTGCTTGGATAAAAAACTTGAAGTGGAAAGCCATTTTTCAAGATGCTGTAAAACATTATTCAAAGACCCAAAATATAATTTACAAAATCAAGCTAGGGAAATACTTTGCACGAGTGAGCATACCTTAGTTTTTGAGGAATTTCAAAATTTAGCAAGTGGACGATTTAGATATAACAGTATATTTCTGACAATACCAAATGAAATGTCATGCATAACAGTTAGGGGTAATGTTGCTTCATCCACGGAGTTATGATCTGTGTTTTTATTATTCCAATTCAGGGCATAACATAAAGAAAGAATCAAAGCAACTTGTGTTATTTGTATAAATCTGTAAGTGAATACTGGTGTCCTCAATGAACATTGGTCAGCAACTTACTTGCCAAATATAATAATTACAACCTCTGCATTACGTCTTTTCATAGTTACAAGAAGCTCCGGGTAGCATCCATCAGCACTATTTCAACTAGTCTGGGCGAGAATTTCAACAATTTTAATTATTTTCAACCTTTAATGATTAGAAATAGATGTGCGACATGCATACCAAATACTTCAGTCAATCACATTACACTGACACTGAGCACACTGGCCGTTGCTCTAACTTCAAAATGCCGAGTGGCTGGCGAAGGAAAGATTTTACCTCTAAGAGCGGATACTATAACCATTGCATGATCAATATTAGAATTATGTTAGTGTAGTTAGAAAAATACTCGTATCATCAGAAATATCCGGGTTTTATGGCGTTTAGAGGCAAACGTTCTCACTATGAATTAACCAGAACAGGGCAGAGTCTTGACGGTTACGAATACTGAAGACCTACTTATGGCAATCGTAGAAAAATTACGGATAACTTGAAACATCAGCCATCGTTCTCTACGACAACAATTTGATTTGATTTGATTTAATAGGGTTTAGCGTCCCAGTCAAGATTATTTCACATATATCGAGACGTCGCCAGCTATAGGCGAAGGTGCAGAAATTTTGATCTGTGCTATGCGCTGATGGCATTGTGTAGTAAGGGTTCTTTAACGTGCCAAGCCTACCGTGACACGGGAACTCGGTTTTTAAAGTCTCACCCGAAAGACCCGTAACTTTCATTTCTCAATGCCGAGTGCTTGGCGAAAGAACAGTCACTACCCATTTTCCTCTTACTTAGTTTCTGTTTTGAATAACATCGGCATAAGATATTGTTTTTTAATCTTTTTTATTGTCCCAGACATTGAATACGGGATGGTCAAGTAGTTTCAGGGTTTGGGGCCGCTGGGATCACTTGCCAGGTAACAATAGGTCAACTTTACATGCATAAAACATATTCCTATATATACAATTGTATAATATTTGGGGATTCTAGGGATTAATCTAGATTTTGTAGTAAGCCACATTTCTGATTATTTGGGGGTCTTATTCAAGTAACTATTAAATCACCAGCGGCGTTGCCAGAAAAGATTAAATGTGCAAGCCCGGAGCAAAAAGCACTACACGCACCGTAGACTTCTTCACACTAAGAGGTCTGGGTGCATGTTCCCCAGTTACATTTTGAAAAATATGAAGCAATTTGATACGTGTTTCTATACTCTAAAATCATTAGTTTCGTGTGTAAAAAGATTACACAAAAAGATAAAATTTTTGTTACGTTCCACTGAGCCGAATTTTCAGAGCCACATTTTCATCCTACTTTTTCAAAAGACATATTTTACTTCAAAATCTCAATATTTTTTATCAAAAAATTATGTGCAAGCACATGATTATTGGCTTATATGCACGCTACGTCACTGATCACTTAAGCTTTTGAGAGTAAGTTTACTATGATATTTAAAAAATATAGCAATACAATCATTTAAAGAAAGATTATTAAGATTTGAGATTTTCAAACATAGATCAGTAATGTCAGATGAACAGTTAGTAAAGTCAAGCCAGATTAATCCCTTCATCAAGTAACTAAGTAAATGAAATAAAGGGTCTTGTTTTCATTATTCATAATAATATCTTTTTCAGTATATACAAACTTTTAATACACATTTCTTTTCAGTTTTGTCTGGGTTTTTGTTTTTTAATCTTCAATATAATTGAAATACAAAGAAATAACTTCGCCTTCGATTAAAAAAAGAAACATTCAATAGCTTGAATACATCAGCTATCTCCTTACTCGATCTCTGCCATTCAAATAACGCGTCCCGGAAACACAGATTAATTTATCATTATCTCGAGAGAACGAAGGTTGGTTGGTTAAATGTTGTTTAATGTCGCATCAGCAGTTTTTCAGCTATTCGCGACGGGAACTAATTTATTAATCTATAAACAATTCCGTGTATGCGTGTGTGTTTTATGGTCTGCCTTGTACTTGCGCGCACGCAGGGTGACTTTAACGTGCTAGCTCAGAGTCAATTCGCCACAGAGAAGCGTGTCACTCCCCCAGTCTATTATACTGATACCAATAAAAGCCAATGGCAAAGAAAATTCACTTTCCCACTTGTGGTCTGAGCGGGACTCGAACTCACAGCGGTGAGAGACCCTGGATTTGAAGACTGACGTCTTATCCATTAAGCCACCGCGGTCTCTCGAGGGAACGAGATACTAACTTGAGGGAACAACTTACTATCTTGAGGGAACAAGTTACTATCTTGAGGGAATAAGATATTATTTTGAGGGAACGAGATACTAACTTGAAGGAACAAGTTACTATCTTGAGGGAACGAGATATTATTTTGAGGGGACAAGTTACTATCTTGAGGGAACGAGATACTAACTTGAGGGAACAAGATACTATCTTGAGGGAACGAGATGACTATCTTGAGGGAACGAGATACTAACTTGAGGGAACGAGATACTATCTTGAGGGAACAAGATAAAAAATAATTTTCACATGGCCTTATTCAGCCACCGTAAATAATAGCATCGGTCTTTGCAACAATAAATTGTTATATTAGCTGTTAAACTTTTAAAATGTCAATGTATCCAAGGTTTCAAAATGTTACTGATGGCTCTGTGTGAATGCAAGTGCTTGCTAACTGCATCTTTATTTACAATGACTTGTGACAACTTGCGTGTGCCCCTTTGAAAACTTTCCAATTCCCTTCAAAATATTGTTGTACGGTAAACAATTGTATAGTTTGTTTCCTTTCATTAAATTCCTATGTGTTTTTGTGATATCGTCAATTATAAAAGTAGCGTTTTATACTCGAGTACCATGGCAACAACTACACAAACACATCGCTAGTTTAATAAGTGGTAAACGAGTGGAAGTCCGACTTCTGTCACGTGACCAAGTCACCGAAAAAGCTGCTGAATTTTAGATAGCTTCTGCTGAGATTGCTTACAAGATATCATAATTATAATGAGCTATCAATGCGGCACTGTGACACCCATTTGACAAGTCTGTACTTGGTCAAAATAAGTTTCAAATTCGTTAGCATATGGTGTCAAACTTTCAATAAGTCTGTTCTGAATAGATGAAGTTGACTTTTTATGTTTAGATTTCAAACAGACTGAATTGACCATTCAACATTTAACTTATGTAATATATAAACATTATCATTTTAGCTTCAGTCTTGGATAATTCGATATAAGCACATATATGCTGATATTTTGCAGCCTATGGTTGTGGGCCACCAATACCGTACAGTAACACAATATTACCCAATGGAACGTCTTATATTGGCGATTACAGGAACTATACTTGTGAAGCAGGGTTCGAACAACCACAAGATGGTGTTTTAATCTGCAATTCCAACGCGGTATGGACAGAAGTAATTACACCAAATTGTAGTTGTAAGTAATTTTTCATAATGGAATTCATTGAGTCAGCTCCTTAGATGGAGGGTTATGATTCCAGAGAGGTGTTAGAGGACCAAGACTTAAGACTAAAATGGTAGTGGTTTTAAACCAAAACAATTAGAAGTAACATTCACAGGGTTCTTTCGTATACTGTTTAATGTGAATTTTATTTATAGTGCCGTTTTTCTGGATTGAAAAATGCATAATTTTGTCAAGTTTCGTGGAATGATTAGAGTACCTAGAACTCGTTGTGAATAAAGAAAACGCGAGTAATGAGGTGACACAAAAAACGTTTTCCCTTTTTACGACGCAACCGACGACAACGTCAAATTTTGGAAGATTGTAAGATTAACACGCCCTTTTAGCCGACATACAACATAGGTCATTCAGATAATCGTGATTTTACAGTATATTAACCTATAATATTTGTTTCAGATATAGATTGTGGAGATCCTCCAGAATATCACGGGGCAGTCGTGAATAACGGATCCACATTGTATAAGCAACAACGAACTTATACCTGTGATACTGGCTACAGAAGTGGCATCAGCGACACTCCTTATGTAGAATGTGACGCACATAAAACGTGGCAAGAAATTGTTAAACCAAACTGCACACGTAAGCATAACTTGTATATATATATATATATATATATATATATATATATATATATATATATATATATATAACACATGCCACCTTACGGGCTCCAAGGCTCGGAGTCCATCCCCATGATATGATCTGTTGAGGTGCGTTGTAACATTTTTATTTACAAAAATGACAGTTAGAATTTCTTTTATGTCTTTTTATCAAGTGCGTGTTTGTTTTAACCCTACTTGTATATTGTATGGTAGGCGCTGGAATATGTATTTGAGTGCAAGGATAACTGGTCACATCCAAACTACAATACTAATTTATAAATATTCTGGTAGTTGAGATCTATAAACTCAATAACGAAGTTATTTAGAAAAAGTGACAAAACAACGAAAGTATTCATTTTGTTATGATACCATATCTTAGACCTCCGAATAAACAAAAATTTAAGTAAACAATAAAGAGGTATGGCGGGATTGATAGGCGCATATTAGATTGCCCTCTGCGGAAATAGATATACAGTACATGACGTAACAATATATTTTAAACACCTGGGGATTTTGCATTCTATAATTAGACCAGGTCTACCAACAGCGAACACTTCATTTTCGTAAACTTGTTTTTCCTTGAGTTTAAAAAAATTGACCATTTTCTCTTGAGAGGACTTATTTTGTGAAAACTTGTAATGATTGCGTTTTGAAAATACTTTCAGAAACAATAACGTTAAAGTTGGTCCTCCGGGGAGAACAATCATAGACGGGAAAACCCCCTCGTTTTTGAAATTTTAGCATACGAGAGCATAAAGATTGGCTTGCTGAGAAAAAAGTGAAATAGACCTTTATAGGAGCCGATATCTAAAAATTCACACATAATACTGTTAGTTTTTTATAGTACAATGGCATTAAGACTTTTATTTTTCAAAAACTAAAACGGTCCATTTAGGACAAAATCCTATCACAGCCGCCATATCTCGTTAAATAATAACATGAGGGTGTGTAAAATACATTAGCATAACAATCTTGAAGTGTATTGATAGGTATATTGTCTTTTGTGTCTGTTTCTTTCATACTGAATATTTTTGTTTTTAGTGTTTGGTTCCAATGCTTGTCTGATTAAGTCTTCTGCTTTAACCCTCTAGAGAAAGTAAAACTACAAATATATCCCAGACTCCAAAATGAACCAGACAAAAATATAACCTCAAATAAAGTATTTTGCGGTTGGGTAATTGTTTAATATTGTACATCTGTTAAGCAAATTACAAGACACTTGACCAAGGTCAGTTTAGTTCCATTACAACTTGGATATACTGGAGTCGAAGTTTTCCTACACCCGTCTTATTTCTTATTTCTATTGCACATGTATTTGTTTTGCGTTTTTGTTGGCATCGGTTAATACAAGCTACATTTGGTTTTACTTCATTACTATTATAGATGTATGTCCAAACTCCTATCAATGGGACGAAGATATTCAGCTTTGCTTCAAAACATTTGAAACAGAAGTGACTTGGTATGCTGCCAACGAAACCTGTTCTACAAGTCAATACGGCACACTGGCAAGGATAGATTCAAATGTTAAACTACATTCTATTCAAAACCATTTATCCGGTAAGTATTTTTGAAAATAATGTCTCTGTACTAGACATTACCATGGATATATTTGACGTCCCATAGTTCTTTGTTTCTTTTATACATTGTAGCTAAACAAGAGGTGCTTACCCTTCCGGATAAATTTTATAAAGCATATTAGTCACGATTCTATAGTGTTTTCTAAAAAAAATAATAAATAAAGTTTATAGCGTCATTCTTACGTCATAGTAGCAGATACACCAATCACCTTTGTATGTTATAAAAGTTAAACATGTTCCCTAAACAATGATGCCTACAAGTAATATGATATATATTTAAAATATCATTGAAATCAAAGATACCCCCTACCCCGGGTACAAACATGTACTGAAAACTATCAAGTACTCTTAAATATGGAAGTTTTAGATGTAATAGGGTCCAACTTTTTCTGGGGAACATCCTGAATTCATTACTAGATACCTTAAGTTACCAGAAGAAAGTGATGTCGGAAATCCTGTCGGAGGCCGCATGGTTGTTCTACGTAGTTCACGGACTATAAGAACAGACAAAACACTCATTTTTATTGTTGTGACTAATTTAGATGAAATTAACTTCCATTTGTGTAATATTTGTAAGACTGTTTTTAACCAGCTCCCGTGTTTCATAGTGCATTACTGTGGTATATCTCTCATAAAAATGTAAATCATATTAGTTTTACCATGTTTATAAATGTTTAACGGAATAAATCGTAGTTGGTGATAACTGATCTAACATTTTTTTCAGGTTTAGATTGTTACTGGGTGCAGCAAACTGATGAATTAGCAACGATAAATGTTCCTACTCAAAACTGTTCTTTCGTTCAATCAAATGCCACAGAGTTGTTGTATAGTGCTTGTTCAGAAAATAAGTTTTATATTTGCGAGATAATGATATAATTATTATACCCCCCCCTGCAAACTAGTTTTAGGGGGGGGGTTATATAGGAATCGCCGTATGTCTGTCCGTCTGTATATCCGTCTGTCCGTGTAAAATCGTATCAGAGCCATATCTCGAAGCTGCATTTAACGACCGTCATAAACTTGACGTGAATAATCTTCATGGTCGAAAGGTGTGTCTTGACCTTATACCAAGGTCATATAGGAAAAGTCAAGAGGTCACGGGAAACATTAAATGGTAGGGACGGGGGTATTTGGCTCTCAAGAGACAGTTCTAGTTGTAATTGTTAATGCTTACTCCACATGTTATTTACGTAATAAATACACATTGTCAGTTGAATATTAAATTTGATACAATATTAATTTTGAGTAATTATTTCATCTGTTTTTAGACAATATTTTATTCCATTAATTTCATATTCGGGCCTTCTGTGGCCGAGTGGTCAAAATCACAGAGTATCAGATAAAACATTTAGCTATATGTTGATTTCAAACGGATAGACCATTATGCAAGGAAATTTGTCAAATCGCTTATTGAAAATCAGTGGTTTTCTCCGGGTATGTCAGTATTTCAAACCGCCTCAGTACTAGTACTGAACGCCTCTAAACATTAAAATTGATTTTTTCTTTGGCGTAAAACATTATTCGACCCCGCTCTATACATGATTGGACGTTCCAATAAATCGGAATGAATATGTTTCATTCATGAGTCCTATTGACTTTCCATAGAGTCAAATCACTTACGCCCACAAAAATGAGGAACACATTGCACATACATGTACAACAAAGACTAGGTATCAAAGGGTTCCATGTCTATTGTTTCTAATTATGGAAAGCCGTTAAACACAGCGGTAATAAACAATGAGAGGATAACATATCCTTTTTTTATCCCATATATTTAAGATAGACGTTTCCGGTTGACGAAATGATTGCTATGGAGCCTCTGAAAAGACACAATTGAAATAAAAAAAAATCATTATCATCGATACCCTAAATCGTTATTACGGTACATGCATTATATCGTAAAATTGATTAAGTATATCAATATAATGAATCATAATATAGTTTACAAAGGTTAAGAGTGTGTTTATTTAATTCAAACGTGTATTTTCAGGGGCTCCGTACAAAGACATGAACGCATTTAAACTATCATTTTTTTATGGATCCATTATCGTGTGGAATAGCGTAATAATATTTATATATTAATAAGCTATATACCGATACATTGCTTAGATTCCTCACTCAAACAATGTTTTATAAAGTTGAATAACCGAAATAAATCTCTTGCATCAGAATGGTTTTAACCTGGTTGATAGAAACCCAACAAAGGACTAAAAGATAGATGGGCCAAGAGAATCAGACAACTCTTGTTTGTCTTCTGACAGAATACTATAACAACTCCTACTTAGATATAGCCGGGTTCATGCAACGCTTTGCAGTGTTACAAATAACGAACATATGTTCAAGATGCGTTATAAAATTCTAAAGACCTTCGATTGGTACCACCAAAATGTTGACTAACAAAAAATCGAGTCATGTTAAAATAATTTTTAAAAATGAAATAAAATTAAATGAGTGGGGGTTCAAGAGGAAGTCTTCACCAGTACTACTTAATGCCCCAAACGCATTGTAGAAAAATAGAAATCTGCTAATTCACTTATAGTTGTTAATGCCTTTGTCATATACCATTTTTTTTTTAAAAATTTGATCATAAAATACATAATATACCATTTTAAATGTATTTTATGATTAAATTTAAAAAAAAGATATATGACACCTTGATAAAAGTGAAATAATCTTGCATGGAACAACGTCAGATCATCCCGGGTTTGGACGATTATCAAAATTTATATATCAGTGAAATAGAAGTTGAAATTTCCTTAATTAAGGTAGATTAGGGTTAACAGACATGTAATAAAATTTAACCCTAATTCTTGATCGCTTAAATTAAACGTGAAAAAAGATCACGGGTTTGTATTATATACTGATAAAGGATTAAATCCTTAAAGACTCGTATAAGGCGATAATCCTATGGAATTAGTGATCACAGTTAAACTGCAGTAACACGTGTAATACACAGATCAATTCTATAATCCCGGGGATTAGGCCTCAGTAAACTTACTACATTAATTCATTGACCAATTTTTCAAAATTAATCCTTAATTTAGAGTAAATGTTTATATGATTTTGTGCTCTTAAAACTGTTTCGTCGTAAAATTAAAATTCGCATGGACCACTTTACCACAATTTTTTCCCCCAAAAGATTTGTAAAGGATGGATTAATCTACCAAAGCGTATTTTAAATCAAAATTCAGAGAATATTATTAGTGACTTTTTCATCAATTATTGTGATAACCACGAAGAACAAATGTAACCAGAGGAACGGGTAACCAAACACTAGATCAGAGTTATGGATTTCAGATCGTTGGTAAACGATGGTACTGGGAAAAGGAGAGTCTCATTAAAGGTAACACGTGTCTGGTAATCATAACGATGAATGATACAGTATAAAAATATATTTCTTTGTAAAACATGATCCATTTATAATTACCCAATGTCGGTCCTAAGAAGTATATAATTAGTGAACTCAATGGTATATGGTATATTGTTTCTTCTTTTATCCATTTTGTTGTATAATATAACATTTCATGTTGCCAAGTGTACTGATTGATTGATCAAGAATAATTCAGTTATTTCGAGACGTCACCAACTATAGGTAAAGTGACAGAAATTTTTACCCTTGCAGTGCATTAAGACAATGATCAGGGGGTGTACTTAATCGTGCTATACATGCTGTGACACGGGGATTCTGGGTTTTAAAGAAAGTATCTTCCGAAGGATTCCAAGACTTTCAATTCTAAATGCCGAGTGCTTGGTGAAAGAACAGTCACTATCTTGGTCAGACCTTGGCGGGGTTGGAACCCAAGACCTTCCACAAACTTGGCGAGCTAACAACTGAGCTATCAAAGTGGTTGCTAATTGTATTTTGTTGTGTTATGTTATACAATCGGTTACAGTTCTAATGGCTGATCACAGTATATCGTTCAAGTATCTCAATATATCTCACTTATACATCCGACATCCCAGTGCATATATAGAGGATCTTGCATGAGTGGTTATGTAATATTGAATTTATTAAACGAGTTGAATAATTTTTTATGCAACGAGCCTTGGCGAGTTGCATAAAACATTATTCAACGAGTTTAATTAATTCAATATTGCATAAACACGAATGCAAGATTCTATTTATTATATAATCCTATAAAAACGGGGTTTTCATAGATTTAAAACTTGTCTTCTCGTTATAAGAAAACAGCAGATTGACCGAAACATAACAAGTCATCCGCCAAAAATATTAAAAGTAAACAATAGTCTGTCCGCAGGATACAAAAACAAAACAGACATTTTCAATTTAAATACAATGTGTCTTCTTTTTAAAAGAAAAGTACAAAAGTATCAGCTTAAATTAGAATAAACAAACTGTCAAATGAAACAAACAACTGTGAACTGGGTCAATTGTGTGACGTCACTCTGGAATGACTTTCATGCTTTTATGACGTCACACTCATTCAATACGATTTTTATTGTATGACCGTATTACATGGATTATTGAGTAGATTATATAATAAACATGTATATTATACTCATCTTTTCAAATGTTTTGTGTATAATGCTGGGTTTGCTGTGGTGAACAACATTTGAATTCATTGAGCCAACACCAAACAATTGTTATATTTACAAAATATCCAAACAAATGCAATAAACACACACACACACACACACACACACACACACACACACACTTTCTTTTAATACACATTTTTCTCTTACAGAAAACAGACGCTCTCCGTCCATCTAAATATCAACCAAATGTACTTGCTGCCACCTACCGGTTATCATTCAAACCAAAACGTGTTACAACAGACCAAACTGTCATCCGACTGAAGAAGCTGAACCAAGTTCCGGATATAAAAATATCAGAAGAAACAGAAGATGAAGATGAAGAACGGAAGAGACGAGAAGAGGAAGCAATAAAGGCCAGAAGAATGACATACACAGACTTAGACAAATACTACTTCAGCGGTAAATATCAAAATTATATGGAAGATAAAATTTTTTTTTGCGTTTTATGTTCCTACAAATTCCACCTCATTATTATGTTTTTTTTACATATGCCTATTTCGATGCACATTTTTTGTATCCTTTTTGGGTTTGATGTACATGAAGATGTGTCCCCTCCTTCTTTGCCATGCCTCTGGTGTCCAATATGCTTTACTGGAATATCACTAGTTTTCTTTAAGTTCAATCATGTGTGGAATTATGTTTAATTCTACAAGAGTTGTTGTTCTTTGTATTCAAACCGGATAACAGTAAAAGTTTTACCATGCACCAAGACATGAAATCAATTCCATACTTATACGCGTTTATTATGGGCTAGGTTTTGGCCGAGGCGGGTCATGTTGACCAATTTAACACAAAAATGTGGTCAGGTAGACCATATGTTTGTTCAGTGTTTTTCTTTATATCGGCCCTTTTGTCACAGTTTTACAAGTTAGCTTTTGTATAGAATTAGACAAGATATTGATACATCTTCGTGTTTATTCATTTATTTGTCTATTTATTAACAGATGAAGAAGACGATTACGAGTACCATCCTGACGATGAATCAAGTCAGAAACTATACTTAGCAGCATGTAAAAAACTTAAAGTAACTCCTGTCAAACACTTCCATAACAGTCTTAATCACGAGAAAGTTACCATTATAGGAATCGTACTGAAGAAAAAAGACGCAAAGGCATGCGCTATCGGATTATTGGTAAGGATTAAATTCAATAGCAGACGTGTACGCTATCGCATTATTGGTAAGGATAAAATTCAATAGCAGACGTGTACGCTATCGCATTATTGGTAATGATAAAATTTAATAGCAGACGTGTACGCTATCACATTATTGGTAAGAATTTAGAAAAATAGCAGAAGTGTGCACTATCGCATTATATTTTTATTAGTAAGAATTAACAAAAATGGCAGGAGTTTGCGCCATTGCATTTTTCATGTTATTGTTAAGAATAAAATGAAATAGTAAAGGTGTATGCTAGATCTATATGAATTAAATGACAAAAGTAGAGGGTATGCTATGACATTATTGGTTAAAATTTAATTCAGGAAGAGAGTTGTTAGCTATGGAAGTTTTAGTAAAATCCAATGACATATTAAGTTGCTTGCGAGATTGCATTATTAGGCAATACAATAAAAAGTGTTCACTAGATCATACCATTGGTAAGAATTCAATAAAATAACAGACGTTTGTTATCATATTGAAAGAATACAGTGGCATAAACAATTTATAAATTAAGAATTTATTTTGGGACTGATTTATGATCTATTACGCTTAATGGTGAAAATAAAACATTTTATAACGTTTTTTCTATGACATAAAGTGTGTTCCTCTTCAAAGCCAATATATTAAACTGACATGTAAAAAATATAATGAAACTTAAAACAGTTGGTCACAGATAAATAGTTTTACATGCTCATATTGATTGGATTATTGTAGATGTGTTTTTGAAAGTTGATTTTATTCTTGACAATGATATCTTCAAAAACATCAAAACTACAAAATTATACCATTTAGTATCCGATCAATTATTATCAATGTTTATAGGTTAGGATAGCAGTATTACATATTCGTGAAAAACCAGTGTTGTAGAGAAACATTAAGAATTTTTCATCTACCTTATTTGAGGTGTTCATTTATCACGTCAACACACCGAATATACATAAATCTTTTTAAAGCGCATATTATATCTAATGTTTTGTTTTCTTGTAGAGGAATGACGCAGTAGAGACGTTACGCATGGAGAGTAATGATTTAGGAGGTAAAAATGCTTCATACTTCGCTGATGTTTTATCAAAAAACGGATATCTTACAGATGTGGTATGTAAAAATAAACTTAAGTTACTTAATAAACTTTATCAAATAAAAAAAATCCCTAAATTCCTCTATGTACAGAACTTTTTATTTAAAAATATAACTTGGTTAGGTCAGTGCGTTTTAAATTCACTTCATTGATAGTTTAATAGAAACGTTTTCAATTGAAAGAAATAAATAATAAAGGCCATGTGCACTCTTTGTTTGGGTATACAGTACGAAATACACTAGGAAAAATTCTATTGTGAGAAAGTTTTATCAGTTCGTTAGTTGAGCACTTTCTCCGGGCACTCCGTTTTACTCAAACATCCACGAACTTACCGTCTTTATATATTAGTGCATAAATCTTGACTGGGGCGTAAAAACTTCTAAAAAGTTTCAGATTTAGCACTATATCAGTTAGGTATCCTTTATACATTAAAAGGGAAAAATGGTTTGTAAAATGGGCTTAGGTGAACGATTCCCAAAAATAAGGGTTTATTGTTATTATAATTTCAATGTGTTATGTATGCATAATCTGTACACGACCATCGAAAGACAGTTCACGGGCATTTTAGAACAAATTATTTGTTATGATGCATTTTTAACAAGAAACTTTATGTTTGACCATGATTGATATATCTTTTCAATACAGAGTATTACAGAAAATAATTTACGAAGAGAAGGCGCTGAAGTTATTTGTAACGCAATGAAAAATAATTCAACTGTACGCAGATTAGATTTATCAGGTAAAGTCATTTTGAAAACTTTAAAAAGATGTAAAATTTCTGTTTGTTTAATAATATTGTTTTAATTTGTGCTATTTTTGTTAAAATTGATTTTGAAAATCTTAGAAACCAAAACAAGAGAAATATGATTTTTCTCATGAAAACATATTCTTACAAATTCTTTGATGATCTGTCAAACGAAAGATTCTTTATATAATTGATGTTAAACAATTTACAATATTAACACCCGTGATTAAGTCAATAAAGGTTTTAAGGTTTTTATTGATCTTTTAACCAGCAGTCAGCATTTTCTATTGTAATACTTTAAAGCAAACATCATTGCATAAACCTACAAATTATAAAAGTTCAGTCGATGAAAATTCAAGTAATATTTTTTTAATTTACACAAAACTAGTCCACTAGATCAGTGCAACAAATGACCCATTTTTGACAATAGCAACAGAAAAATCAAACTACTTTGTGTAGTTACTATATTTGTGTAGTTACTATATTTGGACATTGTAATAATAATTGTATTATTTTAGGAAATAATTTCTGTGAAGAAGACGCTGTTTACTTTAAAGAAATGTTAGATGTAAGTGTCGCAATTATCAGAATTTCTGAAATCAAAACCAAAGATATCAATCCATGCCCAAATCAAAATCCTAAAAGCTACAGAAATTAATATTTTAAAAACTCACTAAGTCAGTTAAACATGTGAACTCTCACAAGATGTAAGTGTCTGAATCATGACAATTTCTGCAATAAATTTAAGAATATTTGTGAAGAGATATCTGAATTTGTGACAAACTAACTAAGTGACTCCATAATGATCGACAATTTTTGCTTCGCAAAAAAGCACGGTATCACTTAATGCAAAAGAGGGTCTATAAATCTCTGCAGATCCGCATAGTTTACGAGTCCTAAAAGTATGCAATACCTGGTACCCATTGTTTAATCAAAAGGCAAATAACAAACTCACTGGAATTTACCAGAATGTTTTCAAAGACCATATAAAATCTAGTTTTCCATCGTATCGGTCACAAAAAAGGTTGTGTTTAAAACTGCCTTTTCGGACGGTTACCAATTTAGCATATCTCTATTTGTGCTCAAAACTTTTGAAATTAGAATTAACAATCGCCAACTAAACTTTCAAATTGAAAGATTGCATTGGTTGTAAGGTCGTGTGCATTGAATACTTTTAAAATGTTTGATTTTAATAATGAAAAATGCAAAACAATTGTTAAATCGTTGACAATTTTCTGAAAATCCTTCAAAACTACATTATAATTTTTATATATTTCGATTTCTTTGCAGGAAAACCATGCACTTAGAGAGTTATATTTAGGTCATAATAAATTCCGAGAGAGAGGTGGAGAAATATTTGCTGATGGTCTTGGTAAGTTTTACACTGTCAAAGTTTATAAAATGTAATGTATATTAACTCACATGACAACATTTACCCTAAATATTAATTACTTAGTGATTAAAACACCTTTTAAACAGTAAAATTGTAAAATATAGATCTTACGTAAGTCTCCTTTGGAATTTGTGCCCGTATAATTATGAAAGTGTTCCTCGCAATTTGAAGTCATGGAACAAGTTTTGTCGTTTCCTTAACACGATCAATTGCTTAGTGACGATATTTGATGAATTTTAATTGTGATTATTTATAAGAGAAATTGGTTTTAAGACTACATCACTACAACTTCATCCTATTGTCTCAGGCTCTTCATCACTGTTCAAATAATATTTGTGCATTTTAATGATGATTTTTTTTAAAAAAAATCCACGATCAACATGTGGGTAAATTTACAAAGCAAGCACATCATATGTACTTATATCAGAGGTGATCAAGATATTGAGGTATATGGAAATAGGATATTGTAGTCTTGAAATAACCAAGAACTATGAGTTATACTACAATCTTTTTGTACTAGGACCATTGAAATTATTTATAAAGAATATATCTATTTCAGCTACCAATGACTTTTTAAGAGTGCTAGATTTAAGTTGGAACCATCTCCGTATGGAAGGGGCAACAGCAATTGGCAAAGCATTACAGGTAACAGTATAACAGCAATTGGCAAAGCATTACAGGTAACAGTATAGAGCATTGTCCAGAAAGTTTTGCAAAAATACATTTTATTGAAAACAATAAACGGACGAACTTGTTAAATATAATAGGAACTGTGTGCATTAATGTTTGAACAGAACTTTCAGAAATATGGTATCTATTTAAATCAAGTTAACGGACCATTGAAGAACCGAGTCTTGTAGCTGATAGAATAACAAATAAACGTTAAATGCAATGTAATAAACCGAATAACAATTCGACGTGTACATCTCACCGTCCCACAGTCGTATAACTGTTGAAGGTATAATTCGACGTGTACATCTGACGATGCCACAGTCGTGTTATTGTTAAAGGTATGATTCGACGTGTATATTTGACGGTCCAACAGCCGTGTTATTGTTGAAGGTATAATTCGACGTGTACATCTGATGGTCCCACAATCGTGTTATTGTTGAAGGTGTATCTGACGGTCCCACAGTCGTGTTATTGTTAAAGGTATAATTCGACATGTACATCTGACGGTCCAACAGCCGTGTTATTGTTAAAGGTATAATTCGACGTGTACATCTGACGGTCCTACAGTCGTGTTATCGTTGAAGATATAATTCGGCGTGTACATCTGCCGGTCCCACAGTCGTGTTATTGTTAAAAGTACTGAAAAGTTCTAAAGAATTACTTGAACATCTTGCTTCTAATACTTTATCTCATGTAAAAAGTATAAAAACATTTGATTTTTCTACACTATACACCACAATCCCTCATTGTAAATTGAAAGGACGTCTTAAAGAAATTATTCACTTGTCTTTCTTCTACAAAAACGGTAAGCCAAGATACAAATATCTGGTGCTGAACAGAATTCTGGTTATTTTGTCAAGCATCATACTGATTCCAAACAAAAATATACTGAAGATACCATCAACAAAATGTTGGAGTTTTTGATATATAACATATTTGTTGTGTTTGGTAATATAGTTTTTCAGCAAACAATCGGTATACCAATGGGTACAAACTGTGCACCATTGCTTGCTGATTTGTTTCTTTATTCTTACGAAGCAGAATTTATGCAGAACCTTGTTAAATCTGGAGAGAAAACTGTCGCCAAATCATTCAACTCAACATTATGATACATAGATGACGTTCTGTCTCTTAACAATCCTAAATTTGGAGACTATGTAAATGTCATCTATCCTAGTGAGCTTGAAATAAAAGACACGACTAATTCTTAAGTTCTGCTTCATATTTAGACTTATACCTGAATTATGACGCACAAGAAAGGCTACATTTGAAACTTTATGACAAACGTGATGACTTCAATTTTTCTATTGTCAACTTTCCTTTTTTATGCAGCAATACACCTGCTTCTCCTGCTTATGGTGTATTTGTTTCCCAATTAATACGCTATGGTAGAGCTTGTTCCCACTACGGGGACTTTGTACAACGAAGTAGGCTGCTTAGAAATAAATTGTTGACTCAGGGATATTGCAAGCCTAGGCTTATCAAGGCCCTCAAAAAGTTTTATGGCCGTCATCACAGTATTGTTGATAAGTTTGATGTCTCTGTGTCTAGGATTGCCTTGGATATATTTGACGTCTCATAGTTCCATGTTCCTTTCACACAATTTTGATTACACACGTGACGGGTGTAGCTAGCTAAACAGGAGGTGCTTACCCTTCCGGAGCATCCGGCCTCACTTCCCTGGTGGAAGTTCACGTGTCTAACCTAACTTGTCAGTTCCAGAGTTTTTACTTTGCTTCTGGATTGTGATTCGGAAATTGATAAGTATGTTTGTTTTTGATTATGTTATTCAATATGTTAGATATTTAAACTAGTTTTAAGTGAATAATGAATTTGTTGCAGGTAAATAGGCATTTGGAGAAGCTGAATATTTCCTGGAATGGCTTTTACGTTCGTGGTATGGTAACCATAGCAAAAGCTCTAGAAACAAACACAACATTATTGGAATTAGATTTATCGTGTAACAGATTGTCAGATCCGTGTATCGAACTTCTTATACGGGGTCTGGATAAAAACTCAACCTTGAAGGTCCTTAGGGTAAGTAAAATGTATAAACGCTTTCTGAGAATATACAGAACATACATGTCAAAACTTTTACACTGAGCTTAAAAATAAGTGCCTATTAGGCAGCCCATTTTCACCTCCTTGTAAGTTAAATCTTAGCAGCAGCTGCCATCTATCTGTAGCTTTACATTTCAGCCTCTTTACATGCATATCCGTATCTCGGCCACTGGGCTGCCGAACTTTGAACCTTTTCCTCAGCCAATAGATTGTTCAACTTTTGACAGGTCTATACTGCGTTTAAACATTAAATTGTTAGAATAATATGATCCATGTTGTTATAAGGTTGTGATGTTTGGATGGAAAAAAAAAGTCAAATACTGACCAAATGAGAAAAAATCAAGTATAAAGAAATGCGACATAAATTCTAATTTTTCACGCCCAATGTCTTGTTTAAAATGATAATTACGAACGTAATTTATCTGAACTCGATGCAATTAAATGTTAAGGTATTATGACAAAAATATATTGATTTGTAATAAATACAATTCAATGTCACAAACAGTGTAGATTAATTTGAAATTAAATTTCGTCAAACATTTAAAACGTATAGGGCGGGTTTCTTTATGAAGGCGTTGCATATTAAGATATCTAAATTGTACACTTGAGTGTAAAATACACCCACGAACGTTTTGTCTGCTGGCAGTTTCTGAAACTAGAATGATACAATACCAATCCAAAATTTTAAAATGATATTTTGAAATCAGAAATTCAATTCATAATCTTTTATTCAAATTTTAACCTTACTTAATTAATTGTATTTCAGCTTGCCAAGAACCAGATGTACCCAGCAGGTGCTTTAAGACTGTTAGAGTGCATTGATAAACAACAAAGTGAATCCTTGGAGCTCTTAGATCTTGGTGTATGTATCATTCATTCAACTTTCAAACCTTTGTTACAAGAACTAATTTTAAATTCTCAAACATTAAAGTACATTCCATCATGCAAAGTATTTCCTTAGCTAAATTTAGTTAAATATATTTTGGTTCGTTGGTTATTTTTTAAACCCTTGAAAAAAGTTTGTTTTCACAATTTTGCCCAAGCACTACTGATGAGGGATTGTATTCTGAAACTGCCGCCTAGTACAGTAAATTTAAAACTGGTATAATGTGTAATTTTAATCACAGATACGGTATCTCTGATGAAGGATGTTTTTTCGAGGATAACTCAATCGGCAATACTTTTGTAATGTCAGAAATACACTATTATTTATTTGAAAATCCTCAAATTCTAAGATATACTCCATCATGCAAAGTATTTCCTACATTTGGTTAAATTAATTTTGGTTCTTTGGATATTTTTTCAACTGCTTGAAAAAATTGGTTTCACACCTTTGGTGTAAGCAAAACTGACTGGAGGAATTGTGAATTACGAAATGACCGTCTAGTGAAGTCAAGAGAATGTTGATATATAAAGTCAATATAATCCTTTCATAAAACATCTAGATAATGATGTACAATACATGTCTTAGTCCTTGAAAGATTTTGTTAAGACGAGAAGAGCTATTGGGGCTTTTTTGTTAAGATTGTTAAGGGAGTAAAATGCCTTTGGCGATTGTCGTTCGTCAGAAGTTGCGTCCGATAGATACGATTTTTATCTATAAGTAAATTTTTCAAAACAAGAAACACAAACATTGTTCACAAAACATGCCAATGTGTATATTGAATAAGCGTGTTTATTTGATCTTCATCCTGGAAGCACTCTTTTCAAATCACAAGCTTTGTGTATCTATTTCATTACCGCGAATCCTTATACTACTAATACATGAATGAATCATCCTGTATAATTATTCCAAATGAAAGATCAAACGGACAGGTAATTGTTGTATGACTATGGATTATTTTTGTTTATTTTAATACAATTATGACTCGTCAGTGGCCCTTTTAGTTGCATCTTATGTTATACATAGTATGTCTCATTTTTATGATTGAAGTTTAATTGTTCACTTTGCTTTGAGGATTGTGGTTTCGACATTGGTTAGTATGTATGTTTTTGATAAGGCAGGCAACTCATTGTGAATCTGTTGGTTTGATTTCATAGGATCAGTGTGTTACCGACGCATTTGAAACTTTGTTACGACAAATGAAGGAGAAAAGAGATATTGAAGTTATATACGGTATGGTATGGAATACAGAACGTGAAGTGTTAGGACACCAAGATGTCGACGAGGATGAAGTCAGACTTATTGATGAAGACCCTTTGACTGTACTCATGGAGTATGCTCGACTTCAGAATTTCCGTCTGTTAGATATGTTTAAATGTTTAGATAAAGACGGTAGTGGAGCCTTATCACTTGATGAGTTTAGAGAAGGCCTTGAGGTAAATGTTTAACATGGCATAAATAAAGTTCTATCAAAATAATCTGTAAAATAGCCAAAACCATCAAAGAATCACTCCAACAAAATATATGAATAACGAAAAAATGTATTATTTTACAATTTTAGTTTTATTTCACAAGTACCTGTATCTGCATTTGTATTTCCGTGATTTAAATGATAATCTCGGAATCGCTGGTAAATGATTTCACCCTCTCATAAAATGCACTGTGTCATGTTGTTCTAGCGCTTGAACAATTTCCTTTGAGGCGAGACGTTAAATAGAAGGCTGGTGTTTAAAGATTTTACTGAAACAAAAACATCGTGAATGTTAACATTCCACTAGAAATAATTCCCATTACCTTATATGTTCCAAAGACGATCCGTTTTTTATTCCTATATCTTTTTCCTGATAATCCTGGTAATAAAATAAAACCCCTTCGTTTCAAACCGGGAATTGAATGAATGTAACTTTTAGTTACAAATCAATTATAAATCAATGTTATTTTTTGTTTTCGAAATAGCTTGTGAATATACCAATTCGTAAGAAAGCATTAAACATACTGATAAAGAAAATGGACTTAGATGGCGATGGGGAAATTGATTTCGGGTTAGTTATAAAATTAATACCACTATAATCCGTCAGCAATATTGTGACAGAGTGTTTATAAACATGGAAGAGTCCACATCATGTAGATAGCCTAAGATGGGGGTATATAAAGGTGGAGTTGACAAATGAAGGTGTGAATATATACGTATACGGTGTTATATAATACTTTTTGTGTATAATGAACTGGCCCGTGTTTATAAACACTGCCACAGTATCGCTGGCGGACTAAAGATAAGCAACATTGACCTGTCCGCTTGACACTTGATTTATAATATTCATTACGGACGAATAAATGTAAGTAATAGGGAACATGCATGCATATTTTGTCTACCTGATGTGAACTCTAATCATGAACAATGTGTATATTTATTAAAAGCGGACCCTAACGCTACCTATGAATTGGATGGACCCTTCTACCTATATGAATATTCCTAATGAAAGGTCAAACGGACAGGTCAATGTTGTTTGCCTATATAACAACATTTTGTTTGTAAACATTTAATATTAATCCTGCATTGAAGCAGAAAAGTATAATTGGGCGTCATCAGTGTATTGTGGATAAATAGGGTTTTGCGTATACAGGATTATCCCGGATATATATATGTCCCAATGTTTCATGCTCCTTTCATTCTCAAGTTTGATTACACAGGTTGTGGGTGCATCTCGCCAAGCAGAAGCAACTGTGGAAGTTCATGTGTTTAACTATTTGTCATTATCAGGATTTTTAATTTTAATTTTTTATTTGGACACGGATTGGTATGCTTGTTTTCTTTTCATTTAATTGCAAGAAAATATGCAATCTAAAAGGAGTTTGGTTTAATAGAATGCTGTCTCGGATACTTTGGTTTTTTATAATTAATCTACACTATCACTACTATTAAATTTTTGCCATTCAACTTAAATAGTTGCTATGCATGAAGTTCCATTTTAAGATGTTCATACTTAGGACCAAATGTACAATAATATGCATATTATTTCTCCAGTGCCAGCCAAAAACTTAGAGGGGGTTTTATAATGGTGGCCTCAATATGTGCTTATCACAAGTTTTGTTTCTTTTATCAATTCCTTCCAAATTCAAAAGGGAAGTTGTTTTATGATTAGTGATCTCGGTTCTATCGAAAGTCAAAACGGTGGGAATTCTATAATAAGTGATCTCACTGTATTATAAACATTTTAATTTTTTAATGAAACATTAAAAAAATAATGTGCCAATGTGTTGATATCAATGACATCGAAAGTAAAAAGAACGAGAGTTTCATTTTACTACACAATACAATGCACTACAAATTTTGAAAGCCGTCTATTAAACATTCATTCCAACAGGAAGTTTAAGCTTGATTAGTATAAACACTAAAAGAACATTCACAATTACCCGATTCCAGTTCATCAAAGGTCCATTAGCTTAACCAAACATTAAGTAAGGATTTAAAATGTTATTGAAATCACAAATATTAATTATTGACATACTTTTTGCATGGTTTTAATTATGAACAGAAATTAAAAAATATCTCTATATATCTATGCAAGATACAAAGTTTCAATAACCAAGTGGTTAGGGTTTGGGGGCATTGAAAAGCGGGCTCTAGTGTACAGGTTTCAAAGACAATGCATACATGTATTTTAATTTGATAATTTTATTCATTTCATTTTGTACAGTGAACTCATGCAAGCACAAAAGAACCACAAAGAAAAGGTAAAACATTACATGCGTGGAGAAGTGCCTATTGAAGAAACAGAAATAGGAAGAATAGACAAAAGCCTTCGGATTATAATGAACAAGCGGTATCTTATGAACAAGAACAGGGGATTCAATTTCTTAAGACCAGACGCTGATGCTCCAAAATTTAGTTCTAGTCCGAAATCAGGATCTGACCGAGTTGATGGTGATATGGATAGGGTATTATCCCCTAATACAGATGTACAAATTCAAATAAGTTAAAACGAGTGCGTGCAAAAAATTATTGTAAATCATTTTTTGCTAGCACTGTATTTTCATATCTATATTACTAATGGATCGCATGAATGAAGAGCACAGAAAATAAAACAATGTTTATAAAGTGGCAATTTGTATGGTTGTAACAAATGTGCATTCATGATTAATTGTAAAAAAGGGAAGTGGAGATTAACTAAGGTATAAGTTAGATCTATCCGGATTTCTCCAGACCAATTGTGATTTCTTCTCGTTATTGTCGAGTATATCAATGCGTTTTTGCCAGTAAAAGGAGAGTTTTATGGGCGAATTATGTACGAGATATTGTTATTATAAAAGAAAGGACTAATAAATAAATACAGAAATACTTCACATAAACTACATTACGAAATAGAATTGTCAGAGTTAAAGTCAACTAGAGGGAAACACTAAAGCTTCCTGTTAATGTAGCAACTTTTTTCTAAAACATTTTTATCAGTATAATTTTGCATTTATATTCATTCAGCATCCCAAAAGTAAAATGTTGTAAAGCAAATACAAGAGAATTTCTATTATTATGATATTTATTTGTATTTGTCATTTCCAAATTACAATACAGGCTGTCGAAAGTTTATCATAAATGTAACGAAAATGAGTCGAAACTCGGCTGTGCATATGGATAGTCAATGGCTAAAAGGCTGTAGAGAGATAGATGGCAGCTACCAAAAAGCAGTCGAGCTAACGAGGGGCCGAAATGAGTTCCCTATTCGGCACCGATTCGTTAAGTTAAAGTCTGCCCCGAGCCATTAGGCCCATCAGGCCGGAGCTTATCCCGGTTTCCGTGGCGTTAAGCGACTGAGAATACAAGACTCTCCCCTGAATGGGACGCCGGTCCATCGCAGGGTTAACCCCCAGCATTTTGCTGGTACTCATTTATTTTTCAGCTGAGTGAACTGGAACAACATGAAATTAAGTGTCTTGCTCAAGGACACAACACATCGCCCGGTCCAGGGATCGAACCCACGACCTTTGAATCATGAGTCCAACGCCTTAACCACTAGGCCACGCGCTTCCGACCTATTCGTTAGTTTACTGTTATACTTTCGGCATACTTGTGCTGTGGACTTCCATTTTAATGGATAAACGTTACGATTTTTTATATTAGCAACATATGTGTGATGGTAGTTATTTTCAAAAAGTGTTACAGACGTAACAAATAAATTCGTGCGCGCAGGGATATCGTAAGTCTATGCTTATTAAGCCCCTCAAAAAGTTTTAGGACCCTTATCACAATATTGTTGATAGTTATAGTGTTTCTGTATATAAATTTATTCTGGATATATTTGACGTCCCATTGGCCTATGTTCTTTTTATTCTCAAGTTTAATTTCCTGAGCACGGGAGGTACTTAACCTTCCCAGAGCGCCGATCACCCTTCCTAGAGCACCCGATCACCCTTCCCAGAGCACCCGACCACCCTTCCCTGGTGAAGGTTACGTGTTTAACCTAATTTGTCAGTTTCGAAGTTTTAGCTTTGTTTTTGAATTTTTACTAAGTTGGATATAGATTAGTATGTTTTTTGTGTTTTGGGTTTGGGATTGTGATATTAACATTGACTGGTATTTTTGTTTTTTTATTTTTCTGTTTCATCACTATAACAGTCAATCTATGCAAAATATGCATTAAGTCAAACCAACTTCATTGTTTCATAACAAGGTTTTTCAACCGACTATATTGCAAGTTTTGATAACATATCTTTAATAGAATTTTTTTATGGAAAAAGGAAATAGTTTCAAATTAATAAAGCATAACCTATAATAATGTACACATGGTATACAGCACGGTTTAAATATTATGCAATGTCTACATAGATAGAAAGGAATATCAAAAACAAACATACTAATCCATGTCCGAATCACAATCCAGAAGCAAAGTAAAAACTTTGGAACCGACAAGACAGGTTAGACATGTGATCTTCCACCAGGTAAGTGAGACCAGGTGCTCATGAAGGATAAGTACCTTCTGTTTAGCTAGCAATGTTGCAGTTTGTACCCATTGGTATACCGGTTGTTAACTGGAAAATTATATTATCAAACACAACAAATATGTTATATAATATACGATAGAAGCAAACAGTAATTGTAAAATCTAGTATCGGCATTATTTGTAACCAATGTTACCAAAAAGACGTTGAGGTTTATGAAAGAAGACGAGAAAACTAGACAAGAGAAGATAAACATTTGTTGAGACAAGTGATTGTAAAAACTCCATACTTTGGCAATATAACCAAAGTCCCCCCAAACAATAAAAGTTAAATTAAGTTTGTTGAAGTGTTTATAATGTGTAGTTAAATAAATTGTTTTTGTTGAACTCTGAGTATAAAATGAATCGAGTAATCTTGCTGGTTTTGATATTTTAAAACGCTCCAGTTGAATGATAAATAGATGGAAGTTGACACGATGTGTTAGGAACAAAATAACGTGCTAAGACAAATATTTCGAACACAGATCCATTGCAACTGTGTCCAGCTTATCGTGTAGTACTAGGTACCTAACTTACTAAAGATAGAAAAACAAAAGCTGCATTCCTTGTTTAGCCGATCGCACAGCCATTAAGGCGCATTGTTTAAATTAAGTATGTGCATTGAAAGTGTTTGTGAAAACTGCAAATTGTTTTAATTTCGTAAAATGTTAAGATTCTGTCCAAGCGGCTGCGCATATGACGCAAAAGATGATCTAGCAAACGAAATTACCAAGAACTTTGCGGTTTTATCTAAATGGTCGACAACATGGACGCCATTGCTAATTTGGATCGTAATATATCTATATGTACCGTCTCCTGGTATATCATATTCCGATGCTCCGATGTAAAAAATGTCGATGCCGTCCAAAAGAATTCCTTGTTTATATTTCTTATCAATAACGACAGTAATGTACTTATACGCATTTGGCTCAAAGGTACTAGTGTCAAAAACAAATGGAGGGAAGGTGTATTGTTCTGTTGGTGGAACTACCAACATGCCAGGATCACCGTACAAACCATTGCTACTGAATGTACTCTTGTAGAACATAGTAACAAGTATAGGTTTGTTTGAACGTAGAGATCCAGTTTTATCAAATCCTACATCAAAGTTTGTTGTACTGCCACTGTTTGTTAAATAAACGGTTTTTGATCTCGTAGGTAAACGTAAAGTTAGATAAGTGTCTGGTTGACTGGTCACTATCTTAACGTACGCTCCTGTTGAACCATGCATGGGAAGTATAATAAAATAACAGCCCCATGTGTTGACGGGAGGGACCTGATCTACCATGTGATCACTAGATGAATATAACCCAACGTGGATTCGACGATTCCCGCTAAAAACAGCTATTGCTTTACTAGCCGATACAAAGCTTCCGGTCAAATCACAGTCCCAACACTGAACTTCAACAGTTTGGTGTTTGTTTAGATTTAAGTCAATTGTGTCGTTTGGTCCATATACTATTCCATTTAAAGTCAATGTAACATCCGGGTAATTTGGTAACGTTACTAGTACATGGGTTTGGCTCTCTGTGGCGATAATTAACATTTGCGTTCCCATTGTATAATAAACTTTCGATTGCTTCCAACTAATGGTATAATACTGGTTACCTAAACTTTCTTCCGATAGGACAATATATTTCCCATGACTGTATATAAGAACACTGCTTCCTTGCACTGCTATATCATGGTCCGAGGTTATTTCTATACACTTAGAAGTAATTCCGTTTGTTCCTGTTATTTCATTACCTTTATGCACAATTGTTCCAGGAAAGAAGATCTCGGTACTTGAAAAGGCTCCGAGAGTGTCTGTGTTCTGAAGGTATGCGCTGTTCACAGTGTATGTAGCAGGTATACTGTTCAGGTTTGAGATAAAAAGTGAAGGTTTTACTGTCCCAGGGTGTTCCATAAAAGCAACAACAAACGTTTTGCCACGGCTTCTGGTTTCTAAAAATATAACATGAAGGAAATTACAAAGGTCAAAGTACCAAATGATAAATATGCGTAACAACACTTGCAAATGGTACTATCAAACACATTCAAACCATTATAAACCTTATTAATAATTTACCATTTGAATAAGAAATCAAGACACAGAGGATATAAAACAAGCAAAATAAAAAGAACAAGCATGTCAGCATCATCGTGATTCAAGCCATTAAATAAACACACACACACACACACACACACACACACACACACACACACACACCTAAAATTGGCAAATCACGTAATATGCCAAATCAAAGACAAACAGAAAACACAATCACTTTATTTTATACCATATCGATGACAACCAAAGACAAGATGTATTCTTTTTTACATGTACATATTAATTGACATACCAAAGACCAATGCCCACATGTCAGAAAAACAAAACACAACAAATTAAACCCCATTTCTCTTTTTATTGTAATTAAGCTATTAATTGTATATCAACCTTTGTAGCAGTCTTCGCCTTCAGAGTAAAAACTGTATCCATCTATGCATTTACAAATATTATCACGACACTGAGTGCTCTCCCCTTTACAGTCAGCACTCGTCGAACACACTGCTTGAATAGGTCGTTCTGTCGTCGGCATAATTTCACCTGCATCTAAAATTTAAACGCTTATATATGTGAATCAGAGCAGAAACAACCTTAAGATAACAATGGGGTTTGATGATATATACAAACTAGATTAGCTGCTACATTTTACAGACAGGCCCACCAACTAAATTCCTATTGAAAACATGCGTCTATGTTAGTTGTTGCGGATTTCACTAAATCTGACGTCCCATAAGCGAAAAGGGTCCGTAGAACCATTCAATCGTGCAGAAAACATGTTTTGAATACAATAAGTATAGTTTGTTATGAAAAAAGGTCGTCAGCTTGTACTTTTTATACCATTTCTCCACAACTATTTGGTTCATTTTACTTCTTTTACTATTTTTGCATAACCCTAAGTGAAAATCTCAATTTTGTTTACCTAAGGGTCCTTTTTGCATATGGATGGTCATATTTAAATGAATCAAATATAAAACTCGATTTCACTTGGCTGAAAATAAAATCTACAATTATATATGTTTACTTGAGCAGACCTTTGATTTCAAATTTTGATATTTATATTAGATGTAAAACAAGACTTTAAGACATACGGTTCAATAAATATTGCCTAGGAATATCTTACCACATCTGGGCGAACAAAGTTCGTTGATTAGACATTCAGAAACCATTCTCTGCTTTACCAACGTCAACTGTATAATAATAAAAATATACAATACAGACCCGTCAAAAATTTAATACTGAGATAAGTAATTATTGCCAAATCAACAGCTAATTTCGACTCCTCCATGCATAGCTATATTTGGACAGCTTCTTTGTAGCTGCTATCTACTTCTCGGAAGCTTTTCGACCATTACGTACCAATATCTTGTTAAACTTCTGTTTCGTTAGCTCAGTGTTTAACTTTTTGGACAGCTTCTTTGTAGGTATCTTTCAGCAACTTTTTGGTCATTAACAATATATTTCTATAACTCTTTCTTTGTTTGCTCAGTGTTAAACTTTCGAAGCGTCTGTACTGAATGCCATTACTATTGTATATAGCATATGATTATGTAACAATTAACACTAATTAATTGAAATATATTGAAGACCATAACTGATATCTGATAACAGTTCAATTAGACTACTCTAGAAAAGACTGTCGAAAGTTAACGGCTTCTCATTTCGGCCTCTCATTAGCTTTATGTCGACAACATCTTTATCGGCTACTCACTACATCCCAACCACTCGGCAGTAATTTGTTAGCTCAATGTTTAACTTTCGACAGTTCTGTAATCAGAAAAAGTACTCAATAGCAGCATTCTGCATTGAATAACTACTGCTACTTATTAATCTGCTCGCAAATAAATTGTTGACTCGGGAATCTTGCAAGCCTCCGCTTACCAAGGCCCTCAAAAAGTTTTTATGGTCGTCGTCAGTATGTTTTTTACATCATAATTACATGTTACATACATGTTGTTTTTATCACATACCCTACCAAACTAAATGAAAAGCTTTGTCAATGATCGGCTTCTAATTATAACAAATGAATGGCGTCATATTATTGTTGTCGGAAAAGGGAATTCCCCTAAAAGTAGTTTCGGCTACTATGGTGATACGGAATATTGTATTGCACATGTGCAATACGGACCTTTGTATCACATGGAAAGAAAATGTAATGTATCGCTATAGTAAGATTCAATGGGTATGTGATAAATGCCATTACCAATTTTGATTACACAATTTATGGGTGTAGCTAGCTAGACAGGAGTTGCTTGCTTCCGGAGCAACCGACCTCACTTCCGCGGAAGAAGTTCATGTGTTTGACTAATTTGCATGTTTTCAAAGTTTGAACTTGTATCCGTTTGTTTTAGCTATTTGACATTCGAATATATTTTCATTTAATTTATATTACACCCAACTAATATATTCATATAAATGGGGTTCGCAAGTGTACCACGTGAATCCAATAACATTTCTGCGCACCAATTATTTCCGTTGGAGATAGAATCACTTCAGTTCACATTTTCCGTTAAAATGACGTTACTTCAGGAATTTTCGACGTAAACGTTTTCCAACAATTTCTGAATGAATTCAATGATTATATTTACATTTTTCAATTTTTGAAAATCTTATTTTGGTTTCTATATCCTTAAATAGATTAAAAACACGACATGTACGACATGTATTTCGAATTGTTGGAACTGCCAATCTATGACGTCACGTCTATAGGCAAGCGCAAAAAAGAAGACATCATTTTAGCAAATGTAATAATAGCCCTATAATTATATTTGCTCTCAAACAGAGTTTCATATTATTAAACATCACAAATGTAAATAAAACAAAACACAACAATTGACTACGTGGTACGCTGGCGAACTCCATTATTTAACAAATTCTGTTTATTCCGACATCGTCACTTCAGACCATTTACGATCTGATAGACAGGTTGAAATCACGCTTATAATCACGGCGCCTCCTACCGCCATCGGTTCTAATCCCGCTCGAGCAGAACCCAGAGTAAGGTAGTTTATAAGTTATATTGCCGAATGTCTGTGCATTTCTCTTTGCATTCCGGTTTTCTCCATCCAAGAACCGATCGCATCAATATCGATATGTGAGAAAAAATCTTGACTGGAGGATTAAACACAATTATTCTCTACTCTATCTATTCTATTGTGTGTATAACTTAATAAATTACAAAATGTTAAAAGATATATAACGTACCTGAACTGTTTCAAAACAAAGAATGTCATAATATTTAAAATTCAACGCAAATGTTAAATTTGATGGCACTGCACAGTAATACGTATCCAGTAATTCACACTCGTTATTGACACTGTTAAAATTAAATGCTACACACTTTGTTTCTTCTCTGCAACTTTTGAAACACTCTGTAAGATCGTGTCCTGTATACATTTTATATGGTTCTGTCAATAATTTCACATTATTTTTGGGGATGGCGTGTGCCCAAACATCGCATTTTTGCAACAAACCTTTTGTCACACCAAGCAGTAAACATAGACATATAGCACACAGGAAAGTAATCTCAGCACGAATTGCAACGAAAAACATTGTTTTCAAATGTAAATTTAATTTTACTAAACTATAGCAGATTTTAATACTTAAACCTCACTCGTTAAATCCTCTTGCATAAATGGTTATGAAATATTGAAGAAAAAATGTTTTGTTTTTGAAAAGCTGAATGAATGTACACTTGAATCGTTTTCGAAATGACAGCATCCATTATATGTGTTAATAATGTTTGTTCCTTTTTCCACTGAACAAACACTCGAATACAAAAGATGATTGAAGTGTTTTATTGTATTGGATGCTTCTAATACATACCCAGATATTCGAAATGCTTATATACACAATCTAGACACTATGCATATTCCGAGGCCGATTAATTTTTCAATATCGGAAAATAATATGATAGCATTTGAAAATGAAGTTATTGATTGTTTTAATGGATGGTGTAATACTTCAAATACATTTACTTATGTATCTAACCCCGGTCGCGGACAATATCTATCTCCTCACGTGTAAAAAACACGCTGGTCGTCTACTCATGACTTAAGAGAATTTTCTTTGTTTTACAGGAAAGATATGTTTCAATACTAATCCTCAAAGTTGTCAATCATGACGTAACGATTGCATCCCCTGGGCTAATGCAAACTTTACATTTTCAGCAACTTCATCTATAAAACTGTACACTGCACATCTTACATATTCAATACGTTTTAAACTTTAAAAAGTTGCACAATTTATAAAATTTTATTCTTACTTTTATATTGAGTTGAGTTGAGTAATAGTGTTTAACGTCCCAGTCAAGAATATTTCACTTATATCGAGACGTCGCCAGCTTTAGGCGAAGGTGCAGAAATTTTGCCTGTGCGTTGCGCTGATGGCATTATACAGCAGGGTTCTTTAGCGTGCCAAGCCCACTGTGACACGGGACCTCGTTTATTTTAAGTTCCCATCCGAAAGAATCGTGACTTTCATTTCGTAATGCCGAGTGCTTGGCGAAAGAACAGTCACTACCCACTTTCAAGTCTTGGGTCAGACGGCCGGGGATAGAACCCACGACCTCCCACTTACGGAGCGAGCACTCTACCAACTGAGCTACCGCAGTGGTTTACTTTTATATTGACATATGACACTTCACGGTAAATTGTTAGCAATCGTTTGTAGGAAACACATTGTAATTGTAATAAAAAATTCAATTATCAGCTGGAATTCTTTTCTAGCAAATTATTTATTTTTACCTTACTACTAACTATAATTATGTAATATTTAATTCAAAATGAAAGGAGGAAATATAAACAGTAACACCTTAACAACATCAATAACTTTGTTAGTTTCTAACCAAAATTATAAATGTTCGAATTCTAGATATAGAACAAAATTATCATCGATATTGACTACGGGCAATAGAACTGAAATTACATAATTGTTCGTAAAATTCAATAAAATTAAATTAAAAAACGAAAAAGTATTAAATAATTCAAATGCACAATATTTGACTTAAAATACATGTATACAATATTTGACTTAAAATACACAATGTTTTACTTAAAATACACAATGTTTTACTAAAAATGCACAATATGTTTACTTAAATCAATTGATTACAAGCACAAGGATTATGGTGGTTTACTATTACCTAATGGGCGGGTAATGTCGCGTATATTACTCAGGAAATTACACGGTTTTCCCACTCCACAACAAAGGCCGACTTGATTGCCGAGTGGTCTATAGTGTGCTTTAGGCATCATAGCGTCTCCATCTGTTTAGCTTAGAATTCCACTACGCATATTCTAGAGAAAGTTTGTCATTTCACTTCCCGAATGTCGATGGTTACCTTCTGGTACTCAGGTTTCCTCAACCATCCCTGAACTAACCACTTCGATCAAACAGTGGAAAAGCAGTCGAACACCATGCGGTCTTTAAAGCGAAACGATCGAGAAAATATATAAAAGTTGCCGAAAAGTGAGATAAATATGGAGAGTCGAGATACGCTACATGTACATTTGTCCTAATTTTTTTCATCGAGTTCTTAACTTACGTCCAGTCCGCAAATGCAATTACTGAGCAGATGAAGAAATTTCCAGTTTGTCATTAAACATTGTTTTAGTGTCAATATTGTTTTGAAATAAACATTTAACGACATTATGTCGATGTATGTTACATTGTATGAAGTTATATTGTAAGGTTTTACGTAATGTTCAAATTACAATCATAATACTTATTTCTTAATGCAGTCTAACCTGCCTTAAAGACCACCTTTATAAAAGAATCACCTGCTTATAAAGGCCTGTGGATCTGTATCCCAATAGTTCTTTATTTATATTATTTGAACCTGAATATAAAGGCCATCTGCCCACAAAGACCACTTTTATTGGTTCCCTTCGGTGGCCTTTATAGGCAGGTTTGACTGTATAATCTAGCTCCATCGGAAAACAGAGTATAGAAGAGCAATCAGTGAACAAAGCTTATCAAGAGACAAAGTAAGCTGACAGTTATGTAGAATGTAGGGTGCATGTGATTGACTCTTTTTTGAAGTTTTTATTGCTTCTGATCCAACACAATATTTGCATGTAAGGAAATTTTCCGGATCCCATTTCTGTTTAATTGCCTTCAGTCGTTGATAGTTCGTTCCCCAAAGCATTGTCTGCCATTGTGGTGTGTCGGCTGCTGGTTCATTTACGTATACGCCAGTCCCATGTTGGTTAAGAGCTGTGTGCAACTGCTTCCCTTTATTAATGAAGTAACTGTCACGTGATGGTTCCTTCATGACCACGTCACAGCTGAGTGACAATAAGGCAGACCTCAAGGCCGGATTAACAGCTGTATTATCAGTTGGGATATCCGATACTCTTCCTGTGAAAATACAACATAAATAAAACGTGTTTCCTGAGACAAAGTCTTCTCTATTTCACATACGCCTCAGTCAAAATTCTTACCCTTATATTAAGGCGGTCCGACCATGGATGGTGGATGAAACCAGAGTGCCCGGAGAAAGTCATTGCCTTCGACAAGTAGTCTGGCAAACTTTCTCACACTAGGATATGCAAGAATTGGATTCGAACCCAGCTTGTGAAAGGTACTATTATCCATTATTGCCCGCTTAATACTACTCGGCTTCGGATACCCCCTTCTGTTTCACATAGAGGTGTTTCAAATAAATGTTCAGTAATGTCATTCAGAATTAATGGGGATACATGTGCTTGGTCCAATACTACAAAAACCATATTGAATATCAAAATAGTGGACAAATGAAATAAAATATTCTTTGCATTTTGTATAGTTCAGCATTTAATTAAAACTTACAACAAAGGTACCCCTTTATGATAAACAATTCTTTTGTTTACACCAAAATGAAGAAAAAGAAACTGTTGATAATTGTGGATTACCCTTCTTCAATATTTTCCCATTGCTTTTATTTACAAAATCGATCTCTCGTTGTTAATGGAATTACAGTTTACAAAGTGACAGCTAATGCTTCGTGGCTAAACGTTCGTCTTTTGATTTCCGATTATTTACTTTTCCCATACAATACAGAACTGTCGAAAGCTCAATATTGACTTAGCAAAAAAAGCCGAAGAGGTCGGAATATGGGTTTCTAGGTACCGAAAATGTCACGAGAGATAAATAGTGCTCAGCTACCAAATATATAGCTGTAGAGAGACAGCTAACTAGAGGCTGAGATGAAGTGATAATTCGGTCCTTATTCGCCAGCTTAGTGTTAAGCTTTCAACAGGTCTGTAATTTAGCTTATTCATAAATTTGAATCTCAAGGATCTTTCAAATTTAAGCCACAAGACTGTATACACAATTGTTTTCACAAACTTATTTTCGTAACTAACGTCATAGCAACGAGTTTAGGTATCGATGCATTTGATACAAAATCTTTAAATTACTTGTATGTTGAATTCTGTGGGGTATGGACGGAAGTGGTAGCTTTTTATTTGTTGACATTTAAAAACAAAACATATGGAAGAAATGTGTGCCCGAAATTGATTTCATCTCAAAAACACTGATATCATCGTCAGTGCCAATATTTCAATTAAAACTTACGTATGAACAGCCGCCTTTGTTTCTGTTCCAGCATTCCTTAGTGAGCATTGTTTGGTTTAATGCCTTCTTTTACGTTCAAAATGATCGTTCGTAGATCAGTTTCTTTTAGCATTTTAGTAATTTAGGTGTGAAGTGACTTTCTTTAATGACTTAAGTGACTTCGTAGAGATGTGTGTGTGTTTTTTAAAAGCTTTTAAGATTTACAAAACTTTATAGTAAGTTTCAGGGAAAACGAAATCTAATCACTAAAGGATCAAGTCGTCATTGAAATAGTAAAATTCAAATCAATGAAGTATTGCAATTATGCAGTAATTATTTAAACACACAATAAGTAATTTATAGAAGTAATAAATTATGCATGTACCTTATAAAAGTTACGATTTGCGTGGTTTCATGTGAATCGGTAAATCGGTATTTGGCTTGCTTAAGTTCATAATTTTGCTTAATCTGGAAGCCTTAAGAATATATTATATATATCCGATTTTTCACTCCATCAGTTACAACCGGATGTATGTACAAATGTATTGAAGGTTTCATTGTGACCATTTTTTCAGAACATTTAAAAACCGACGATTGTAAGTTTTTGGTAAAATATAAACATATAGCATAATACCAAGTAAGCGTTCTGATCATTCAAATGTCTTCCGAAACTTTATTTCAGAACCAGACCCGTTTGAAGTTCAACACTGATCTAACGAAAACCAGTGGAAGCTCCCCTGTCGAGTCGCCGAGATGTGGATAGACATGTTAAGTGGTAAAAAAACTGACGATAAATGGTTCAGCTTGTAAAAAAACTGTCTAAAAATAGCTACGTTCATATAACGACGGTCCGAGATGAGTAGCCAATTTGGAACTAATTCGTTACCTTGGTTGTTAAACTTTCGACAGTCTGTGTTGCATACATTGATTGGTGAAGGAGGAAAAAGGAATACAAACCTCCAATATGAGTTCCGGTACAGCTGTAATGTGGGTAATTCTCAGATTCACGTGTTGTCATCATATTCAATAGAAAGTTTGACAGGTTATCATTTACATTATCGGGTTGTACAAGCACGCTTGATTGGTACATCCGGGCTGACTTGCTCCCGCCAAAATCTTTAATCCATTGCCAAAAACTTGTATGATTCTTTAACGACAACAAAGTTCTGGAACTGCGGTAGAACGGTTCCCATTGATCAATGTATCGTCTGCTTGGCTTGTCCCATTCACCAAAATGACAAAATAGCAAGAATATGGAGCCTGTCTCTGTTTTATTGGCAGTTTTACTCTCTTTGTTTGTGAGTAATGTGTAACCACCCCATTCTTCTGGAAGATTCTTCACGAAAGTATTGTAAAACTTGAACACTTCCCTTCCAATTGTATCGTCGCCATTTATGGACAACGGATAAATAATATACGCCGTGACTATTTGCTGTGGTTGCTTATGTAGTTTGAATGTATACGAAACAACAACGCCAAACGTCGAGCCACCACCTCCTCGAAGTGCCCAGAAAAGGTCTGTGTCATCAGATTTTGTAATTGTTCCGTCTTCATTGTGTGTGATTGTACCATTTGCTGAGCAGTTAATAATTTTTGAGTCTATGGTTACCACCTGATTAAATACATAAAACACGTGTTTCATGAAGGTCAAGGTCACTTGAATTAACTTTAATTGTGTTATAAATGTCTTGAATGTACTTAAGTGGTATAAAAATGTTTCAGGTTAGTCATTTCATATAACTTCTATTCTTCTAAATTGTCATGTTTTAGAAATAAATGTCTTAAATACAGAGTTCGCATGTCCTAATGTTACCATGTTTTATTTTGTCAAGTTGTTTATTTAGAAATCGTCAAATATACCAAGTATATTTACATAACCTAGCGGTAATGTTCTTGGCAGAAGAAACTTCAAGATGAGAAAGGTTTGCAGCAAGGGAATGCCTGATATGTTCATTTGGGGGGGGGGGGGGGGGGGGTGTAACTTCATACTTATGTTGAACAATGTTGTCAAATCATTAGTTTTCGTAGTGACCTAATTTTCGTGGATAATCTTTACAATGAATTTTAATGTCAATGAAATAATGTATATTACAAACTCATCTTCAAAGGAAAACTAAAAACTACGAACAAAATGGTTTTTCGAAAATTGGAAACCACCAAAATAAATGATTTCACAGTATTAAAATGTCTGCAAAATCTGTATGATACTGTAACTCAAGAACTTGAGAATAATTTTTTTCTGTGGAGCTCATTTTTATGGAAACTCTTGACAACAAATTTTCATGTCATCGAAATGGTATGTATCAAAAACTCGTACTAAAAGAAAATAAAAAAACTATAAATTTACCACCTCACATAACACCGTGCGGTTTTGTTTCTTTAAATAACAAAAATCGGACATCGAAGAAATAAATGATTAAAAATTCTGTAAAATCTATATAATACCTGTAATTCAAGAACTTGGTCCACTGCTAGTCCAAGTGATCGGGATAGAGGACTATGTCCTCCACCTTGGGTATATCCACCTGGTGTAACTGTCAGGGAACTTCCACCAACAACAACTCGATCATACTTATCTACCTGCCAAATTGAAAAAAATAAATAAATAAATTTTTAAAAAGAGTTTTTGTAATGGTGATGTAGAAAAAGTGGATATCGGATAGCAATTTTATTTTTTTTGAAATAGTACACTACAGGGCGCCTGGCATATACTGTCTGTTCTACCCCATATATGTACAGTCCAGCCTGCTTTTAAGGCCACATCTACATAAGGGCCACCTGCTAATAAAAGCCAATAAAATTGTATCCTAATTGTTCTTTATTTATATTATTTAGTTTTAAACAATATTTATTTTTATTTGAAAATCAAATCAATAACATAATGAAACAATTTATAAATCAGGATTCTGGAACAAGAGTATAACTCTTATATTAACCAGTTTCCTTGCATCTATAATATAACAATTTATACAACACCGCATTATATACAAGCAATTAAGTAAGGCATTCTGTAGAACATTATAAGAGAGAGAGAGAGAGAGAGAGAGAAGAGAGAGAGAGAGAGAGAGAGAGAGACACACACATAAAACAATGGAGTATGAATAGTTTTCAGTGAAATCGTTTGGATTGGCGAATGAATTCATGAACATGTAAGAACACTTCAGCATTTTTCGCTGGTGTTAGTGAACTATCTCCATATAACAATGTACTCAAATTATAATGGCAATTCAAGGTTCCTATAGTACGACGTCGAATAACATGATACAAAGGGCAGTGTAATAAAAAGTGTTCCGTATTCTCAATTTGACCACATAAACAATAAGGGTTTTCTATGAGATCTTTATGAAAGAGATGGGAATGTAATGAACTGCATTTTAAGCGCAATCGACAATGATGTATTTGTTCAATACGATTGCCAATATTAAAGTAGGATGGGATCTGTGATTCATTATTGAGGAAAGTTTTGAATTGAGAAATAGAGCCTTCACGAATATGTCTAGGTAGATCATTCCAATCTCTTGCTGCAGAAGGTAGGAACGATTTGAAGTATCCGTTTTGCACAAGAACGTGTCTAAATTGCTAGATGTGCGTGTGTTATAAGAGTGTCTCTGGAAAGTTGTTGAAGGTACCAAGTCGTTTAGATATTGAGAAGACAGGCCGTGATACATTTTGTAGAATTGTAACAGTTTATGTTTTTTACGACGGTATTCTAAAGTTTCCCAACCAACTTCTTGATAATAAGGACAAACTAGATAATTTGGTGGCTCCGCAAACTGTGCGAGCCGCTTCAATGTTAATTTTTTCTAGCTTATTGATATATTCCTGGGTGAGGTTGTCCCAGAGGATGTCTCCATATTCTAGTAATGGCCGAATGAAGGTGAAATATATTTTTTCGAGAGATTTGCGATCAAGTTGGAATTTTAATTTCTTGAGAATAGCTAATCTAGAGTAAACTTTTTTGATTAGTCGTCAACGTGAGCTTTCCATGTACCGTCATTTGACAATATAATACCGAGATGTTTATGGTAATCAGCTTCAAGTATTAATGAGTTGTCTAAGTATATTGCCGGATGAAATGGTTGTATTAATTTTCGAGAAAAAATCATAGATTCTGTTTTTTGAGAATTAAAAGATACGAGCCATTGCTTTGACCAGTTGTGGATAGTTTCCAAATCGTTATTTAATGACATTGAAGCGTCAGATGGATCATCAACAGTTAGATATAGGGATGTGTCATCAGCAAAAAGCCTTATATTACTGTCAATACTATCAACAATATCATTTATATAAATTATAAAAAGTATAGGTCCAAGAATTGAACCTTGTGGAACCCCCGCAGTAACAGGTAACAAATTTGAACAATTGTTTTTTATAACTACTCTTTGGTTTCTATTGCTAAGATAACTTTTAAACCATTGCAGTAAATTTCCTTTAATACCTATGTTATTAAGTTTGTACAAAAGACCTGCGTGCCATACTCTATCGAAGGCTTTGCTAATATCGCAAAACACCATCCTTACTTCCTTGCCCATATCCAATGCCCTCCCGATTTCGTTACATACATATAAAAGTTGGTTTGTAGTTGAGTCGCCCTTTCTAAAGCCTGATTGAAAATGTGTAATTATTTGAAACTCTTCAAGATAAATAGACATATGTTTTAAGACGCATCGTTCCATGGTTTTACCCAAGACTGACAGAAGAGATATAGGTCTATAATTTTTAACATCAGAGGGATCACCCTTCTTAAAGATAGGAATAACATTAGCCATTTTCCAACATTTTGGGTAAGAGTTAGAGAGTAGAAGTCTGTTGTAAAAAATAGATAGGGGATAGGATAATTCATGAGCTGCTATTTTAAGCAGTCGTGGGTTTATTTTGTCGGGACCTGGTGATTTAGTTGGATCTAAAGAAAGTAATGCATCCTTAACGTCAGATGGGGTAATTTCTATCTTATCAATACCGTAAGGTGGAGGATGTAATTCTGGTAAGGTGACATTTCTATCGTCAAGCGTTGATTGGTCAGTAAAGTATTCGTTTAAAACATTGGCTTTGTCTTGGTCTTCAAAATAAATGCTGTTGTAATAGGAAAGTGCAGGTATTGTTGTATTAGATTTTCCAGTCAAAAAGTACTTAGCTATTTGCCACCACTGTTTAGTCGAGACTTTATTAGATGTAAGTTTATTAGATAATTTTTCTATATATGCACTTTTAGCATTTCTTATTGATGTAACGCAAATGTTTCTTATTCGTCTGAAATCGGCCCAATGTTGAGGTAAATTGGATTTTTTGGCAGTTTTGTGGAGTCTTTTTCGTTTACGAATTAAACGTCGTATGTCATTTCTCATCCAGGGTTTGTCCGTCTGTCTAATAGTTACGGTCTTATTTGGAATAGTGCTACCTGCATGTTCTAAGATAATGTCTGAAATTTTAATGGCAGCTTCATTGTCATCTATAATGGTTGAGATAAAACCCCAGTCCTGGTCAGCTAGTTTTTGTTTAAAGAGGTCATAATTTCCCTTATCGTATTCCCATATACGTCTTATGTAACACTTAGTCAAAGGTTTTTTTAAGAATAATATTAGTGAGATAGGACAGTGGTAACGAACGTTAACATCATAGAATGTGTCTACAACCCCAGAATACTGCACAATATTTGTGTCAGAAACAAGAAAGAGGTCTAGGAGAGATGCTGAGTTTTCTGTGAAATGTGTAGGTTCGTTAATAAGTTGATTTAAGTGGAAAGTGTTTACAATGTCCTTTGTGTTTCGATTGGCACAATTAAGTTGATCGTCATTAAAATCTCCAGTTATTATCTCCAGTCATAATTACTGTCCGTAGCAAGGTCTAACGTGTGTTCAATTTTATCCCAAACATCCTGTCCTGAATTTGGCGGTCTGTAAATAGCACCAAATAAGATAGTCTTGCCTTTAAAGTGAAGCTCAGTCCATACACATTCAAGTCCGTCTGTTTGTAAGTCAGTCCGTTGTTTAGTATATATGTAGTCTTTAATGTATAATATTACGCCCCCACCTGAACGGTTCTGTCTGTCGCAACGTAAGGGTTTATGGTAGGTGTCAATAATCAAGTTGTCGTCGTCACAGTGGGGATCTAGCCAGCTCTCTGTGAAGGCAATAACATCATAAGATGACAGCTCCACTCGGACTAAGTCAAGTTTAGGAAGTAGACTTTGAATGTTTAAGTGATAGAAACTAAGATTGTTTCCAGATAGTCGATCAGTCGTTATAGTGGAACTAGTCGAACAAATACTACTTTCAGTGAATACTGGGCCAGGGTTCATTTCTACATCACCAGATAAACAGAGCAAGTAATGGACGACAAAAGCCAGATAAAAATAATAAAAAATGTCGGACACTAGGTGACGTAAGGTAGCATAAAGACGAACTAAGTATAAAGAAATATTACTTGAAAAATATAAAACGTTATCTAGAAAAACTGTACAAATGTAACATAAGTTGTAACAACAAGTGTAAAACGTGTTATTAAATACAATAATAGTGATTACGAAAGAAAATTCAATGGGAATGTTAAGTAACATGTTTAAACAAGTTACGTCAAAATAATTATAAACAACATAGTCAAAAATATCCACACGTGTAACATCATACAACACATTTGGTTTAATACTGGAATAGGTTTATGACAACACAAATGTAAACCCATGTGAAAAGTACCAGTCCTGGCTCTATGTAGTTGTGCTGAAACTGGCATGGTTAAGTAATACCAGGAAAATAATAAAAAATAATAGAGCAGTAGGACTGGGTTCGTAGTAACAATGTACTTGTAATTTTGTTGAGCAATAATATGTGTGTGTGCATCATTATATGGAAAAAAAGAAAAATGAGAAAAAATTAAAGCGAAAAAAAATAAACATATTTATATTATTTAAACCTGTATATTAAGGCCACCTACACGCAAAGCTAATTTTTACTGGTTCCCTTGGGTTGTCTTTATAGACAGGTTTGACTGTACTGTTAAGTGAATGAAATATTGGGTGAAGTTATACCGCCCAGATATTTTATTTAAACTTTAAAATTTGAAATGTCGCGGTGCAATTAGACCAATGTACAGCAAGACTTCTTCAGCTGCCAAGCCTACCGTGACACATGTACAGGGCATTGGTTTTTTGTAGGTCATTGACAAAGGACCCGTACCTTCTTAGCAACTTCTAATGAAGTCCAACGCCTAATAAAGGTCATACTTCAATAAATGAAGGCGTCGAAATCATAATGTCTAACATTTATTTGGAGTCGGGACTTCATTAAACGTTGACATTTTCGACGCCCAATGAAGTCCAAAGATTGAGACTCCAGACGAGAAGTCAAATACAGTCGTTAAATTTTGAGAATTATTTTATTTTGTAATAACAAAATACCTGGAGCCTTAATCTTTGGGCTTCATCAGACGTCAAAATTGTCAACGCTTAATGAAGTCGGGATTAATAAGCGTTGTAATTTTGTCGCATAATAAGATCATTAGAAGTTTCTGTATAGCTTTCATCTTTGACTGTCGGGTGTTTGACAAAAGAAAATTCACTAACTCGCGGTTTTAATGTCTTGAGAAGACCTAACTGAGTTTAGACGCCTTGGCCTTCTACATACAGGACGAATACCCTTCTAAATGAGCTACCGTACTGGTTAATACGTGCATGTTGGATTTGAATCAATTGTTTTGTCACATGAAGTCTCTTAAAGGAATATTTAAGTTATTTATGTATTGGTTTGTTGTTACATTATCTGGAATTTTACTTATATACTAACTTCTTTATAGATTTGTGTAAAATTGGCACCCGTTTCTATGGTAACCTCACCAGCCTCGTTTCTGGTAGAGTTTATGTTGACCATTATCGTCTTCATCTTAGACATGTTGATTTCCACACTACCATGCCATGTTGATCGACCTATGTAATCATGGCCTGACGATTTCACAGTCAGATGTAAATTATATCGTCTTGCAAATTTTAATGTTCTCTGGATGTCCTTTACCGACGTAACCATAACAACTAGCGCAGGGAATCTGTAAAGTATAAACTTTTTAGAAAATATCCTCCGTCGAAATGACTTACATAAAATAAATTTATTAAGTATTTTAACTAAAATGTGTTTTAGAACATTTTTAACTCGTTTTATTGTTCAACGTCTGAATGCAATTTATGTGGTAAACAATAGTTTATTAACTAAAGACTCCAATATCAAAAGGACATATGTTAAGCTCGTAAGGCGACATGTGTTAAGAAGTTATTTCGTACTTTTGAAATAGTATTTCATATATCCGTATATGTTAGTTACATGTATTTCTTTTTATCGAAATACGGTCAAACCTGTCTATAAAGGTCACCCAAGAGAACCAGTAAAAGTGGCCTTTATGGACAGGTGGTCTTTATATACAGGTTCAAATAATATGAATAAAAATGAAATAAAATACAATTCTACTGGCCTTTATAAGCAGTTGGCTCTTATATAGAGGTGATCTTTTAGGCAGGTTGGACGGTATTTAATTCGCTTATTCCGCGGCAAAATGATTTCATATTCTAACGAAATAACCGTTTTAACAAAGGTATATGTTGTGTGCTGTCACTTATATCAAGACATAACAAACTAAAGATGTAAAATTTAATGCAATTTATACATAAGAAACACATTGTTAAGGTTTTGTTCAATTCCCTCTTGATTAATATTTCAGGATCTGATCCAGCTCCCAACCCTACCCAACCGACTACTCCCAATCAGCAATTCTTCTTGTAGTGTGACGTAATAATAGTTGTTGATGTTGTTATTGAATGGTGCTTAACGTCGCATCAGCAGTTTTTTCAGCTATTCGTGACGAGAACTACTTTATTGAACTCCATGATTTAAGTTCTGAACAAGTTCGTGTATGCATGTGAAGTGCCAATGTGTTTTATGATCTGCCTTGTACAGCGCGCACTCAGGGAGACTTTAATTTGCTAGCTAATCGAGTCAGTACGCCGTAGAGAAGCGTACCACTCCCCCTATCACAGTATATGCTGACACCAGTGAAAACCAACGGCAAGGAAAATTCACTCTCCCACATGTGGTCTAAGCGCGACTCGAACTCACTACGGTGAGATACCCTGGATTTGTAGACTGACGATATTACCTCAACTAACGTGTCTTTATTGTTAAAATATTCAAATATAAATAATAATACTTACTTTCTGTGCCAAGTGTTAAACATGAAAGTTACGTTTGGATATATGGCAGTGACCGGATCGATCAGAAAGCCATCCAGCGATTTTCGGAATGTCGCTATTTCCTGTACCCCTGGAAAACATTCTTGCCCTGGATAACATCGATTGTGACAACCAACGCCTCCCACGTATTGGTGTTGTATCAAAATCAGGACAAATACAAACAGTTCTGTCGTGTACCTTAAACAACAATAGAGATTGATCGATTTATTGAATTGGGGTTTAGGTTCTCGTTAAGAATACTAAGTATTTATCGAGACATCACCAGCTACAGTTAAAGTGGCAGAAATCATGACCTTTGCAGTACGATGAGGGCTATGTACAGGAAGTGTTCTTTAAAGTGTTATGCCTGCTGTGACACAAGGCATCGGTTTTAAGGTCTTTTCATCCCTAAATCCGAATTTTTGGCGAAAGAACAGTCTCTACCTATTTTCCAGTTTTGGTCAGACCGACAAGGGTTGGAAACAACGACATACAACATACAAAGGGAGCACTCTACCTACTGGGATACTATAGTGGTCATTATGACGAATACCATACCCTCACTTTTTGTCTAACTAATGTTTGGATTTCATTTAATGCGATTAAAATCTGATAAAATCAGAAAATATGTTGTTTTTAATAAAGTATAAAACAAATCAAAATAAAATAAAATAAAACTTAAAAAAATAGATAAAAAGATATGAAAACCAAACATAAAAAACTATCTGTTCATTGCTGTAATCAAACTCCTGGTCACAATGTCGTCAACAATACTGGAAATATTAAATTCTTACTCCAGAACTCCTATTAACAATAATTGGTATATCTACATGGTAGTTGTAAACTCCACCGGGAGGATCAGCTTCGTATGTACCTTTCAGAAAATAAAAATTCTTACCTCATTTTAACAGATGCCACCTTCAAAAACAGTTTTAAAGTCGTACTGGACATAGGGTACTCAGATGTAAAGTATTTGGTATCTATGACCCATGTGTTTAGTTATTTATACTTATCTCCTTATCAACCAGATCATCTTAATAAACTTTACTAAATTTATAATGTATAAGTTTTTAAGTATCGGAATATTCTTAATGACTGGACATTACAATTTATGCTACACTGTTATCTATCGTTAAATAACAGCTCTATCACAGGGTGGTGAACCTACGTCACAGACCCGACTTCGTAAACACAAAAATGGCGGCCAAACTATCGACTCGCGGTGAGTTTTCACTGATTTTTCTATACTTCCCATCAGTTTATAATTATCTCAATGTGCCTAAAGAAGGCAGAATAACTTCACGAACGATCGGTTGATGTATATATATTCTTAGAGCTGCTAGTTTTTTCAAACATTCGCGTCAAAGTAAACTTTTGTACCCTGATATTGTGCACATTTTTCACGACGACAAAGGAAAAAGTTGTATTTTCACTATTTAAACTCGCACTACTTACTATAATGATACAAAAGGGATATGCCTTTCGGCTCAGGTGAGCTAAAAATTTAAAGAATTGGCGTCAGGACATTGTGTTTAAAATGAATTTAAAAAAATCTGCACAGAATGGAGTCAAGACTTCAATTGTTGTTGTCTTTGCTGTTGTGATTATTCTACTTCTTCAAACTCTAAGAAGTCTACATCACGGCTATTTTGGTTTATAACACAGTTAAGCTTCTTGCCATCAAACGAATGACAAGCTTAACCATGTTTAAATGCTTAAGTTACTTCTTTCATGATATTTAGATATATGTTAGGTTTCCTTTCAACTGATGATTCAGTGCCATGTATATGTAGCAAAAAATGTTGCAAAAATAAAACTGATCAGTAGCTCACAGAGTATACTCCCCTTTTATCTTCAGAGGGCGCGGTGGCCTAATGGATAAGACGTCAGTCTTCAAATCCAGGGTCTCTCACCGCTGTGAGTTCGAGTCCCGCTCGGACCACATGTGGGAAAGTGAATTTTCCTTGTGAAAGTGAATATTCCTTGCCGTTGGCCTTTACTGATTCACCTGGTATCAGTATAATGGACTGGGGGAGTGGTACGCTTGTCTGCGGCGTACTGACTCTGTGAGCTAGCACGGTAAAGTCGCCCTGAGTGCGCGCTAGTACAAAGCAGACCATACAACACACTCGCACTTCACACGCATACACAAAATTGTTCATAGATTAATCCATAGAGATTAATTAAATAGTTCTCGTCGCGAATAGCTGAAAAATTGCTGATGCGACGTTAAGCAACATTCAACCAACCAACCAACCTTTTATCTTCAACACTGTAAATGTAAAAATAATAAGTCTGTAAACAGGAAGTAGTTGTCTGTTAGACGTACATTTAAATTAAAAAACAAACATACCAATCCATGTCCAAATCATAATTTAAAAGCAAAATTAAAACTGGCAAATTACGTTAAATTTATGAACTTTCACCAAAAAGTGTGGTTAAAGCCGGGTGCTACGGAACAGTAAACACGCGTTTAGCTAGCTACATATGCGATCCACGTGCGTTATCAAAATGGAAGTTACATGAAACTATGGAACGTCCAATATATCCAGAATAAAATTTGGATACAAATACAGCGACATTATACTTATCAACAATATTTTGATGGCGGCCATAAAACTTTATAAAGATCTTGATTTATTTGTAAGCAATTTGCTTCTTTGTCCAACTTGGGACGACCGCTTCTCTATATAAGTCTATTTATAACAATAAAGCAACGAAGTTAAAAAATAGAGTACCCAGGGCTTCGTTATAAATGTGTTTTAGTGTATATAGTTCCTGAAGTGGGAACAAGCTCTACAAATACGCCATAAGCAGGAGAGGCAGATATATTTCTGCAAAGAAACAGAAAGTTCACAATTAAATTGAAGTCGTCACGTTTGTCATGTAGCTTTAAATGTTACCTTCGGTAAATGTCATAATTAAGGTACAAGGCCAAATATGAAGTAGACCTTGGAAAATCTACCCTATTTTAAGCTCACGAGGAGAGATGACATTCACATATTCTCAAAATTTAGGATTATTCAGATACAGAACGTAATCTATATTTCTGTATGTGAAGTTAAATGATTTGGCGACAGTCGTCTATAAGAAGGATGCGCACCTCCTATTTTAGGCAAAATTTGCTAATATTAGAACTTTGACTCATGTTGAAATTTTTAATTGCTATATTTCAGCAATGTGTGCTATGGGGGTTACAAATTTTGTGTAATTTACAAGTCAAATTATACCTTTCAGTTTACATAGCCTTTATGGGTATTACTAAGGTGTGCACCTCCTATTTTGAACAAGTTTTACTAATGATTTCTATGGATTTGGGCATGTTGAACTTGGCTTTTTACTGGCAATGTATTCTATGAAGATGTGACAGACACCAATAATATGATCTCCCTTGAATATGATTTCTGTTGAATTATATATTACTCTTTTAATATTATTATTATTATTATTATTATTATTTCCAGGCTTTTATATTCAATTATAAATACCGGTTATATCAACTTTCACTTCCTGTTTTAATTTTACCACACATTTGTTTAGAAATACACTAAAATTACTGAATACTTTACCAGTATAGTATATCATTTTTTTCTGTGTCATACAAATACAGTATTCTAAATGTCAGTCTAGTAATTATTTTGGTAAACATGAAGCCTGGTTATTTTTTGACTGGCTATGAATTTTCAGTTTCTGTTTGGTTTTAAAGTCATACTATATTAAAGGTATGCCTTTCAAACTTTGCATAATATTTGTATCTATCTGCAAGATGTTCATCTCCAACTACTTGATTGGAAAGTTTTAATGGTTTTTCTTTGAAATATGTAACAACATTTGAAATTTTTGAACCAAAAGCAAAAGTAGCTGCTAAACATTTCTTTGGCGTTTGGAATTTTACATCGTCATGATGAAAAATATAGCCAGTTTTCGCTGCAGAAGGAATCCTGCCTTCTAGCACGCTTAGTGAAGGGAGACCTTTCTATGGCATCAATGACCTTTTTAAACTCAAAGATACGCGTTTCCCATTAACTCAAAATTCATTATGATGATTCATTTCAAGTAAAACATATTGACAGTGAAAACCGTTTTGGATGTTCTGTAGTAAATACATGTATAATGTGTGCACGACAACATTAGTTGCAAGGAGTTTTGCAGAGTGTGTACGACAACAATAAACCAAAAATACTAAAATAGCCGTTATTAGGCCCAGTTTTTGGACTTTTTCCTTTGATACATATCACTTTTAGTTTATTCATATCCCTTTTTTATCATTATAGTAAGTAGGGCGAGTTTAAATAGTGAAAATACAACTTTTTCCTTTGTCGTCGTGAAAAGTGTGCACGACATCAGGGTACAAAAGTTTACTTTGACGCGAATGTTTGAAAAAACTAGCAGCTCTAAGAATATATATACATCAACCGATCGTTGGTGAAATTATTCTGCCTTCTTTAGGCACATTGAGATAATTATAAACTGATGGGAAGTATAGAAAAATCAGTGAAAACTCACCGCGAGTCGATAGTTTTGTCATGTGCTACTTTTGAATTTTTATGAAATAATACATTCAAAAGTAGCACATGACAGTTTGGCCGCCATTTTTGTTTACGAAGTCGGATCTGTGACATAGGTTCGCCACCCTGTATCATTAAACGTTATCTCCAGAGGCAGATTCAGAATATTTCACTTATATCGAGTCACAACCGACTTTACGTTGTGTGCACCAATGGTAATGAATAGGGACAACTTGTGGCATTCTTGCTTTTTCCTATTGAAATTTTGGGACCGCCCCGTCCAAATGATAGAATGAAGTTTTACGTGCCAGGCAAGAATATTTAACTTATATCAAGACGTCACCAGCCATTGTTGAAGTGACAGAAATTTTGACATTTGAAGTGCGCTAAGGGCAATGAACAGGGAGGGTTCTTTAACATGCGACATCTGCTTTGACACGAGGTATCGGTTTTTTAGGTCCTTTCCTTAGAACCCCGTGAATTTCATTTCTAAATGCAGAGTGTTTTGCGAAAGAACTTTCAAGTCTTGGTCAGACCCGACCGGAGTTCGAACCCACGACCTCCCACATATGAAGCGAACACTCTACCACTGAGCTACTGTAGTGGTGTTTGTACATGTAAATATCGCTGGCGGTCATACGGTTTTCACACAACAGAGACTGTCGAGGATCTGATTGGACTTAAAGGTCAAGGTTATCTTAGTAAAGTCATACATGGATGAAAAAGCTCTAAAAAAACTTTAACTATAAAGTTTGCAAGTATCAATTCAATTCAAGCCCACAAGATATATCTAGCTAGATGTGGTACATGTGACACCAATCTTGACGATGATGACAGCATTACTGCTTTATGTTGAGTCTAAAAAGGTAGCCATGTTTACAAATTTAATGTAGATTGGTTATATGTTGATCCAAAGCTTCTTAATGGTTTACTAAATAAAGACAATCCCAACTAAAATTGACTGGATGTAAACATACACTAAAATTGTAACATGGTCAAATATCCGGCATTGGAATACTGGAGTACGTAAATTGTTAAAAATCGATTATTGTATGTTAACCTGAGTTGAATCCAGTATCAAGGATTTTGGGTTTTATTGCACGTTTAAATTACTTTCCACATGCTACTGTTTCAGTCATTCCTTATTAATTACGATTTTCTAAATATGCAATGTGATATAAGGGAATTCAAGGTGTAATTTTGAAAATGAAAACAAATTAACTTGAAAATCGACCTACTCCTACCCCCTAAAAATATATATATACACATGTGTACTCACGTTGAAAAAACACTTTAAACAAAATCAAATAAATATCAACCAATAATTGGGATTTTTTAACAAAAAAACCTCTTTCATATTATGTGGTAAGTCAGTTCCTGTTTACCAGGATTACCCCAAGATCGCCCATCGTTTTATGTCTTTAGAAGTTCATTTCACGCCTGTGAACGAATATTTCTTTAGTTAGTTACACAGTATAACTGGGTCGACACATGAGCCGGAAGACAGAAGTTCACGACCTTTAGTTGACTCTGAAAGAAAAGGTGTTGGAAGGAAAGTGAAGGTTAGTCTTGTGTTTCAGACAAACGAAAGTGCATATAACCGTGATATTTAAAAACAATCATTAAGTAGTCATTGGTGTCAAAATATTGTGATAAGGTGCCTACGTGTGCATTACTATTGTTGACCTTGGAACGTGTACGAAATGTTGAATGGATACAGTAACAGACACTAGCGTGTTGTCAGTGGTATGGCCCTGTTCAATCGCAACTTCGGATTTTATATTTTTGTATCTTCACATAATATTAACATAACTCTCTATTTTGGCAGATTTAAGTGGGGCATTTATTATAATACTCTACGAAACTCAAGTTGTAGGAGGTATACTATTGTTGGTCCCTCCCTCTGTCCGTCCATCATGAGTTTTCGGCATTGTTTCCTTTCAGATACTAGGCTGAGTTTTTGAATGCGAGTCAACCACGGTGAGTTGCAGATTAAGTTAACGTTTTTGTTTCGCTACGATTCCGTCTTTGACAATTTGATTGAAATTGCATTTTATTCTAAAAGTTTGGACATATTGAACTGATTTTTTGGCATGCGAGTCTACCACAGTGTGTTACAGATCAAGTTCACGTTTCATTTTGCTCCGCTGAAGTTATGTGGCGATTTTAGCAAGAGTTTTCCAAAAAATGCTTCCAAAAACAACATTAAGTATATATTTATTTGAAAAGTTATTTCCTCATCGACAGCTTGGTAGTATAGTGGTAAGACTGTCGCTTACCTAGTAAGAGTATATGGGTTCGAATCCAATTACGGACACTTCTTTTTTTCTGAAACCTTTGAAGGAGGAAAATAACTATTTGATAAATTATCACAAGTGACACACATTTAGATTTAGGTGAACTTTCAGTATTGATCACAAAACAAAAGAAAACTGCCATGCAATATCAGAAATATCACAGTGTCTAGACGGGTTGTTAATCTGGGGATCGTGCAACAATGTCTAATATTGTCCTATCGCTCAGGTAAAATATCGACTGCTAAACTCCGCTCAGGAGAATTTTACAGCTGCTCTTTGTACTTCTATCGCTATTCAGTGAAGACTGATGATTATGACAATGTGCAACCTCTTGTGTATAAAGACATCACTTATTCAGTTATAAAAACCGATCGTGGATTACTTACCTTAAATTTCATTAATGTTATATGTAGATCAATTATTTTTATAACGTGTTTAAATAATTTAATACAATTTCTTATATTAAGTGTAAAAATCAAATAAACCCCGTTTTTATCAAACGGACGATGTGTATCGCGTAGTAAAATGCATTATCGCCAAAACTACATTTTTGAGACAAAAATCTCGGCTTTGTTAGATAAGCTCGAAGGTTTTGTAGTTTTAAAACAATAAATTAAAAATTTGTGTCGTTCTAGACCAAACATGTGTAATAAATGAATATTATAATTCATTATTTGATGTTTGTGCTGTTTTACCTGTTTTCCATTCATAATCAAGTTTAATGGGTTTGTCCGTGACGTATACTAGTTAGGAATAGAAACACCTGTATAAACCCATATCGCGTGAATACGTATACGTATTAGCCAATCAGAACCCATTATTTCTCAACAAACTTTTATCGAAAAAGTTTATTAAAATTTATTCATATAAATTAAAATAAAAAATTGAAAAAGCTGAGAATTTTTGAGAAAAAAAAAATTTAAATATGAAAAAATATGTTCTAATAAAACATGTGAAATTTCATTTCAAGAATTTTACAGCTGAAAAAAATACAGGTGAAAAATAGAGCGGTATCAAAATAAATGTTCTCGGTCGGGTGACCCCTTATAAGGTATCTGGGGCTGAACTATCATTTACTATTCATCACAAATATTTTTGTTGTTATTTTAATTTGTATGCATATCGTTATGACGTTAATGTAGATACGCCACTGATTATATTAAAAAGAAATTTTATGTACCTATAGTGCAGTCATGTGCATTTTATGTCTAACATATATATAACAGCTGTATAAATAAAAATTGTAGAAAGAAGAAAACTCAGTGTATCCGAACCATGTTTCAAACAGAGGAAAATGTTCATATTCTTGCTAGAAATGGTTTTACAAACGTAAGTCTCTCTTTCTCTTTTATCTTCCTGAGCTTGAGATAAAGATTTTCGCTTGAAGAAAAATTGTCTTCACCTTCACCTACACGTGCGGACATGACGTTGTCTTCCGGGAAAACGACACCTAAGTCTAAAAATTAGAAATCATCATTGCGTTTCAAATGTTTATTTTGGGAGATAAGAATAAATAACGAAAATAGTTCCATTTGTACCCTCCACTAAAATTTTTATTTTGGCCAAAAATCCTAAAAATGACGGAATCAAGCAATTTTTAACATTTTTGTGAAAAATAATTTTTCAAAAATTTTACATAGAATTACGAAGGGAGGTAAAAAAAAATCATAGAACAAACCATACATTTTATTATTATTATTCAATAAAGTCCCCATTTACCCCAATGCACTTACCCCACTTTTCTTTCTTTGAAATAGAAGTCTTCAGTTTGGTCCTGAAACCATGTCTCTGTGGCAGCCTAAAGTCCATCATCATCAGGAAATATGTTTCCCCGTAAATGGGATTTCAAATTTCTAAATTGGAAATAATCACTGGGTGCCAAATCGGGACTGTGTGGGTGGGTGATAAAGTTGTTCGAACTTGCATTCACGAATGGCTGCTTGTGCAATCCTTGACATGTGCACAGGAGCATTGTTGTGAAGAAGCAATACTCCTCGGCTCAACTTCCCGATCCTTTTTAATTTAATAGCAGCTTTCAGTTGCTTCATTAGATCAGCATAATCAGCCCCAGTGATAGAGATTCCAGCAGGTTTATAATTAATTAACAGAACACCCTTAGAATCCCAAAACACAGTGGCCATGACTTTGCCAGCTGATGGTTGGGTTTTGAATTTCTTTGGTGGGGGCGAGCCAGGATGCTTCCATTGCATTGACTCTTTTTTGTTTTGTGGGTCCCAATGATGAATCCATGTTTCATCACCAGTTACTAAACGTAAATGGAAGCTCCCCGGGTTATCATTATACATGCCAAGAAGCTTCCGATTTGACTGGAGTCTTTGAAAGCGATCCTGCACATTATGGTCTTGCGGATACTTTTGACATCCCAAGATGCCCGTGGATAACCGTGTATACACTTCCATGTGAAATGTCACACTCCCTAGCTATGTCATCAATCCTAATTCGATGATCATTCATGATGAGGGTATTCACAGACGTGTCAATTTACTTTGTGATGGCATCAGCTGGCCGACCTGACCGTGGGTCATCCTTAAGTGAGGTGCGCCCACGTTTAAATTCAGATGACCATTTTGCCACTGTGAAATAGGCAGGACCACTGTCACCGAACACCTCGGCTATTCGCCGGTGATTTTCTTTGGCATTTGATCCCTCTACTGTGAGGAACTTTATTTCTGCCTAACATCAACATTTTGATTTTCCATCATCATTGCTTGATGGTCACCAACTTTGAATGCTTTTGAGAATTACACAAATATGTTGTGACAAATAAACTTGATATGTTTAAAATGGCGGAATGTTGTGTTGTCTAAATATGTGTTACGCTTGGCTGAATACGCTGTTCTATGAACTTTCTGACTTCCCCTCGTAACAGGTACAACAGGCACGCTTACCTAAATGACCTTTTCTGCTTTATACATTCGGTATAAATCAAAATCAGGTAAATTTTATCCGATGTTATTCATATATTTTTTAATTTCTATAAAGAATTGGACCTGATAAAATATTTAAAATTTAAATGTTTTGTTTTGTATAGAAATGCAATTTGAGCGCCAAATAACATATAAATTTAAATTTCTAAATTAATATGGATTTATTTATCTGTTTACCGTTCAGGGATCTAATTATCACGAGGCCCAGGCTGAATATACCAATGAGGCTGTAACAGAAGTATACAAAATGCTTCATTTTGACAACAAAAAAGGTAGGGAAAATAATGTAATTGAAAGTTAAAAGCTCACCCCTGTTCTAGAAACTCATACTTCGGCATCACTGCTAACCCCACCTGCTATTTTATGCATTTTGGACTATAATGATGACCGTCCATGTCTTGGTGATGATGGTAGTGATAACGGGAAGTATTATGACAATGGTTTCAAAATTCCGGTGATGATAACGTTGATGACCAATGAGATGATGATGATGATGATGATGATAATTATGATGACGAAGACGATGATGTCAGCAGCGATGACAACGATAATGAATAGGATGCTGATGCTGACGACGACGACGACGACGATGATGATGATGATGATGATGGCGGTAGTGATGACAACGATTATGACCAAGGCAACGATGACTAGGACGTTGCTACTGATAATGATAATGACGATAACGACGACGATGATGATCATGTTGACGACGACGATGATGATGATGATTGTGATGACCAAGGCGTTGATGATGATAATGATGATGATGAAAAACAATATGATGGTGGTTGTAATGTTGTTGATTTTTTTTATATGTATTGTCTGTCATATATAATATTAATTCTTAATTTTAGAGAGTGATTGGGATATATTAGAGCTAGGCGCGGGTACCGGGAAATTCACCAGGGGACTTATAAAGATGTTGCCAGGGGTAAGATTATAAAGATGTTGCCAGGGGTAAGATTAAAAGTGTTGTCATGTGCTACTTTTGATTTTTTTTTAAATTTAATAATATAATAGTAGCTGTTATCTAATTATTACACCAGGCAGAGATTTCACAACGGGTGTTTAGCTAAGATTTACCTTAACTTAAATTTAGCAATATTGAAATCTTAATAATATTGTTATTTTTAAAAGATATTCTGGAATTTAATGTCATTGTGAAGATCGGTCCAAGCTTATAAACATATGCATTTTAGATTTGTTGAAAACTTATATTTCAAGTTCCATAGAAGATTGCCAAAAAATAGCTAAACTTGAAATAACAAAAATCTTAGTTAAGTAATGAATGTAAAACCTGCACAGTTATTTCCCTTTATACATTTCCGACGGGATAAGAGAGTTGAGTAATAGTGTTTAACATCCCAGTCAAGAATATTTCACTTATATCGAGACGTCGTCAGCTGAAGGCGAAAGTGCAGAAATTTTGCCAGTGCGTTGCGCTGATGGCATTATATACAGCAGCGTTCTTAGCGTGCCAAGCCCGTCGTGACGCGGGACCTCGTTTATTTTAAGTACCCATTCGAAAGAACCGTGACGTTCATTTCGTAATGCCGAGTGCTTGGCGAAAGAACAGTCACTACCCACTTTCAAGTCTTGGGTCAGATCCGACCGGGGTTCGAATAAACGGACGGGATAAGAGCCGACTTTGTATAACAATATTCAGAGGCCGAAAACAATGAAAATGCTACAAATATATATTCTATCGATTTAGTTTGTAAAATTTTGCTATAAAAAAACTCTTGTAGTAGGACATGTACGTCATAATGGAAAATAAATATTTAAATATCCTGATATTTTTGTTGCCATTTCCTATTCTTTATTTGATAAAATGGTACATTATCCCTTACCAAAAGCTTGTTTTAAAAATAAAATTTTCAGTACAATTTTACTTAATATAATAAATTAAAATTGATTATAAAGTGAAATATTAGAAAAACAAAAAAATGGAATATTTAAAGACAACTGATATCTGAAACCACATCTAAAAGTAACGTCAAAGATGTCTAATAGTCATTCACTGTCGATATATTGTAGCCTTATTTTACTTTGAAAGATTAAAGGGTCCATTCATGGTATACATCCTGTATATACATATTGAACTATTTCATTATTTGATAAATCGGAAACATTTTTAATATTGAGTACATGTATTTTTTTATCTACTAGTATTTCAATTTTGTAGGTAAAACGCCTTAGAAACGCAAGGTTATCCGAGCGAGTACTCATATTATAAACTGAATTTAAACAACATCCCTGGTACAAAAAAACCTTGGCTTGAAATCTATATTTATAACTTACATATTTTTTGTTAACTACAGGGTACGAAATATCTTGTGTCGGAGCCAATGCCTGATTTTTATGACACTTTGTGTCAGGTTGTGAAACCAAAAGGATCTGGTGTATCAGTAAACATAAAGAAATTTTGTGCTGATTCCATACCGTTACCAAATAAATCTGTATCTGTAAGTCATCTCTCTCTCTCTCTCTTTCTCTCTCTCTCTCTCAGGGGCCAGTTGTTCGAAGCTTGATTAATTTAATTAGTGATTAGCACAAATTTAAAACACAACTAAAATTAAGGTATCATAATTGAAGCAGCAGTTTATAAACAGTATGTTTTAATTTGATGAAATTCTATTCAGTTTTGTGTTTTCAACAAAATATTCACAAAATATTTGATATAATGCAAAAAAAAACCCAACCAATTTTTGACTAATCAATTGTTTAAATTAACCAAGCTTCAAACAACTGGGCTCAGTATATTTTAACAGTGTAGAGTAGGGACAAGTGAGATAATGCGAGTTTCATAAGAAATACTAGTGTGTTAGTTCCTACGATGTGAGAACATTTTCAGTATTAAAATTGGGGACATTTTTGTCAATCAAATGTCCCCAGCTTACCTATCTCTACTCTATTGCAATTGTAAATATCGTTTTTAGGGCATTTCAACTATACTACTAGATCTGGGAACACATGGCTTGTCCCCACATTGTTGGTGGTGTCCCCACTATGCTTGTGATGTAGCTAACAGTTGCCCCCAGATGGCTGGACTCTCTCCCCCTCTCTCTCTCTTTCTTTCTCTCTCTCTCTCTCTCTTTTTTTCCGGGAGTGATATACTTAACATAACCATTATAAACACCAAGGTTCTGAAAAATGTTTATTAAACCGTAGCTAATAATGTAAAAAATTAAAACACTGAATACTTTGGATGAGGGAGAGTGATTGCCGTCAATGGGACTATATGTGGCACGGGTATCTAGTTCTAAGATCTCATTCGAAGGACTTGTGATTTTAATTCCAAAATGACCAGTGTTTACCACAAGAAATTCAATTTCTATGTTCAGAGTTCGAACCCAAGACCTGCCACATAGGGAGAGAGCAATATATCAACTGAGGTACCGTAGTGGCTTAAGTAACCAGACAATCCAATGATTACAACATTAACAATATCAAAACAACACAAGCTATTTTATACTTAGTTTAAATTTGAATTTTTCTTTCAACTCAGAATGTTATTGCTGCAACTTGTTTCCATTGGTTCGCTACAGATGAGTGCTTACAGGAAATCAGCAGGGTACTTGTGCCAGGCGGGAATCTAGGTAATTTTACTTCTCATTGTTTGACAAAATTGTTGACAACATATCAATGGTATATACAACTAAACATCTGCTTTGTATAATTTGAAGACTTGAGGGGTTTCGGTAACTGAGTGGTCTAACGCACAGAATTACATATCAAAGCAGGCCTTACGGCCTAGGTTCGATTCACACTCGGGCAGATCATAGAGTTCGAGTTTTTCAGTTCCCTTGCCGAAGGCCGGTGCTTTTATCCGGGTGGTCCGATTTCCTCCACCACCCAAACTGTCCAAGAATTGACCGCCTCGATATAAGTATAAGATTTTTTGATCGGGGCGTAAAAGTCCATTACACCACTTCACTCTAAAGGAATATGATACACTAATACCAGGCGGGAATCTAGTAAATCTGGAATCTAGTAGTAATCAAATTTATATTTATTATAGACGTGGATGGTGTACCAAATTAAAGAGGATGTGCTTTGCTTCCTGAACAACCGGTCTCACTTCCCTGGTGGAAGTTCACGTGTTAAACCCAAGTTTCTAGCTTCAAAGGCTTTACTTTGCTTTGGAATTATGGTGTGGACATGAAATGTTATACATGTTTGTTTTTGATCTATAAACAAAAAAATCAACGTATGCTTACTAATTCAAACTTATTTTCTGTTAAAGACCTAACTCTACATTTATATCATTTTATTGATAGTTTTGGTGTGGAATTGTAAAGATTTTAAAGAAAGATGGATGAGGAAAATAGCCGACTTTTACAGAGTAGAAAGAGAAAGTGGACCAAATTATTATCAACAAAATGTCTGGAGAAACGTTCTTGACAATTTTCAAGAATTTGAACTGATTTCAGAAAAATTCCTTAATGGACCCCCGTTAGAGGTAATATACCATATTTAGTCTTACCAACAATATATATGGCACTATACAAACATTTTGTAACATGTAAAATGTTCTATTTTTCGAGTTATTTGTTTTTAACATCAGGTGGATCATCATGCTTCATTGTTACAAATGGAAATACATAAATACTACTTTTAAGTGCACAAGGACCATCTAGAAAGGAAAATCAGTCATCAGTGTTCATTTTAGATGGAACCTTTGGACAATAATTCCTCATTTTTAATAACCTTATTCTTCAAACCTTAGTGGATCGTATTTTACACAAAATAAATGCAAATATATTGATGCCATGGTGTTTTAGAGAATAGTTTTTTGAAGTCTCCTTTGAAAAAAATAGAATGAACACCGATTTTGATTTTTCTCTGCAAATATGTAATTCTCTTTTTTCCTGTACATTTGGTCGATTGATAAACATTTTGTGAATTAATTAAAAGTCCTGGACACTCATAAGGTTATCATTGTTTGTTATGAAGATATTTACATGTTAAGCTTATGGTTTTTTTCACGACTGCAATCGTGCTTGGATGACATATTTTGAGAAATTATCGCATTGTTTTACTCTTTAACAGTTTATAGAATTGTAAAATTTCTTTGTTGACAGGGAAATACGGATTTCATAGTCAAACATTTTTCAACAGTAAGTAACATCACTCGTACATCAGAAAAGAGAAGAAATCAAATATTAGGTCAAATTCAAGAAGTTCTGGAGGAACAGTGCCAAGTTACCGGAAATGACGTCATAAACGTACCGCATTATACACATATATTGCAGTGCCGCAGGAAAGGTCATCTGGCAAATGGAAAATAAACTATATCTATTTATTATAATGATGGTGGATTTGTGATTAACATTTTCGTACACAATTGAATTAGATTATTTCGATGTTAACATTTTTTAATTCATTTGTTAATTATACAGATTTTACAATAGTTTTTAATGCATTACAAGTAGTATGCATTGTGATTTTTTGAAGATATTGTGAAATTTTTGCCCTATATTTCAACCATATAGTTAGGAAGCTATCACAACAATACAGTCTAAGAAAATTTTAAGGGATTGGATAATTATTGATTTTTAAAAATCACATGTTTGCCGATCTTGGTGAAATGTGTGACTGATACTTCTGGATAAATAAAATCATGTTTTAATTGTTTTATTTCAATAATGGACACATACTAACTACATATTGCTGTTTTAAAACAAATTCAAGTTAACCAATTTATTATTAAGTTGACTAAACTTTGCATAACATTTAGGATTTTATACAAAGTAAATCATTTGATATAGACTGCAATAAAATGAAAGATTTATTGACATCAGCCTCATGTTATCGTTACACTTACTATGTTACCAATATGTAATCAAAAAACAAACATACTAATCCATGTCCAAATCACAATCCAGAAGCAAAGTAAAAACTTTGGAACTGACAAGTTATATTAGGTTAGACATGTGAACTTTCATCAGGGAAGTGAGGCCAGGTGATGATCCGAAAGGGTAAGCACCTCCTGTTTAGCTAGCTACACCCACCACGTGTGTAATAAAATTGTGTGAAAGGAACATGGAACTATATGGGACGTCAAATATATCCAGGGCAATCAAACTTGTCTACAATACAGTGATGACGGCCATAAAACTTTTTAGGGCCTTGGAAAAAATTGTACAAAGTCCCTGAAATGGGAACAAGCTCTACCATGTAAACTTGGAAACCATGTCTGCGATAAATTTTACCTATAGACCTCTCACCGGTAAATTGGCAGCAATGTTTACAAATGAACAATTTTGCTATTGCAGAAGGCCTTGGTGGTTGGCCAAATAGTCTAAATCGCATGTTATGGACAAATTGGCCTCTATCTCATTCTCGATGTTGGAATTCCACTATCAGTGTAGTTTGAGTTAGCAAGCTCATTGTCTATGTTAGAATTCCACTATCAGTGTAGTTTGAGTTAGCAAGCTCATTGCCAATGTTAGAATTTCACTATCAGTGTAGTTTGAGTTAGCAAGCTCATTGTCTATGTTAGAATTTCACTATCAGTGTAGTTTGAGTTAGCAAGCTCATTGTCTATGTTGGAATTCCACTATCAGTGTAGTTTGAGTTAGCAAGCTCATTGTCTATGTTGGAATTCCACTATCAGTGTAGTTTGAGTTAGCAAGCTCATTGTCTATGTTGGAATTTCACTATCAGTGTAGTTTGAGTTAGCAAGCTCATTGTCTATGTTAGAATTTCACTATCAGTGTAGTTTGAGTTAGCAAGCTCATTGTCTATGTTGGAATTCCACTATCAGTGTAGTTTGAGTTAGCAAGCTCATTGTCTATGTTAGAATTCCACTATCAGTGTAGTTTGAGTTAGCAAGCTCATTGCCTATGTTAGAATTTCACTATCAGTGTAGTTTGAGTTAGCAAGCTCATTGTCTATGTTAGAATTTCACTATCAGTGTAGTTTGAGTTAGCAAGCTCATTGTCTATGTTAGAATTTCACTATCAGTGTAGTTTGAGTTAGCAAGCTCATTGCCTATGTTAGAATTTCACTATCAGTGTAGTTTGAGTTAGCAAGCTCATTGTCTATGTTAGAATTCCACTATCAGTGTAGTTTGAGTTAGCTTGCTAAATGTTGATTGTTTGTTTGTTATTGTTGGAATCTTGTTTAACATCAACATCAGCAATCTTTCAGATTCCGTTTACAAAAAGTGTTTTAATCTGAAAACACTTACCGAAGAATAAGTCTGTCTAGGAGTGAGATGTAAGAGTGCGTTTTATGGTGTGACTTGTACCCGTGCGCACTAGTGGCGATTTTATTGTTCCAATTCACCGAGTTAGTATGCATATTCACATCGGGGGAACTAGTCGACTTTTGGTCTTCTAAATACCAAGCGATTGGCGAAGAAGCACTATTTCGAACTTTAAAGCATGTTTGACCTAGCTGGATTTAAATCTACTAGCTCCTAGTCTCGAGGCGGACGCTTTACATAAAATGTAATCACTCTCGACATGTAGAAAAAGGTGCCTTTAATTAATTGCCTTCATAAGAGTCTTTGAAGTATGTGCCCAAAATTGCCTTTATGTTAAGTTCTGGATCCAACGGCGAGCATTGTTATCTGCTAATAAAGGGGGTGGGGGTATCCACGCCCGATATCATAATACCAAGGGGGTAATGCAACTTGCCATGTAAAATCAACCTAAATTTCTCCCACTTGTTCTTCATTGCTATTGGATGCCGTACCAATAAAACATTTCTCTGAAATTTTGAAAGATGTCAAATCGCTCGTACCGGCTTAGACGGATGCGAAAATCGTAAAATTTCTATTGTCCCCTGTGAATACTGACTTTTTTGTACCTTTATCCTCTATCTTTACAGTCTAGCATGGCTTAAGATAATGATGCTATTGGTTCTCTTACAACAGTCTGCATTACGACAGAATTAGACAATCTTTTATCTATCTCGAACTGCAGCTTCAAAAGTAGAACTCTTTTTGGGATTTACTTTGGGATTGATTTTTTGTCCGAGTCAAAGGTTAATGTCACTGATAATGACCTATTCTTTTAAAACGTTCTCTAATTGGATTAAGTAAGAGATATCGCATTGTTTACGATCCGTTAGGTAAACAATCCGATATCAAACTTGTTGCACGTCTAGGAAAATACAATAGTTAATCGGATTACGTTGATTGTGTCCTCAGGTACTGACTGGAACCGATCCAAAATCACTACCGACCTACTAAACAGTGAATACTTCTCAGTTTCTGTTTTTGTTGTTGTTCTATTATTATTTTTCGCGAAATTATTGCTTGCATTTTTTCCAAACATTTGTTTAACTCTCTTTGCTAAATATGTTTACCTTTCATTTTGTTGTATTGTTTGGCGAATTTTAGAAGAGTTTTCAAAAGCATGCTTCAAAAAACAACATTAAGGATATATTTATTTGAAAAGTTACTCCCCCCATCGACAGGTCCGTAGTGTAGTCGTTACACTGTCGCTTACCGAGTAAGGGTATTTGAGTTCGAATCCCATCGCTGCCGTTTCTTTTTCTTTAATAATTCAAGGGGGAAATAACTATTTGATAAATTAATACAAGTGACACACATTCAGAATTCGGTGAACTTTCATTATTGATTACAAAACAAAAGAAAATTGCCGTGCAATATCAGAAATATCACGGCGTCTAGAAAAGGCGTTAATCCTTGGATCGTGCAACAAAAGGTATTGCATCCGTTGTAATAAGTTGGATTTTCATCAAGTACTCGACTCTAGAAGGATATTTGTTTTATAATACCGACAACTGTACTATTAATAGGAGGCCGGGCCGGGGCCAGATATTGAACATCGGTGTTTAGAAATGAACACCAGAAACACTGTTCTCGGAGATCTGTCAAGTTGGTTCCAAGGGAACTTTATACAACGAAGCAAGCTGCTTACAAATAAACTGATGACACAAGGAAACGAGGCTTATCAAGGCCCTCAAAAAGTTATATAACCGTCATCACAATATTGTTGGTAAGTATGTCTCTGTATATGAACTTACTCTGGATATATCCGACAACCCGCAGTTCCATGATTATTTCATTCTCAATTATGGTTTCAAGCATGACGATTGTAGCTAGATAAACTGTCGCTTACTTTTCCGGAGCACTCGGTCTCACGACCTGATGAAAATCCATATGTTTAACTTAATTTGCCAGGTTTCTGCTTTGAGATCGTAATTTTTACACGGATTGATGTTTATTTATTTATTTATTTATTTATTTATTTATTTATATTCCCGCTCCATATTTTTTATTGATTAGTAAACACAAATATAAAAGTTAAAACTAGATAAATTGAATTCAATATTTATTAATTTGAATGTGTCGACTTTAACTTTATTGACTGTAAATTGTACTACAATACATTGGAACTTATTCATTTGTCAAAGTGATGAGAACTGGAAAAAAATAACATCAGCTGTTTTATCCACCCTTTGATGGGTTCATCAAACTTGCAATGTCCTTTCAATTAAAATTGTGTTATTAAAACGAGTCTTGTGGTCAGTCAGAAAACACGTTGTTCTTTCCGGAACACCTGAAAAATTTTGAGACAAATTGTTACAATTTCCAATGTAAAGAGTCTTAAATTAACAACCGCTACTAAACATTAAAAAAAAAAAAAAATCAAAAAAAAAAAAAAAAAAAAAAAAAAAAAAAAAAAAATCATAAATTATTATTCCACATGTTATATTCTTTGAAAATATTTTTAGAAAACATAATGAAAGACGGATGTACTTTAAATTAAAAAAAACCCATGTTGACCACAAACCTGCGTTCGCCATTTAAGTTTTAGTTCCATTTAAAGATTAGTGTATCGCCATAAACTTTCAACTCGGTTTTAAACGTATATGATTAATTAAAGCTTTAAGAGGTCATCATTTTTCTAAAGATTAAAATATTAACCAAACGATCAAATCACCTTAAGTCGTACGACCAGTATTTAAATATTGCCGTTAAAGAAAATAAGCTTATGCGACGTTCCTTCCGTAACAATGGCTTAATGCGCCAAACATGCAGGTTGTTTAAATTCAAATCTCGGCGATTTAGGGATTGTATTCTTTTGTCTTCCGTCACGGCATGTGCATTGACCAGTTGTTTCTATAGCCACTAGACTGACCCTCCCAACTTCTACTAAACACTCGTGAAAAACAAACAATGACGTAACGTTGAAAAAATATTCTTGCAAATTTATTACTCATGGAGTTTTTTAAAAATGAAGTTTAAAACAGGGATTTAATTATTTTTAAGAGAAAATTACTACCAGAAAGATGGAGTTGTTTACAAGAAAGTTAAGATATTCGTTAATTTTTAATATTTTGTGGATTCTCAATTTTACCTATATTTCAGGTAAGAAATATACTTTTTATCATAAAGTTGAAGTTGGCTTAAAACATAACACCGTGATAATTTAAAGTTTTAATTGTAACATGTTTAAATTTAAAAAATAAAGCATCTCTCTCTCTCTCTCTCTCTCTCTCTCTCTCATATTGATGTTTTAATTGTAACATGTTTGAATTAAAAAAAAAATAAAGCCCCTCTCTCTCTCTCTCTCTCAATCTCTTAATATCTTCATCAAATCTTCAGTTTTGGTTACTAGTAATGTAGATTATCATATCATATTTTTCCTTGAGAGTCGAGTAACGGTGTTTCCGCCAATGGAAAATTCGTTCACTTTAATCGAGGCGGTCATTTCAGGGATTTTGGTCAAAGCCAGAGCGCCCTAAGAAAACACCTACCTTCAAAAACAAACTTTCTCATAAAATGACATGTCAAAGCATGGTTCGAGCCTAGGCAATGAGGGCGCTCTACTCCTAAAAGTCTCTTAAAAGTATATATAATGTATTATATTTTCTTATTCAATGAGGAGAAACTGGATTCGTAATAAAATATCGTTATTCCTTCCTTACATTTGTTTTTGATGTAAATTGTAAGCAAGTTGGAAGAAATTAACAAGGTTGAGGTAGAGAGGGGATAGCAATATATACAATGTATATATATATATATATATATATATATATATATATATATATATATATATATATATATATATATATATATATATAGTTTGCAAGCCCTGTAAGAAGTCTCTTAAATTTATATTTTACAATTTGATGATGAATAATTAATCACTTTCTTATTATGCGATTTATGTTCTGATATTGGAAATCGCAAATGAACTCTGGTCAATTGACAAAAAAAAACTACAATGTGTAAACTATATAGGGACAAACATTTTTAATATGAAGTTTAGATAGACTTAAATTCTGACGAAAAATTTAGACATGCTAGACTTAAAATATGATTCGCAGAATCAAGACAACTCAACATTTAATTAACAAATAAAAAAAATCTTAATTCAGACTTTAGAAAAGCACTAAACTGGCATACTGACAAAATCGTATCCAGTGGTGTGATTCGAATACTCTCGCCCCAAAAACTTTGACTAACAATTTTACGCCTCTTAATCTTCAAAACTGAAACAGTAGTTTCTTAATCACATAAATGGACGTCAATTCATAATACATGCAGTTTTTAATATCAACATCTCCGTGCATAGATGGAACCGGAAATAAGGTACCTGTGAAGCGAGGAGATATTAAGATCGACTTTGCAGGGGTAAGTTTAAAGACGCCTGGTGATGTTAAGAACTGGCACTTTTGTACATGTATATTTTATAGCAATTCAAGTGTGAACATGAGTATGAAACCGAAATATCGTTCAGCATAAAATCATGAGGAGAGATGAAGGAATTCAAGAAAAATGTCCATTGTGGTAGCTTCAAAATCATCACTCCCAACTTTTCTTGCCATTAAAACACCTAATGTGGGATTTTTGGTTCATTTTACTACGTCGATCTGAATATCGCCTCGCTTCAAAAAGAACCTTATTTCCGGTTCCATCTATACACGGTGAACAGTCGTTTCAATATACGTATTGGGAAAGAAGTTTAAGCTGATGGGATTAATTAATACAAGTATTTACAAGCACTGGTTTATTTAAACCCGTTAAGCTAATGTATGTCTTAAAACTTCAAAATCTACAGCACCCCGCCAAAATGTGATTAAACACATTATGAAGTTGTATTCTAGTTTTACAACATTTTTAAAAACAATTTAAATTCCCAATATACTTAACATAAAATCTAACGGAACGAAATAAACCCGACTTTTGTTTGTCTGTATAGATGGATGTACATCATGGCCGACTTCCTGGGATTCCACGTGGTATGACAGTAATTATGGTACTGTGACATTTACATCATCAACCTATAAAGTGTCTGGGTACTCAGTGACAGCATACGCATCAACAGTGACCAGCTGGACTTGTCAGTATGAGGACGCTACTAATAAATATATAGTGTTTAGGTATGTAAGAGAGAGAGAGAGAGAGAGAGAGAGAGATAGAGAGAGAGAGAGAGAGAGAGAGAGAGAGCATATGTATTTCAATTAGCACACAAATACATGTAATTGCGCTCTCCTGTTTGCTAATAAGTCATATATGTACTACCGTCGTATTTTATGTTCATCCGTTTTTATTACATTAAGGCAAGTGTCGACACCAAGGGAAATAACTCTGCTCAACACTATTTTTATATCCCCGCAAACCCGCAAACTAGTTTGAGGGGTATATAGGAATCCCCATGTTTGTCCGTCCCTCCGTCTGTCTGTCGTGTAAAATCGTGCCCGAGTCATATCTCATAATTGCTTTGGACGACTGCAATGGTCCAAAGGTATGTCATAACATTGAACCAAGGCCAAAAGGCCAAGGTCGCGGGAAAATATTAAACCCTTGTAGATGTTGGGGGTGGGGTATTTGGCTCTCAAGAGAAGTTCTAGTTTTAGATAGTATAATGAGATCACCATAATTGTTACATTCATAAAAAATTTCCACCAGTGTTACGTATTATTGATTTTAACGACACTTAAATACCAATTAAGGGTTTTGTTAAAGAACATGTTTGTCAATTTTTATATTAATTATACCATCAATTTTTATATTATTTTTTCTATCAATTTTTATATTATTTTTTCATCAATTTTTATATTATTTATTCCTTCAAATTTTACATTAATTTTTCCATCAATTTTTACATAATTTTTTTTCATCAATTTTTATATTATTTTTTTTCATCAATTTTTATATTATTTTCTCTTTCAGAGGTGACTCTATGGTTGATCTGTTTGGTGCTCCACAGTACGCATATTTATGTTTCCAGTATACCAAAATTACAGACAATTCTTACCATTATCTATTATCAGGTATATTATTATTATTGTTACTTTTTGAATGGTATTTTACGTTAAAGTAAAAAATTATTCACTTATATCGAAGTGCTTAGTTTAGAAATGGTGAAGGAAATCAGAGTGCCCGGAGAGATCCACCAGCTTCGACAAGCGATTTGACAAACTTTCTCATAATAGGATCTGTTCTTAGTAGGATTCGAACCTTGGCGGCGAAAGGGGTGCGGATGCTTCAAACGACTGAGCCACCGAAATCCCTATTGTTATTACTTAAGAGTATTAATAATAAAATGGTAGTAATTTTTATCATTAGTTTCTCTTTAGCAGTTAAGATGGTAGTAACTTTTACTTCTGTCCAACCTGTCTAAAAAACCACCTCTATATAAGGACAACTTGCTTATATAAAGGCCAGTAGGATTATATCCCAGTTGTTCTTTATTCATGTTATTTGAACCTCTATATAAAGGTCGCCTGCCCATAACGGTCACTTTTATTGGTTCCCTTGGGTAACCTTTATAGAGAAGTTTGACCGTATTATTATCCCGGAACAGGTATTATAGAAAAAATTTAGCACTTAAACAAGAAGAAGTTGCTTCTTTGTGAAAATACAAATTTGCTAATTAAACTCTACAAATGCATTTTCATAAAATGTTATTGACAATTGCTAGAGCAACAAGCGTATGTCCGTAACAAGCATGACACAACAACTAAATGCACACAATACATCCCGAGACATTTGCCTGCAAGAACCGAATTTAGTAACAAACTGGTGACTCAGATACTTTTGTAGGAACCTAATCGTCCCATTTGTTTTACAATCAGTGGTCCTTTAACACTTATCAAACAGTGAATTGAAAAAATTAAGCATGCACATGTAACGTCTAACCTGCCTATTAAGGCCATCTAAAGAAACCAGTAAAAGTGGCCTTTATAGACCGGTTGCCCTTATCTAGAGGTTCAAATAACACCAAATAGAGCAATTGGGATAACATTTTACTGGTCTTTAAAAACAGGTGGTCCTTATATTGAGGGGGCCTTTAAGTCAGGTTTGACTGTATATCTTGATTTGAGAGAGAGAGAGAGAGAGAGAGAGAGAGAGAGAGAGAGAGAGAGAGAGAGAGAGAGTATATTTTTTGATAACGTTTATAATAAGAAGCATATTGTGTTTGTTATGCTGTATAAACAATTTTATACGTTTTATTTTAGATGTTGAAATAAATGCCGGAAATGCCAGAGTTCTGATAGTGGATGCTGGAGCTACACAGCCATCTTCCGCTGCTGGTTATTGTTCTCCTACGTCAGGTCCTTCTGCAGAAGAGTTCATCATGTTGGTCAAACAAGGTAAATTCATTTCACTGACATTCACCAGCTATATATCGTCTGCAGTGTGACATTTTATTTCTATTGCATAATTATGGAGTGCAACCCCCAATAAAAGTCAAGATTATTGGGCGATACAAAAATTTATGGGGTATTGATTACGGGATACGAATAATAAACAAATGGTGGAACATATCTTTTACAGACGGCAGAAATCTATAAGATATGTTTTCAACATTATCTGTGAAAAAACCCCCAAACAGTTTTCATACTTTAGCTTGTTCTTGTATTTATGCAAATCACATTTGACTTTAATCATACATGTACACGTATATGATACATTAAAATGATTTTAGGGTCAAGGTCAAAGGTCCAAGTAATAACCATAATATTAAAATTTGATTTTTACCGTTCTTTTTAAACACAATTGAAAATAAACACATATATTTTATTTTAATTTTATGTAAACGGTAAAATATGGAATGACAATAAGATGAATATCTGAGGTCAAGTTCAGAGATCAAGGTCATTACCTTATTATAGACATACAGTTTTACTGCTTATTTGTTCCTAAAATAATCAATATTAATATGATTTTCAAATTTATGATAGCTCAAATACAACAAAGGCAAAGGTTAAAGGTCATGGGCCCTTAGCAACCGTATGTGAATGTCGATAGTAACCATACGACATCTTTAAGGTCAAAGATCATAGTGACTTATTGACAGTTTCAGCCATCAGTACTACAATTTCATATTTCACCCTTTTCACCATTTTTGAATTTTAATATACTTATTTTATAAATAGGATATGAAGCGAACGTGAAGCAGACTTGTCCGACGCCATTACAGGGTGTATTTAGTTACACGTCAAATGATGGTTCTACTAGTTCATGTGGTTCAGGATCACGAGTGGACGTCTGTACCAGCACCGATACAATGACGTATGACTACACCCAATGTGCGACCGTTCAAGCATATTCACGTAAGTAAATGTAGACTGTACGATGCCACGGTGACATAATATTACACAGTGTTTAACCGTACAGGTATTCTCACGTAAGTAAATATAGACTGTACACTACATGGTAACATGATTACACAGTGTTCAACCGTACACGTATTAAATAGACTGTACAATGCACAGTGACATGATTACACCAAGTATTCAACCGTACATGTATGCTCTATATAGACTGTACAATGCAGGGTGATATGATTACACCAATTGCAAGTATTCAACCGTACATGCATTCTCGCCTAAGTAAATATAGACTGTACAATGCACGGTGACATGATTACACCGTGTTCAACCGTACTGGCATTCTCACGTAAGTAAATTTAGACTGTACAATGCACGGTGACATGATTACACCGTGTTCAACCGTACAGGTATTCTCACGTAAGTAAATATAGACTGTACAATGCACGGTGACATGATTACACCGTAACCATACAGGTATTCTCACGTAAGTAAATATAGACTGTACAATGCACGGTGACATGATTACACCGTGTTCAACCGTACAGGTATTCTCACGTAAGTAAATATAGACTGTACAATGCACGGTGACATGATTACACAGTGTTCAACCGTACAGGTATTCTCACGTAAGTAAATATAGACTGTACAATGCACGGTGACATGATTACACCGTAACCATACAGGCATTCTCACGTAAGTAAATATAGACAGTACGATGCACGGTGACATGATTACACCGTAACCGTACAGGCATTCTCACGTAAGTAAATATAGACTGTACAATGCACGGTGACATGATTACACCGTAACCATACAGGCATTCTCACGTAAGTAAATATAGACAGTACGATGCACGGTGACATAATTACACCGTGTTCAACCGTACAGGTATTCTCACGTTAGTAAATATAGACTTACAAGGCACGGTGACATGATTACACCGTGTTCAACCATACAGGCATTCTCACGTAAGTAAATATAGACTGTACAATGCACGGTGACATGATTACACCGTGTTCAACCGTACTGGCATTCTCACGTAAGTAAATATAGACTGTACAATGCACGGTGACATGATTACACCGTGTTCAACCATACAGGCATTCTCACGTAAGTAAATATAGACTGTACAATGCACGGTGACATGATTACATCGTGTTCAACCATACAGGCATTCTCACGTAAGTAAATATAGACTGTACAATGCACGGTGACATGATTACACCGTGTTCAACCGTACTGGCATTCTCACGTAAGTAAATATAGACTGTACAATGCACGGTGACATGATTACACCGTAACCATACAGGCATTCTCACGTAAGTAAATATAGACAGTACGATGCACGGTGACATGATTACACAGTGTTCAACCGTACAGGCATTCTCACGTAAGTAAATATAGACTGTACAATGCACGATGACATGATTACACCGTGTTCAACCGTACTGGCATTCTCACGTAAGTAAATTTAGACTGTACAATGGACGATGACATGATTACACCGTGTTCAACCATACAGGTATTCTCACGTAAGTAAATATAGACTGTACAATGCACGGTGACATGATTACACCGTGTTCAACCGTACAGGCATTCTCACGTAAGTAAATACAGACTGTACAATGCACGGTGACATGATTACACCGTGTTCAACCATACAGGCATTCTCACGTAAGTAAATATAGACTGTACAATGCACGGTGACATGATTACACCGTGTTCAACCGTACTGGCATTCTCACGTAAGTAAATATAGACTGTACAATGCACGGTGACATGATTACACCGTGTTCAACCATACAGGCATTCTCACGTAAGTAAATATAGACTGTACAATGCACGGTGACATGATTACACAGTGTTCAACCGTACAGGCATTCTCACGTAAGTAAATATAGACTGTACAATGCACGGTGACATGATTACACCGTAACCATACAGGTATTCTCACGTAAGTAAATATAGACAGTACGATGCACGGTGACATGATTACACCGTAACCATACAGGTATTCTCACGTAAGTAAATATAGACTGTACAATGCACGGTGACATGATTACACCGTAACCATACAGGTATTCTCACGTAAGTAAATATAGACTGTACAATGCACGGTGACATGATTACACCGTAACCATACAGGTATTCTCACGTAAGTAAATATAGACTGTACAATGCACGGTGACATGATTACACCGTGTTCAACCATACAGGCATTCTCACGTAAGTAAATATAGACTGTACAATGCACGGTGACATGATTACACAGTGTTCAACCATACAGGCATTCTCACGTAAGTAAATATAGACTGTACAATGCACGGTGACATGATTACACCGTGTTCAACCGTACTGGCATTCTCACGTAAGTAAATATAGACTGTACAATGCACGGTGACATGATTACACAGTGTTCAACCGTACAGGCATTCTCACGTAAGTAAATATAGACTGTACAATGCACGGTGACATGATTACACCGTGTTCAACCATACAGGCATTCTCACGTAAGTAAATATAGACTGTACAATGCACGATGACATGATTACACCGTGTTCAACCGTACAGGTATTCTCACGTAAGTAAATATAGACTGTACAATGCACGGTGACATGATTACACCGTGTTCAACCATACAGGCATTCTCACGTAAGTAAATATAGACTGTACAATGCACGGTGACATGATTACACCGTGTTCAACCGTACAGGCATTCTCACGTAAGTAAATATAGACTGTACAATGCACGGTGACATGATTACACCGTGTTCAACAATACAGGCATTCTCACGTAAGTAAGTATAGACTGCACAGGGTGACATGATTACGCCGTGTTCAACAATACAGGTATTCTCACGTAAGTAAGTATAGACTGCACAAGGCACGGTGACATGATTACACAGTGTTCAACCGTACAGGCATTCTCACGTAAGTAAATACAGACTGTACAAGGCACGGTGACATGATTACACCGTGTTCAACAATACAGGCATTCTCACGTAAGTAAGTATAGACTGCACAAGGCACGGTGACATGATTACATAGTGTTCAACCGTACAGGCATTCTCACGTAGATAAATATAGTCTGTACACCAAGTATTCAACCATACAGGCATTCCCATGTAAGTAGACTGAGACTTATAAAGTGTTTTGGCGATATACAAGAGGAATTTTTTAACAAGATCATGCATGTAGAAAAAATGGAATTTGGGACTTCAAAAACTTATGAGAATAAGTGATGTGTCAGAGGTATCAAGGAATATTATAACGAGCTCTTACTATATAAAATGTAGTCTTTTATTATCATATACTGTTGATTATTAATATGATACTTGTCTACAATTTTCAGAGGAAGGAGAGGTATACTGTGTTAGTTACGTAACCAGTGGCTCTAATTACTTTGTTTATGCGCTAAATCCTGGAACAGTGGATAATACAAATTACTATAGATTTACCTGCTTCGTAAGTACTTAAATATCTGTCATGTGCTGTTTTTGAATTTCTATTAAAATAATGCATTCAAAAACAGCACATGACAACTTCATGTGCTGTTTTTAAATGCATTATTTTTATAGAAATTCAAAAACAGCACATGACATATCTAATGAGCATTTCCTAATAACTCATGTTAAAATGGTGTCCTATGTGGGAAATAAGATAATAGTATGACCTACTTGAACAGGTGGCATTTTTAGTTGTTATGTGCTGATTTTGAATGCATTATTTTAATAAAAATTCAAAATCAGCACATAACAGAATCTATTATGAGTATGAAAGATGGAAGAAAACTTTCTCTTGTATGAATTGAGTTTTCCGTCATTTGAACAACCGATAAACTTAAAGCCGTTCCGTTTTACTGACGTACTTCCTTTGTCCAGTAATTGCTGTCATATTTTTAATGGAGGTACGTGTAATCTCAACAACCACATTGTATCATGAACACTTTTGCAAAAAGTAGTAAATTGTACTTCTGAGTAAAGAGTTTTCAGTGTTTTATTTTTTATTTGAGTCATGTTGGAATACTATAATTGTCATATACAATTTTTTGAATTTAATCATAAAATACATAAAAAATGGTATATGACATAATCAATATCGCATATTTTAGTTTTTTTTTAATTTTGGTAACATTTGATGTTGACAGGTACATACATATATTTTTCCAGTTACGTACGACTTTCTTTTAGTTTATTATTTAATATTTCTAGCCTAATATATAATGTCTGAAGTACAAGTTGTATCACTTTATCATTTGTTTACAGGCTGTTGCTACATCCGGGTCAAATGTGGTGGCTTCTCAAAACCCAAACAGTTGTGTAACCGGACAAACACCCACCGTCAGACCTACTAATGGTCTTCTGAATGTATTTACTGCATATTGTAAGTACTAATTACATATCATTTTAAATGAACGGGTATGTTCTGCTGCACCAAAGAGACAGTTTTACTTTGAGCCACCCCTTTAAAATGAATTCCTAGTATTTTGTGTTCTGTTAAAGCCAAGAATTTTTTTAATGACAAAAATCATAAAATCTGGCATATATGGTGCAGTCAAAGTCGATTCATAATATCCTAATAAATGACTTATCCGGTGGACGGTAGTTAAAAGAATACAATAACGTTATGACTGTATTATGGTAAACAAACATTTTTGTCCTTGTCCCGGGATAGCTATACACTTACTGTGCGTGTTTAATTATTATTATTTATTTGTCGATATTGTGTGTTTTGAATGGAATGTTATTTAGCCTCACAGTGTTACACTTATCGAGTTTGGTGAGTTCTCGAACAGTGAACAAAACTGGAATACCTGAAAAAAGCATTGGGAATTTACAAACGAACTGAAAAAAATCTTACTTGGACACCAATAGGTCTCCGGTTGAAATTGATTTTAGGCTGTTAGAGGTATATCCATAACAAACATATCATATAGTGAAAATTTTGAAAACTGGCTTAGTAGATTAATTATGTGAATTTTCACCAAGGAAGTGAGACCGCGTGCTCCGGAAGGGTAAGGAATCCTGTAATCCTGTAATCAAATTTGGAATGAAAGGGAAATGCAACTATGGAACGTCAAATACATCACATCATAATATATGTTTTTATTATACATGTAGTTTCTAAATTTGCTGTGACGTGTTGTCAATTGTGTATTGCTTTATTTAGAACTTAGATTGTACATACCGCAGTCTCTTGCATTAACGTAAAACCATAACCATCAATATCTCAAGGCTAAAATGAATCATTAAATTTTCTTTTGAATAATTTTAGACACGTGTCGTAAGTATCATTTATGGTTTCGAATTAATAATATATTACTAACATATTACAGTTTCCACTTTGTTTGCACTTCTGGTTATTTTTACTCCCTTATAAAATGGGAGTAGGATATGCTATTGCAAATCAAATACTATATGATACTCGTACAAGAAATTGTCAAATATATTATTATATCACATAACCCTCCTGTTTATTGATGGAATAAAACGGTGTAATATTTTTCGAATTACACAGGTACCCATGTAATATCACTTGATTGTGACGTAATCAGTTATCACGCTTCTAATTTACGTAGTGGTCGTGCCTAATGACGTCATATGAAAACTGTGTCAGTCTGTTGTTTATTTTTATACTTTTGAAGACTTTCCGATTCTTTGAAAAATAATTTTGATGCATTCGGAAAAATATTATGATTTAAACTTACATACTGATTATGTCTTTTTTCTAGGTGATTAATTTACTAAAACCAAATAATATGTGCATGTCATTATGCCTCGGTATTTTGAGTTATGTGATATATAGAATCTTAGACTCGTGAGGGTTTAATATGAAATTTATTAAACTCGTTTAATAAATTTCATATTAAACCCCCACTCGTCTAAGATCCTCTATATTAACGACTTTTACCACGATCAATGGATATATGTACTGACAAAATATCCAGCACTGTATGTTTCAATTACATAACTTATTTTTTATGTCAATATTTCTTCATTATTTTTATGTCAATATTTCTTCATTATTTTGAGACACTTTCTTTTTTGTTAAATTGTTTGATGCTGTTAATTAATCAACTATAATTTCTTCCACCATAATAAAGTAATCCACTTTCAAGTCTCTTCTAGTCTATATACTGTACAGACCTGTCGAAAGTTCTACAATAAGCTCACAAGTTGTTGTCAAATTGACGGATCGCCGGGCATGCGGTTTAATGACGTCACTGACTAGAACGTCATTAGTTGCCGTGGCGCTGCTTTGGTACCGGGCGTGGCCGGCGATAGGTCAATTGACAATGCACATCGCCTCTCAAGCTTGTTATAGATACCTCGACAGCCAATATAATTATATCTGTCGGCAGTTTTTCGTCTACTAGTTATCACTATCTCGGCCACTCGACAGTCGAGTTTGAGTCCTTTTCGTTAGCTCAGTGTTCAACTTTCGACAGGTCTGTACTGCACTTAATTACCAGGTCAGTTAATGTACCTTAAACTTGTAATGGTTCAAATATGAATTCACGTTTGTATTAATCATTAAGTGTTTCAGCGAATATTATATTTCTGCTGTTTTATCGTACACTTATGCATACACAATAGACATAGATAAATGTACACACTTATTATTGTCCAATACCTTGTCTCCAGCATCTAATCTCCAGAAAGTGTTAGCTTTGTTACATTGTTTTCTGCCATCTTCCTGTGTTTGAGATAGAGATTTCCGAATGAAGAAACGATTCTTCACCTTTACGTGCGTTTATCTTCACCTCCACGTGCGGCTTTTCAATGACGTCACAATCAAAGGACAATTGAATGACGCCATACCGTGGAGACATGACGTCGTTTTGCGGGAAATTGACACCAGAGTTTCCAAAACTTAGAAATTTTCACTGCGTTTCAAATGTTTATTTTGGGAGATGAGAATAAATAGCTTTGTTTTCTAGTTTATACATTTGTATTAACCACCATGTAGGACAGGAAAATCTAACCCTCGGGGTTGAATATTTCTGTCAGAGACTCGGCAAGCTTCGTCTCCGAATAAAATATTCAACCCCTCGGGTGAGAATTCCCTATCCTGCATGAATACTCGTGATAGATTCTATTAATCTTATCAGAAATGCATGTAAGCTCATTTCAGTACTTGTTCACTCTGAATATGTCACTTTAAGTTTACTAGTAATGTAATCGTCTGCACATATTTAAACACTAGTAAACTATTTGTAACCAAGTTGTGTTAACTGTACCGCATTAACTATTACTGGAGTCAACGTGTTTGTAACAATGACTTATGAACACTTTTCATAACAAATACAGTCCGACCTGCCTTCAAGGTCGCCTCTAAATAAGGACCACCTGCTTATAAAGGGCAGTAGAATTCTATCCCAATGGTTCTTTATTCGTATTATTTGAACCTGTATATAAAGGCCACTTTTACTGGTTTCCTGGGGTGGTCTTTATAGACAGGTTTTACTGTACATTTACACACAGCCTACGATAAGAAAGTGAACAATGACAAACTGTGCTCATTTTAATTATTGGATTGTGTTTAATTCAAATTCGCAAATAGAATAACTTCGATAGTGGGCAACTGTCCAAAATATGATCAATGGACATCCATGTTTAAAACTGCTAAAATGTTTACGCTCTATAATGGCTTTTTAACAACTTCAACAGAGAAATGGAAAATGCATATATTTGGTAAAGCCATGACAAATTGATTGAACATTAGTGATAGTGAACTCATGGTGATTTATGCTACTGTAATGTACACAATTTTTATTATTAAATATTTTACATCGACTGTACTTTTCAACGTCATACAGACATTGCTCCACGCGCTGACGTGATGACGTCAGATGTCAAATGTTCTCGTTGACTGACAGGAGACGAACCATTTTTATGAGAAGGTGCACCAACAGCGCATTTCAAAATTGTTTCCCAATAAACATGCAAAATATGAGACGGCAATAAAATCAATTTTTATAAATATTGTAAATATAGAAATAAGATAATTTCCCACTGTCTTTAATGCAATTTAATTTGAGACAGTCCATTATATACAGACATAAACATAACTTCATCTGATACAAGCTTTTAAAACTCTACTTTTGATATATATTATGTGAGAAAAAAAGAAGGAAATTTCCCATACATGCCATAGGAGTAGGATACACTCTAAAATCAAAATTTGTTCTTTTATTGACAGCAACAGCAACTAGTGCCCCTACGTCAACAGCGTCTGCAGGAGGTGTAAGCCTGGGTCTTATAGTAGGGGCTGTTGCCGGTGTTCTTTTTCTAGCCTTGGCAGCGATACTTATAATTGTGTGCTGTAAAAAGTGTAAACGAGAAAAGGATAAAGTTGGTGCAAATGAAAGAGAGAACAGTGATATTCCACCTAAAGGTAAGATCTTACTTAACATACACACTTCTTTAATGCTGAAGGTCGAAGGGGGTCGATCTGAAAAATACGTTACGTACAGCTGTTCTTTTCCCAATGTGGATAGCTTGGTATGGGGGAGGGGGTGGGGTAGCAAAGTCGGATCCGACCAAAATTTGAAAAGAGGTAGTAACTGCTTTTTTACCAACCACTGGTCATTTAAAAATAAATGGCAATGGTCGTTTGAATGATTTCTTTACAACCAATGCTCCGTGTTGCAGTAGACGTGGCATACTATACATTTATTGCCTTTGAGTGAGGGAGATATGAACATTTGTTCACCCGCAACAAGTCATATTTCTCGAGGGCGAAGCCCGAGGGGGAATGTGACTTGTTGCGGGTGAACAAATGTTCATATCTCCCTCACTCAAAAGCAATAAATTGTTTATTATACCGAAAGATAACCATTGTATAAGAAAGACAGACAGAAAGAAAAATATTTAAAAAAAAGACAGCCTGAAAACGTCATTTCTTCTCCGATTCATTGCTTTTTCTCCTATCGGAACTCGTCGGAGGCAAACGCTAGAACGTCATGACAGATTCTCAATCAATGACGTCATATCATTGTGACGTCATGGTTTGTTCCGAAGAGGTGGGATATGATGTTTTCAGAGGGATACACGGTGTTTTCTCCACCCTGATCACATGATCCAACGATCCAATCAAATTACAGATAGTATCGTATTTTTCTAATGAGGTATAATAAAAAGAATCTATGTACTTTGTCCTTAGTAAACTATCTGTTACTTTACCTATATTTTTTGAGTATTGGTCTAAGTGTAATATTAATGATATGGACGAGAAACTAAAATCAATCTCAATCAATCAATCAATCAACCACTTACCACAAGTTACGTCAAAGTAAGAAAAGACATTTTGAATTGTTTATTATTGAGAACAATAATAAATAAGTGTTTGTTGACTCGTACAATGATTGAAACTCTCTGAAAATACATATCTATCAACATTTTTATACCAGAAAGCAGAGTTTTGAAGCTGCAGTGTACTAGTATAATATTTAACCATTATTGCAATGTGTCTAGACAATCAATATATGAACTGTAAAACACTTCATTTTGGCGTTATGACATTTTCGCGAAATTTCTATTAAAGCCATTTCGCGGCATGAAATTTGGCGTTATCGATTTGTGAGCCCCTCTTTTAAAATCGTAGATATGTGAATATAACCGCCTGATCTATTTTCGTCTTGTACAAATTTACTTGTACTCACCTGTTAACTATGTTTTTATTCGATGATTTTTTTTATTTCGCGCACATTAATTTCGACATGTTTTCTAACTTGCGAATTACGCGAAAATGGCATCACGCAAATATTTCGTGTTTTACAGTATATGAATGATATAATTACACGCATTGACTTGCTGTGATCACTTGTTGTAATACATGCTATATCATCTATATATATATATATTTGCAATAGTTTTTATTCAAATTGGCCCACATTGTATATTTTTCTTTTTGATCAGCTATTGAAGATTGTGATCAAATAGAAATGCAAATTGCATAGTCGGTGGCAATAAGGTAAATGCGATATTATATATAAGTGCATTACAATGAGCTATGCATTTTGTGTGATTTATTTACGTATCTTGTTTCTGAGTATATGTTTGATAAGTTGTGCAACATTCTCCAGTTAAATTGAATTCATTGATTGAATCTATCCTTTGATGATATTAATTTTAAAACTCGCTTTGTAACCAAAATAGTCTGTTGTGGATAGATTTTGCAAATAGCAATTAATTTGTTTAACGCCAAAAAGTAATTTTACATTTTAAATTTATGAATTTGACGAAGTTAAACTTATTTTGCAGTTTATTGCGACCCACTATGCATTTTTGTTTAGAGTAATATGTTCGGCTATTGCTTCACTGTTTATTAATTATAATAATTGAATAAATATCTATCTAATTTAGCAGGGAATGACATGGTCGTAGAACCACTTACTCCAAGAGACGCTTTAACTGTTAACCCGGAGGATTCCGCCGCAAAGAACCGGCTAACGCCAATAGAACAATCAGCATCATCTGACCCACCTGGTTATGCTCCTCCACTTCCACCTATTACTTCAATATCTATAAAATAGATATTGAAACAAATAGACTAAAAGACAATACTAATATTACGAAATATTGCAATCATGTTGAATGTTTGAGGACTTTAAAGGTTATTTTAATTTTTGTTGTTGTGTTTTCCAAATGAGCTCAAAACTTGTAAAACGACTCTTTCAAAAAGAGTTGCGGTTTTGATGTACACTAATATATATGGACCTATTTATGAGAAATGGCTTATCATTTTAGTACCAAGTACATAAACAATGGACTATCTGAGTTGCCTTTAAATCATGGTGGGGCTACAACAGTAGTATCCAATAGAGCTGTGCGTAGGGAATCTTTCAAAGAGTTCTAGTATTCATTCCAAGAAGCTAAAATGACTACATAAGTTACATTAACTTGTTATTTTATTTATATGAAATGTTTATCATGTACAAGTGCTTTGGTAATTTGAGTATGTATATAACATCACGAAACTGATGCCATATGTTGTCAAGGAGACTCAGTAGCCCGGATGACACAAGGACCAGGAAGATGGCCAGAGCTCACATTTTCACGGATGCCACATTCGATCAAGGATATACTGAAATCGATCGCTTTGACATGTACTCAATGTGAGATTTTCTTTTGGAATAGAGTGTAGGCATTCATTTTATGAAGTCGTTAAATATTGGTATTTATTGTTAAACGTTTATTTTTCATATGCATGTTATATATTTTCTTTTTATATTCACAATCAAATGCATTAATTATAATGATTTATTAGTGCGCATGTTAAGAACAATTTATTTTAAAATTTTAATGTGTGTGTATGTGTTTGTGATAGAGAGCGAGAGAGGTATGTATTATTTTTATACAACACTATAATGTTTTAAACAATTTTTGTCTTTACTATTAACACTGTTATAGGTCGTTCATAGTTTGACAGCAATGTTTGCAACGAGGGTGTTAGGATTACGAATATAATAAAGCATAAGAAAGCGTGGATACATGAGACTTATCGCGTCTCTATCAAAAATTATTCTGGATATATTCGAGGTCCCAAAGTTCTATGTAACTTTCATTCTCAATTTTGATTATATACGTGACGAGTAGAGTTTGCTAAACAGGAGGGGCTTACCCTTCCGGAGTACCTAGTCTCGCCTCCCTGGTGACATGCTAAACATAATTTGCCATTTTTTAAAGTCTTTATTTTCCTTTCAGGATTATGATTTTAACTGGATTGATATGTTTGTGTTTGTCGATATATACGGTCACCATGGCCAATGTTCATGTTAATAAACACTCTGACATCAGATCGTGAACGACCTACACCCTGTTGCTACTATCATTGTATGATTGATCTATAAGTTTTTCTAGTATTGCTATCTGCACTAGTACTGCTTTGTTTTGGTTGTTAAATATTAGACGAGTTTTCACTGATGAAGATGTAAAGTTATAAAGGTTTTGTTTGTTTCTCTTATTGAATTTCAATTGTTAAATCATACGTTAATAAATTTTAAGGTAAAGTAAAATTATTATTTTATTTTTTCTGAAATTTAAGTTAATTCATATATATTTCTAAGATACTGCGGGTGTACTGTATAGTATTCACATTTGCATTTTTTGTTTTGTAAAACTTTTCTTGAGACCAAATATAATAATACGACCATAGTTATCATTCATAAAGTGACATCACTTTTGCTTTTACAAAAGTCATTTATTGGCTATTCCAGCAACTTGGCATGTTTGTCGTAAACGACAGCGTTTTTGACCGGATTGCACGGAGTGCAAATCCGGTTTATAGTATGGTGAATGTCGGGCGGGCGGCGGCCGGGGAAAATAGGGTACCTACTTTGTGAACTCAACTCCTCCTACAGTTTTCAACCAAAAAATTTGAAACTTCACAGAATGTTTTTATATATATTGATGATGTGCACCCGACTTTATGGAAATATTTCAAGATTTTTACTCATTTTTCTAGACTATAAAACTTTTTGAATGGGGTCACCTACTTTGTATACTCAACTCCTCCTACAGTTTCCAACCAAAAGCCTTAAAGCTTCACAGAATGTTTTTATATATATTGAATATGTGCACCTAACTTTATGGAAATATTTCAAGATTCCCCCCCCCCATTTTTTCAGACTTTAAAACTTAGTCACTTTTTAGCAAGTATTTGAACTGGGGGCACCTACTTTGTGAACTCAGCTCCTCTTACAGTTTTCAATCAAAAACCTTGAAACTTTACAGAATGTTTCTATAAATATTGAAGATGTGCCCTTGACTTTTTGGAAATATTTCAGGATTTTCCCCCATTTTTTCAGACTTTGAAACTTGGTTACTTTGTACTGTATATATCAAAAGATTATCAAAGATGTACACCTGACTTAATGGCAACCCGGTCCATTGAGTCTGACCCATTTTACTGGATTAAAAAACCAAAATGAGATTGCCAAAAATGACAAATTTAAATATTGGTTTATTACAATGTGTTTTATAGAAGAGGTTTTACCCAAACGAGTCTCTTGTATCATTGGGGTCTGCTGGTTTAAAAGCTTCCTGATAGTTTTACTAGAGCATTTATCGTGTCTTTCCAAATCACTTGTTGTGTATTTGAAAATCTGATCTAAAACAAGCCGTTACAAGTAGTCCCTCATTCGGTATTACTTAAAACTTAGTGACGGTAGATAATTTGGTAGAGTGCTCGCTGCGTTTATGGAAGACCGTAGATTCAAACCCGATCTGGGTCTGACGAAGACTTAAAAATAGGTAGTAGTTGTTCTGACCGCAAGCACTCTGGATCCTTAGGATGAGACCTTGAAAATTGATGACCCATATCAAGGAAAGCATAGAATGTTAAAAAAACCTCCCTGCACATTACCCAAAGCGCGCTGCAAAGGCCAATGAATCAATGAATCAATCAATCGATCGACCGACCGACCGACCGACCGACCGATCGATCGATTAATCAATCAATCATTCAATCAATCAATCATCCATCCATCCATCCATCCATCAATTCGATCGGTATTAATAAACACCGAAAAAAAAGAAATTATGATACCTCTAAGTACAGTACAGACCTGTTGAAAGTTTAACACTGAGCTAACGAAAAGTGTGGGAACTCAGCTGCCGGATGGCTGGGATAGGGACAGCCCGTGACAGAAAATCTGCCGAGAGAGATATATAGAGCAGCTGTCAAGAGATAGGTGACGAGGGGACGGGATTAGCTGTCAACTCGACACGAATTAGTTATCTTAGTGGTTAACTTTCGACAGGCCTGTACTGTATGGTTAATCATACTACAATGTACTTAATAAAGCAGTATTACATGCTTGAAAAGTTAAGTGCTAAAGATCACATTCACCAAGTGGAAAGACAAGTAGTCTACATTCAAGGACAACATTTACTGCTCAAAACATCACAAGTTAAGAAAACTATATGGTGTTCAGTTAAGACCCACAATTGTATTATCGCTCTTTCGCCATCGCTTGTTCACTCCTTCGCGTTATCGCAACTTCGCTCCTTTCGAATGGCATGTTCGTTCCTTGTCATGTTTATCGCTCCTTTGCTTCTTCACGTTCAGGAGTAATGGGGAAGGAGCGATAACCACGAAAGAACACCATAGAAACATACTGCCATGCAAAAATAATTGGAGTTTTATAATGTGTTCATGGTGCACATGCATTGTATCACAGAAGTAAAAAATAAAATAATAATAAAAACGTCTTATTTTCATTCACGAAAACAAAAAGGATGGTAAAATAATAATAATAATAATAATAATAATAATAATAATAATAATAATAAGAAAAGGCAATATGGTAATAGCTAACAATGCAAATCAGAAAGGGAAGAAAGGAAAGTAACATGTACTGTAGATGCGCCATTGCTAATAGTTGAAAGTTACTATTGAAGAACAGATACATGCACTTAACGTTAGAAAACTGATTCAGAATGGCACTTTGACACAGAGAACAGGACACACACAATAAGCAATTAAGTTTGACTACTGATGGACAACTTGGGCTGAAGTCGCTGAAATTATATCTACAAAATGGAAGCCTGATAGGGTTGTATTTCACATACTTTTTCAACATTGACCTGTCGGCTTGACTTTTAATTTACATTTATGTATAGGGAGCAAACATGTCTATTATGTTTACATCACGGAACACATACATGTACATGTTTGTGTATTAACTAAAACTACCGATATAATGGTTGAATCATCGAGTATGCTTAATCCTAATGAAAGGTCAAGCAGACAGGTAAATGTTATTGGTTTATATGCATTTTCTGTTTGAAGTATAACATCCAGATTTTTCAACGTACTGTATGTCCACATCCAGTTTAGTAATAACACACTTGAACCCATTTGTTCGTTAATCAACACAAATTCAAAACATCAATAAAAATCAACATACCATAATCAAATTCATAGATTTATAACCATGTGCTTTATTTTGACGGAATTCTATTCACTTACGACATTTTTAACTTAAATTTCACAACAGATTTCAAGTTATGCATTATTTAAATTTTGACTTATATATAATTATCCGTTGATTAAACTAACCACGCTTCGACAAACTCACACCCGATACATAACAGTAAACTTATTGTCTTTTATCCATCTGTGAAAATCTTAAGATAAGTTATACACACGTATTTTAAAACGTCTATAACAACAGGTTGAAGTATTGAAACTTTTTATACGCGAAAAATCGAGAATCCATCACATTAAGCTTGTTGCACCATAAAGCTTGGTTTTCAAGTTAGGACAGTTTTTCAACTGCGTACTTTTAAATGCAAAGTTGAAACAACATCCACCATTATTATATCATAACATATTTATAAATAGTATGATGAAACAATTGATACAATCACTTCCGTCTCATGATGTACTAGTTAAGATCATAATACTGACTTCCTGTCCGTCACGTACTATTGCTATTCCACCCTCCCTCCATCTACTCTTAAGTTATAAATTAATGAATAGTAGTAAAATGACGTTTTGTGTTTGTTGGAAAACAATTGAAGTATTTGTAGTGTTTTGTTTGTTGTCTTTCGGATATGTGGGTAAGTACGTGTACTTATGATTTCATAATACGGTAGATTTTTAAGAGGGGGGTGATGGTTGTTGAAAACACAAAAAGACTTTGTCCTTTCCGACTTCACACACACACACACATACACAAACTAAAAAAGGAATGACATAGGTATATACTGAACTTAGATTCGAACTAGACGTGTTATTTCAGTTCGATTGATACATTATTTAATATCAATTTAACATCGTACATATACATACGTGAACATGTTATTCTAAACCTTTGCGTTGTTTTAAAATGTAAATGTGATATACTAGATAAAAGTAAGGATCGATGTTTCTTGATGACACAAGTTTGCAAATTAAACAAATTGTTTAGCCAGGGAATACAAAGTGTTTCCAAAATGTTTGCATATACACAACAGACTACAGACATGTGAAGGTCATCTTAAAAGAAGTGTTACAGATGTCTTATTATAAATTTTTGAATTTTCAGAATGAAATATTAAAAATATAAATGACAACTATAATTTTTGAATATTTCATTCAGAAAATTCAAAAATTTATAATATGACACAATTCTGGACTGACTATCATTGTAAATACAACTATAGCGAGGGGCATAAATTGTAAAAGTAACTCTGTTGTATTAATTGACTTTAGTTCATTTAAAATTCTCATAAACAACAGGATTATAACTTTAAAAAAGTATCAGATAAATATGTACAGAACTGGGTATTAGTAATCGAGGGCATTTTAGTATACTGAATGTAAGTTGAACTCATGAATTTCATCCAGGAAAGTAAGATCGGGTTCTCCGGAATGATAAATACCTCCCAGCTAGCTAATTACACCCATCGTGCATGAAGTTATCTAGTGTAAATGATTTCAAAGAAATATTTGGGATAGTGAAGAAGAACTTACACATATATATATATAGCAATAGTTACAGTAACTGTGAAGTATAATGTGCTACATATGCAAAGATGCTTGAATGTCCAATGTGAAAATAAAATAAGGACTAAATTCTGGGATATAATCACCGATACATTCGAATTTTGTATAAGCCTAAATGTGGAACTCAATATCATGACTGATACCAGACTTTACCAAATGTTATTAAAGTTAAAGTCTGTCCCGAGCCACTAGGCCCATCAGGCCGGAGCTTATCCCGGTTTCGGTGGCGTTAAGCGACAGAGTACAAGACTCTCCCCTGAATGGGACGCCGGTTCATCGCAGGGTTAACCCCCAGCATTTTGCTGGTACTCATTTATTTTTCAGCTGAGTGAACTGGAACAAGGTGAAATTAAGTGTTATGCTCAAGGACACAACCAAATGTTATTGGGATTATATTAATTAACACCCGCTGCTCTAGAAGGTGATGACGACAGTATGCACATCGTTTTCGGCGAGCATCCTATAAGTTCTTGCAAGCAGCACCGGTCGCCTTCTAGAGACATCATAAGTTTTTAACTCTACTAAATACGCTTAGCCAGACCATATACAAGACCACAAACACGTCTATCTTAAAATGTATATGAGTTTCTTCTTTGCATGTAATTGTTTTGATATGTTCATGTAAATATTTCTGATATAATGTAACATATTCATATCTTTCAAGAGGAAAAACAGATTGAACGGAATTAACTTCTATCTAAAATAATGCCTTAAAACATTTTTCTTCTTCAGAAGGAACATGTTCATTTCCTAAGGAGTGGGAGTCCGTTTGGTATGATAGTTGGAGTGGTAATGTTACCATAGTGAGATCACTGGGTATTGTTTTGGGATGGCAAGTAGAGATACACACTGTCACACTAGATTCATGGACGTGTCAGTATGATGATACGGAGAACAATTACCTGGTCTTTAGGTAAGTTTATATACAGAAAAACCCCTGAATGTATTGCCACCATTTGCTAAGTCAGGTTTTGGTGTTATAAAGAGTTTTGGCATTAATTCAACGGATGCTTATAAAAATAGAGAAAAAATTGATACTTCAAACTACTGTGGTGGTAAGTGAGTTGGCAAAAATATTTAGGGACAATATAACGAGGTTTTACTGTATTCCATACCTTAAGTAGAGAACTATTTTCGACAATAATTTGATGGTTGATTAAGCTACATGTATTTAGAAAAGAAGTTGCTTTTGAATATAGTAAATGTTATGACATTGTATCTATTTGATTAGACATCATCAAAATTTCATTGTTTTAATGAGGTTCACTATGTGTGATTTACCATAACGTATTTTGTGAATCTATCAATCAATCAACAACAACAATTTATCAATGAACACTAATATATATATAGAACTGTACAACTTGATGTTTTCAATAAAACCACGTTATTCCTCGAATGGACAACGTTTGTAAGCGTTCTGCACCAACCTAATAGGATATTGCTCTTTTCCAGCTGACATAACAGGTGTTATAATTAACGTATTGTTAGCTTTTTGTCCAAAACTGTATTACATTAATTTTACACATTTTCACACATATACGGTGGTTGAAATATTATGTTTATAAACAAGCACACATTGAGTTTAATCAATTTTAGTATCCAAAGAATGGTATACATGTATTTATGTGCTAGGCATATATTTTTTGACTTTTTACATATTTTCAGGGCAGATAATCAAGTAAATATGAATGGGACATTAAACAACGCGTACCTGTGTTTAAAGTGGCAGTCAATCACGGAATTCTCACATGCTTACTACCTACAATCAGGTCGGTGTTTATAGTAGATATTTCATCTATTTGACAATACTGCGGTAGATCAGTTGGTAGAGTGCTCGCTCCGTAAGTGGGAGTTCGTGGGTTCGAATCCGGGTCTGACCCAAGACTTGAAAGTGAGTTGCGACTTTTCTTTTGCCAAACACTCGGCATAACGAAAGGAAAGTCACAATTCTTTCGGATGGGAACTTAAAATAACGAGGTCCCGTGGCACAATAAAGAGCCTTGCTATATATGGCAATGAGTGCAACGCGCAAAATTTCTGCACCTTCGCCTACAACTGGCGATGTCTCAATATAAGTGAAATATTCTTGACTGGGACGTTAAATACTATTACTCAACTCAACTCATCTCATCTATTTGACGAATTCTCAAGATGAATTGAAATAATGAGTTATTCCCCTTTAATTGCTATGGCTTGCAGTAAACTAAATACTTGAGGTTCATATGTACTTGTTATACTAATGCAAAACATTTCGTCCTTATGTTCATTACCCGTTCAAAGTCGGTGATTTTATGTCAGCAGGATCCTGTTGATTTTTATTTTGCCTTGCATAATTCTTTGATTCTTTTGTTGATTCGTTTTCTTAATTGCTTTTGGCTTTTTAGCTGTTTTAAATGACAACAAAAATCATGAATTTAATGTACTAATATACAAAAAGGTACATCTATGCAGACATATTGACACTATTCATTAGAACACTTTCAGACTAAACCAGGCTCCTTTTACCTTTAAAATTTCATATGTACTTGTATTCAATTATTCTGATTATTTTTAAAAATATTTGTTCATGGTGTTTGTTGTTAATGCTTATTTATTGCCATATACCATTTTTGTAAATATATATATAATTAAATACTTAAAAATGGTATATGACTATTTGATTCAATGCATAAAAATGGTATATAGGACACTATATTATGCATATCTACAATGTTTATACCAATTGACTTACATCTGAATATTAAATCTAAATGTCTGTTTCAGATACAAACAACCATGCCAGTAATACCCGAGTACTACTCATAGAAGACGACATACCACAGCCTAATGATACGTCTGGTTACTGTTCTCCGAAATTTGGACCAACCATCGAAGAATTCCATGTTTTAGTTAAAAGGGGTATTGAAAATTTATTTATTTATTTGCAATCAGTGTTGTATCGCGTGAAGCGTTCCAACGTTTTAATGGAGATCTGTCCTGCTGGCCATCTTGTTTCATTAAATACGAAAAAAGCCCATAATGATAACATGTCGCAGTTTTACTTGAATCAATAAACAGATTTTAAAAAAATTGAAATTGAATAAAACATCTAGAAAGAAAAATACACGAATTAGGACGATTTATATTTGTTACGTATTAATCATTTGTGAATATTGCTTCAAACTACCCTTCCGGAGCACCAGGCCTCCCTTATTAAAAAACTTCAAAACTTATCGTAATTTGTAATTTTAAAGTTTTTACTTTGGCATTTTGATTTACAATAAGACTGGTGTGAGTTTTTTTATTCAATATAGATATTTTTGTGATATATTGTAGGCAAAGAATCCGAGGTAAAACAGAAGTGTTCACCACAATTACTCGGCACTTTCCATTATATTTATACTGACAACACAAAAACATCCTGCGTTGAGGAATCGACTTTGGACGTGTGCGAAACCGGAAATACGTTGATATTTAACTACACCCAGTGTGACACTGTCCAAGCATATTCCGGTAAAGTTGGTGTTTGTGCCTTCCAGAATCTAGTAGTCTTTGCTTCAACTCACTATACCCCCTGCTAACAAAGTTTTGTATGATATAGAGGAATTAATCTGTTTTTGCCAACCCGTGTGGTTGTCCTCTCCATTTTCATGTATATGGACAGATTTCGATCAAATTTGGCACAAATGAAAACAAAAATAAGATTACATGTTGCATGCCTTATTTAGGTGCAAACATGTTGATCACAGCCAATGTTATTAGGTCATCAAATTGTGAAATTAACAATTTGGCAATGTTGGGATCTCGGTGTATTTGCTTCTCAAGAGATGGCACTATTTTTGTTTCGTATTGTATTCAAGCGCTATTTGAATTTATTTACTTTTAGCATTGGTATTTCTTAATTTGGAGAAGCCTTTTGTTCAGAATCTATTATGGTAGAACATATTGACTAGAATCATTTTGAATTATTTAAACCCCATTTGGTCACATGCAGACTACTGAGCTGCTTAAATGTATATTTCCAAATAATGTCTCACCCCCCTTCACAAGTGTATGTGGCGATCGTTAGTTCGAAGCCCGGCTAGGTCTGTTGAAGACTTGAAAATATGTAGTGACTGTTCTTTCGCCATGCACTTGGCATTTAGAAATGAAAGTTACGGGATCCTTCGGAAGATACATTAAACACTGATGCTCAGTGTAACGATAGACTTGGTACGTTTATGAACCCTCCCTACATATTGCTCTAAGCGCACTACAAAGGTGAACATTTCTTCCACATTACCTATAGGTTGTGACGTTTCAGTTTAAGTGAAATATTCCTATCTGGGGCGTAAAACCCCATTCTATTATTAATCTTTCGTATGTATTATTTTGGGTCTGGATATTGCAAAGAATATTAATATATAGAAGCAATGGTAAAAAATATCAAAACTCCCTGATTAAAAATATACATCCATTTTGAATTTAAAAAAAATCCCGATTTTGCTGGCTTTGGGAGTGGACGCCAAGTACATGTATATGTATGTTAGTGACCTCCTATACCGCCTCCAGTAATCTTGCAATTGAAAGACATAACATTAAATTTGATGTGGTGAAATTGCCAATTCACTGAGAGCAAATACTTATGTTCAAATAATATTTTAATTACGAATCTTTTTTTATTTTAGCTGAGGGTGAAGTTTATTGTGTGTTCAATGTTTCTGATGGTTTATCTAACTTTATCAGTGTACTGAATCCAGGGGTAGTGGATGGTGTCAACTATCATAGGTTTACCTGTTACGCAGTAATGGACAGAGAGATAGTAAGTCTTTGACGGATTGAGAGAGAGAGAGAGAGAGAGAGAGAGATTATGGATAAAACTTAAAATTCCGAACAAAATCGACTGCATTGAAATATTTATTATTTTTTTACTTATATATAGAGACTGTGCGAACACCAACTGAAAGAGATGAATGCATCTTATTTTTAGAATGGTGCTAGAAAAATGGATTGTCATGTGTATAATTGATTGATTGATTGATTGAATAGGGGTTTACGTCCTAGTCAAATATATTTTACTTATATCGAGACGTGAAGTGGCAGAAATTTTGCTGTGCGCATAGGGCAATGGACACGAAGGGTTCTTTACGCGCCATGTCCGCCTTGCCACATGAGATCGGGTTTTGAACAATCATTACCTATTTTGAAGTTTTCGCAGACCCTGATCTGAGTTTCGAAACCCAGGTCCTCCCACATAAGAAACGAGCACTCTACCAACTATGTGGATGAATGAAATCTTACGTTACACAAAAAAATAGAATGCAGCCATCTGACACAATGAAATGATAGTAAAAAATCGATTATAATTTTAATGCAATATATATTATGTATAAGGTTAAAGTTTTTGACATTGTTCAAAGTTAACGAACATATTGAATGTTTAGTAATTATTTTTGGAAAAGCCAATAATTCTGCATTTATATTTTTTCAGTTAATCCCGCCATCAGTAAGTATACACTTATTCTGTTATCATACCAAAATGCATTGTTTCTGTAAAATGCCTATAAACATTACATATACCAATTTTAGTATTCCAAAGATTAAGTATAGGTCGTTTGCAATCTGATGGCAATCTTGCCGCAACAAGTAAAGCGCGAAAAGCTTAAGGCGAGAATGTATACATAGGGTTATGTAAAAGTTATTATTAACTGTTCATAAAGAAGTTTAATAAGCAATGATCAGAACTTTCTTGTTTATTTCAGTCAATTGATTGTTGTGTTGTCTTTGATTTTCTGGTAATTGTTGAGGTGACTCCTCGTTATCTATATCGCGACACCTTTTCTGTTGTTGTTATCTATCTATCTATTGAAAGTTTTTCGGTCAATAGCTGACCATATCTCTGGCATAGACTTAAATGAAATTAATTTTAAAATGAAAATTGTTCGAAAGAGAACACTGAGAAAAATTTGCTGTAGCATGTGCTACTTTTTATTTTTTATGACTTTTCAGCAACAAATGACATTAACAAACAAACAGGTAACATTAAAGCCTTCGAACTTTTCAGATAAAACAAATAGTAAGATTATCAGCAACTCAGAATCCCAATGTGTGTATTAAAGGACAAACGCCATTCACAAAACCACCAGATGGCGCTATCATGTCATTAATATCAAAAGGTATTTTATATTAGTGTTATTTCCATGTGTAATTTTTTTTCAATTATTTGAAATTATTTGTTAGAGATACATATTCAAAATCCTTGAATTGCATTTCACTATTTTATATAAACAGTTTAATATTGAATTAACATAATATATTGCCAAAAGTAGCCAATTTTGCAACAAAAAAAAAAAAAAAAAAAAAAAAAAAAAAAAATAAAAGTCTGGTTAAGTCCGCTTATAACCATTATACCACATGGTATGTATTTTCATACTTTAAATGAAATTATTTCAAATGTAAAATAAATGATTTAGCTCTTGAAATTGTATCATGTTATTTAAACATTTTTATCTCATCTAAATTTTTGTTTCATTTTTTTTTCAGATACATGTCGTAAGTATACACTTATTTATTTCACGGGAATATAGTTTCACAGTAAATAGTTTTAAAGCTTTAAACAGAAGTAAATTAAATTGGAAACAATTATGAAATAATAATAATAAATACTTCGAACCCAAAGTTGTGTTGGGAAATAAAATTGGTTAGTGGATAAGCAAGTCGGTCATGAGATCTTGTTTGGAAATGGGAACAAATGGTTTCAAATTGATACTGGGTTAGCTTTGAATATACCGGGAATAAGGCCATATACTGACGTCAAAAGGTCAAACTATGCGTTTCAATAAAAAATGAAATTTTGTATAACTTATAGGGTTTTTTCGTGTTTGGCTAGAGAATTTTGTCACTCCTTGAAGTACATTTGTCAATATATTTCAGCACTCTGTAATTCATTAAACAACTTTTTACGTATAAACCATATTTCATAATGCTTAATCAAGTCTGTATTAAGTTTAAAACCAACATCACTAATCGTGCCATGCTATTTCGTCTTTCATAGCAAATATAACCATTTCGTCGACAACTGTTACTACAACAACGCACAGTAATCCTGTTTCTACGACAAAATCCATAGCAACAACTATGACATCCATGACAACAAATATCACATCATTTTCTACGACTTCATCAGGACCGAATCAAGGAACAACCGGAAGCTCTGACACCATTAGTGGACAAGATGGCGAGCAGACGTGGATAACCATTGGCGTAATATTTGCTGTAATACTTGGTATAATACTGGTTATATTGTCCGTTGTGGTTTATAGATTGGTACAAAAGAACAAAGAAGACGATGACGAAGTGTTCTATCATAAAGATGACCTATCATTAGATCCAGGTAAATGTATCTTCGTATTTGAGACTGGATGATGCTGTTGAATTTGAATTTGTTTTCACTGGCAACATCAGCTAGTTTGGTTTGTTGATTGAATTGGTGTTTACGTTCCAGTCCAGTATATTTCATTTATATACTGAGGCATTATCAGTGATAAATAAAACTTTCTTGACATTATCAATGAAAAGTGTGGTAGAAAAGGCAAATAAATTACCAATTTTAGATATTTTTATTAATTTTTATCATCAGTTGTTTCAAACGTGTTTATAGTTTATCGTGCATGTATATAGAAACAATCTTAAATTCAAATGAATTAAGTTTAATTTTATAATTATCATCAAGGTTAGCAGATTTTTAAACTGTTTATTACAAAAGGAAAAGTCTCAGTCCTTAAGTATTTATTTTGACTCCTTGTTACTATTGATTGAGAAATTTGTTTCATTAACTTCACAGGTAAACCTTGGATAAGGAAATATACTTTCATTTCAAACCGAGATTCGTCTTTCTCCTTTAGTACTTTCAGTTAACATGTTGTGTTGCTTTGTTTTACAGATACAGAAATATGAAGATACCCAGTAATACATATGACCAACATGGTATCTCAAAGTATCAGAGGATAACATGAAAGTATAGACCTAAATAATGTTATGTCTATCACGTCACTAATGATGTACAGCGATTCCGGTCCGTGTGGATCCGTTTTATCTACATGTAGTTACAGTTTTCCATAAATACAGCCGGGATGATTTGCTGAAATCATAGTTTTTAGAACAGAAGAATCTTAAATTAAGATAATAAAAGTTTAATTGACAATAAGAATAGAAAAAGCTGTGTTGTGTTTTTCTTTCAACAGATACAAACATATGTTACTTTAGTACTGTGAAATGATTATTTTTCTTTGTGTCCTGTGTTTCGTTGTTTTATGGGCACATTGATGCACGAATTTACATGTTAACGAAATAGTAGTTATACAACTACTGTATTTCCACAAATTCAGTGCAGATGGGAAATGCAAGAATAAAGCCGTATGTATGACCTACCTGGCCCTAAATGTCCTGATGTAACTTTGAATGAGGCCCAATTGGTGTATAAACTTTATCAAATTTCCAAAATTTTCGCAAAATTTCTCTTCGTACAGAAGAACTGAACAATAATGTTTTTAAGTAAAAATATAATTTGGTTAGGTCAGTGCATTTTAAATGCATTTTATTTATAGTTAAATGGAAACATTTTCAGTTAAAAGAAATAAAGAATAAAAACCATGTGCACTCAATTTATGGAAATAAAGTACTATACAAACTAACATTATTGCAAAAGTTATGTTTCTCAGAACCACTAAAATTGGACAACACGAAAACAAATTATTTTACAGTAATACAGTAATATGTGTTAAAATGCTGGCTATGTGTACTATTTGAACAGTTAATTTAACATAATGGGATCATTTATATAAGCAAAAAATCGTACATCGCCTAAAAATAGTCAATATGATATAATGTAATTAGCAAAATACTATGTTATGCAATAGACAGTTTATAAATTTAACTTGTTCTTACTTCCCTAGTGTAAGTTGACGTGTACAATTTAAATCGACAGTTTTTAAAGTTTTTACTTTTTGGGGGAATGTGATTTGGACATTGGTATTGGTATGTTTGTTTTTGCTTTTCACATATAAATGATATTTTAGAATAAAATATTTATTAAGTTTGTAGCTAAATAATCCATGTATCTTTTCAATACCATCCTTTTTCGGTTTTTTTGTGATAACCAATGTTGGTCACGTGATCAATAGCGAAAATGACGGACTACTTTTTGTGTTTGGTTGAAAAAGTATACAATGTAGCGCTTTCTACATGTTGTGATTTTTGCGGTTTGTTTTGTTGTTTTGATAGCTCAGCATACCGACTTTTTACTTTGTAATAAAATCTAACCAATCAATTTGATCTAAGATGCAAATACAATGTCCGCCATTGCCAGTACCTCAGTAGAGTTTATTGTTAACAATCCACATCAGTATCGTCCTCAACTTTCTGCTCCATATTCTGTGAACAACAGTATTTTTTTTTTTTTGTCGTCAGAATTCATTTCAAATTCCATTTTTAACAACTGTGTTTTCCAGTTCAAAAACTAATCGTGTCCACTGACTGATCAACGTTAAACTCCGGTACCGTAAAAACGTTCATCATCATGTTTGATCATTGAACATGTGTTGCCGTCGCCGTCGGCGGTTGTTAATGGTAACGAGCTAATCATGCGTCATATTTATATGACGTCATTTGTATTGATGCGCCATATGACTGAACGTAATTTGAATGTAAATCAATTTAATTATCATTAAAATTATAAAAATTATTGCAAAATTATTTAAATTGTTTTTTAATTAAATTATAAGAAATAACTTTGATATTTTTTGGTTTATCATTTTTAACCCCCAAAACCGGTGTGCAAACTTTTGTATAACCCGCTTAATTTCTTAAATACACTTAGCAATATACAATAGCACTTTATAAAAAAAATTTTACTGACCTTAGACAGTCATGTGATATGATGATGTCATTATTTTTTTTGTTTCACTGATGTTGTACATGTGCTTTTGTAGGGATTTAACTACCCAAAATTGGCACAAAAACCTTTATTAATCAGACTGCGAAACGATATATTAGAAATATTCTTCAACAAAATGTTGTTTTTATGGATTTGGAAATATTTTACAGTAATACATGGTTAAACGTAAACCCATAATTATATACGGTTACTTTTCAATCTTTATCTCTCTTACGTTATATATTTAGGAAAAGTAAGCATTTGCACTGAAGATCCATGTCTCAATGTTCATGTTTTTATAAGCATAAATGGTAAAATACTAATCTGATGCCATTGTCCTTTGTTAACGTACAGTAAAATCTTGTCAAAGGTTTAACACAAAACTTACGGATTGGTGCCAAATTCGAAAGCTCATATCAGTCCCTTATTACAGATATCTCGACAGAGCTTTACAGCTTCTATCTTTCTCTCTGCAACATTTTTGTCTGTAGCTATGCATACTCGGCTAATCCGAATTCGAGCTTGGACTCCTGTTCATTAGATCAATGTTAAACTTTGGACTGGTCTGTATTGTATAAAAGGCTTAACAATGTGCATGATTATTTTTAAGGTCAGGTTAAATTATATGTGACTTTTCCATTTATATTATATTCTTTTTCTTACAGAGGTTTCATGTAAAACAAAACAGGTCATGTTCTGATTAACACATATACTTAACGTACCCATACAATAAAACAATTATTTCAGAAAAAATGGGTGTGAACACACTGATGTAAATGAAACTATTAAATTGAAATAAGGTGACCTCTGAACGACTTAACAATCGTCATTTATATATGATTATCATTGTCCAGAAAAAACAACTCACGATCAGCGATTAAAATCTAAAATTTTACTAAATTTAATTCTTATTTTTGTGGTTTCAGAAACCTATTTTTATCAATAAGTATGTTATGTGAGAGCTTAAGGTAACTAATTATTAATACATTAGATGCATGAGATAAGCTTGCTCGAGTTACACATGTAAAATACATTATCGTATTGTCAAACAAATAAATGTTTTAGGCTGAGGATGTAAATATTTATTTGTCCTGTAAAAATACTGTAGAAAAGAAATGGAAAGTTCATATTGTTTTGTAAGTTGTGTCATTGGATATATCTTGTTATTAACTGTCCTACGGCAAAGTGGTGAGTTTTTATTGATATTTTGTTGATTTCGAGTAAATTAATGAGTGATTTTGTTCAGAAGCGATCGTCTAGTGCTGCAAAATGAAAACAGGTTTAGTAATACTTGCAACCACCTGAGTGTTATCTCTGCCAGAAGACTAAGATAATCACCCCAAGGAGTTCCTTAACCCAGGAGACAATTTATAGTATTGTCATATAAACATTGTCTGTCCTAAATTTTATTTTTTAACTAAGCTATGCTTTATCGTTGAATGTTTTGCCGAAGCTGGGTTTTTGATAAAATATATTTTGGTCCTTCTATGTTTTATTGTTTAAACATCTTAAAAGTATTTGGATTTCACAATTTTTGGTTCAAGCACTACTGATTACGAATTTTATTCCGAAACGGCCGTCTATTGGTGCAAACTCCAAACAGAGTCAACGTATACCGTGTTACCAACACGTCTGTGCAATTCGATGGCGTGGATAGAATGTTAAAATCCTTGAATAATTTTTAAAACCTTGTTTTTAGAACTAGTCAAATATATATTGATTAGACAAGAATCACCATTGCATGTATGTTGGATTGCTATTAGTTATGTGACTGTCGCCAAATTATTCAACTTCACATACAGGTATAAAGACGGCTTCCTAATTTTATTAATTCTAAATTTTGAGGTTATGTGACTGGCATATATTCTAGTGAGCTTGAAAAATTAAGATAAGACTGTTTCTTCAATGTTTCATATGTAGAATAATACCTCAATTATGACATTACCGAAAAGGTACATTTAAAGCTGTATGACTTCAATTTAACTATTTTCAACTTTCCTTTTCTACTTAGCAATATACCCGCTTCTCCTGCTTATGTTGTATTTGTTTCATAATTTATACGCTATGAGAGATTGTTCAAACTACTGGAATTTTATATAACGAAGGAAGCTGTTTACATTCTTGACGTAAGGATATTGCCGGTCAATGCTTATCAAGGTCTTCAAAAAGTTTAATAGCCGTCATCACAATATTGTCGATAAGTATGATGTCTCTGTATCCAACAATACCCTGTATAAAAAGAATCTATAACAAGTTCCAGATCTAGATAAGGAAATTCCAATGAGTGGTCAGATATTTTCATCTCAAACGAGGCTCCGCCGAGATTGAAATTTCCTTACCTCGGCCTGAAACGAGTAATCGATTATTTTTCGCATATGTATACTATAGATTCTAATTGTAGACTAAAACTACTACAAAGCAAAGATTTTGATAGCGGATGAATACATGTATGACGCAATATTGTCACATCATCAATAACATGTCGCTCAGAGCAGAAATGTGGACCTACGCGATAACAAATAACAACAAAATACATTTTCTTTTTTTTATACTTATTGGTCAAAATTAATTTTTATAACAAATAATAAAAAATAAAATAGAATAAAAATGATATAAATCAGTTGTTAGGTGAATATCTCTAATATGTTTGATACCCCTTGTATCATGAGTTACGTCCCTTACTATTATTGAAAAAGCAGTCTTCGTTGTACTGAGATACCCTACACGTGGTCATGCGGGGTGCGATATGGAAAAAATATCGTACAACCTACCCCATGATATTAATCCGTCACATATGCGAGAAATACTAGTATTTATTTGACGTCTCATAGTACCATGCTCCTTTCATTCACAATTTAAATGAAATGTGTACATAAGTTGTGGGTGTAGCTAGCTAAATATCCGGACCATCCGGCCTCACTTCCTTTGTGGAAGTTTACGTGTTAAATTTAATTTGCCATTAAAAATAACTCTACTTTTGGATTGTGGTTTAGACAGGGATAGATATGTTCATTTTAGATGATTTTAATATGGAGCAAATAATATATTTAATAAAGCTGTAAAACCATATATCATAAGTGGGTTAATTATATCGGTAGATGTATATATACATGGAGGTAGAATATTATTGCTGATTCATTCTTATTTACCGATATCCTAACTCCCAGTACAAATATTATGTTCAAAACTGTTTAAAACGGAAAAATTAACATCACATATACATGTTTATGTACAACAATCACACAGCATTCTGATATAGAAGTTCCCATCCGAAAGAACCATGCCTTTCATTTCGTTAAATTAAAACTGGTATAATATGTAATAAAAACATTTTCTTCACCTTCTAATTTTACTTCCGACTACTCTAAAATATATATTTAAGGAGTTTAAATTCCACAGAACAATGGTGAATGGCTATGCGGGGGATAAATAAAAGTAATCGGTAGATGAAATAAAGAATGATTTCAGTTTGATAAGTTTTACTGATATCAGAACTTAAATTTTCCAGATATACCTGTAGTAGTTGTAGTTTCAGGGGTTCCACGACGAACGCGACACATGCGCAGGTTATAAATATAATCCGATGACAACAATTAGGTCAAATTAAATAAGTGATCAGATGCGAAAATTAGGTCAGACCAATAAAGATGATCAGATTCGATCATTAGGTTAAGTTAATGTAGTGACAAATGGATAATTCTCGGTTGTTGTTTTAATCCTAAATTCAAAAAAATTCAAAGTTTTTCATTTTTTTAGAATTCATACTTACACAAATATTTGATTTATATGTTTTAAAAGAGTGACAGCATATCATTTAAGCAATGTTAATAGTGTAAAAAGAGTATGTGTATACTGTGTAATACTAACATTTTTGTATTATTTCGCGATTTTCCTAAGTAATATAGAAAAATAGGTTAGAATTTCGAAAGGTTTCACCTAATAAATAATCTGCATTTGGTCTATGCTGAAATTAGAATAAAAACTTTTGTCATAGAACTTGGTCTGCTGATTCATTCTTATTTACAGGTATCATAACTCCCAGTACAAAATTCATATTCAAAACTGGTCTCAAACAAACAGAAAAATTAACAATTAACAACTATATATGAATAATTTTATATATAGAATTACTAGTATAACACTCTACAAAATAAAATACACATTTAATTCTGTTATGGAGACATTTTCTTTCACATTATCAATTTACTTCCGATAACTCTAAAATATATATTTAAGAAGAACAATGATGAATGGCTTTGCGGGGGATAAATAAAAGTAATCGGTCGATTTTTTAAAGATTATATTCATCTGATAAATTTTACTGATATCATAACTTAAATGTTCAAGATTGTATACTAAATACATAGTAGTTGTAGTAAGGTTTTTAGGGGCTCATCGACGAACGCAGCAGTGCACATAGAACATCGCATGAACTACACATCTGCGAAGGTTTTTTTTAATACTGATATCATCAAATGCGAAAATGAGATCAGCTCAGATACGAAAATTAATTAAGTCAGATTTAATAAGTGATCAGATGCAAATATTAGGTCAGATCAACAAAGGTGATTAGATGCGAGCATCAGATTAGGTAAATGAAGTGACAAAAGAATAATTGCCGGTTGATTTTCTGATCCTATAGAACGTTTTTATCTTTTTTCCAAAAAAAGCTTACAAATACATTTGGTTTACATGTTGTTGGAAGGGCGACAACAAGTTCCTGAAAAGTTTACATTTTTGTAAACATATTGCAAAGTTTATATGTGCAAGATCAGCAAGTGATTATTGTATAACTATATGCGGTTGTGGTAGTACAACTGCATGTTCAAATGTCCAAGTTCTTTATCGATTTGAACGAGCCATAACTGGGTACAATTATAGACATTCTCGTAACGCCACATTATATTTTAAAACATTTGCGCTATTGGGATTTAACATGTTAAAACCCCAGTAAAATTAAAGACCTTATTGCGCATATGACGTAAAACGTCACCATGGACATCACTTCCGATGTAAATATCGCCATTTTCGCCATTTAAAATCCCCATGGTACCAACATTTTCTTTCTACAGAAATAATTGATGACAACAGCATGTGCGCATACAGCTTTTCATACAACTAGGCGCAAGTATGTGAACATTACAAAACATTTTTTGAAGTTTTTTTTTATTTTCTATGGAAATAAAGCGTAATTCCCTGTTACAAACATGAGGGCGCGGTGGCCTAATGGATAAGACGTCAGTCTTCAAATCCAGGGTCTCTCACCGCTGTGAGTTCGAGTCCCGCTCGGGCCACATATGGGAAAGTGAATTTTCCTTGCCGTTGGCCTTTACTGATTTACCTGGTATCAGTATAATGAACTGGGGGAGTGGTACGCTCGTCTGCGGCGTACTGACTCTGTGAGCTAGCACGGTAAAGTCGCCCTGAGTGCGCACTAGTACAAGGCAGACCATGCAACACACTCGCACTTCACATGCATCCACAAAATTGTTCATAGATTAATCCATAGAGATTAATTAAAAAGTTGTCGTCGCGAATTGCTGAAAAATTGCTGATAAGACGTTAAGCAACATTCAACCAACCAACCAACCTGTCACAAACATAATTACTTGAACAGTAAACAAATCTTCAAACTTATATTAAAACGATATTAAGGTATTTCCACGTATAACTGATTTGTTAAAATATAAATTATATGTAGTTGCCGTTTGCTTGATAACATTCATGTAATGATTTATGCTATACACAGCGTATAGACAAATGCTATATTAAAATATCTATTGACTGTACCTCCAATGCATGTCAGAAAGGTTACACACCGATTTAGATTTCTTCCCATCAATTAAGAGGTGTTTTGGTATATATGTATTGTATGAAAATAAATCATTTGTTGACTACTCAAATTGGTTTTCATTTGTACACATGTTTCCTATTTTAGTAGTAGAAGAAAACATGACTAGTTATAATATATAAGATTTTTAGCTGAGGTGTCCCTAATGGTCACAAACATTGATAGATCGAATAATTGGATCTCTTCTGCTTTCCTCAAAATACTTATGTCATTGCCAATTATATTAGTTTGGTTTCAACTTTATAATTCAATATAATAAGTATCCTATTCTGGCTTGAATTGTTCATGATCATTGACGAAAATTGTATTAATCATATTTATCAGTATGTAAAGGCAGAAAATTGTGTTTAAATCGAAACGCTCATGCCATTCTTGTAACAACTGGTATGTGGGTAAACTTTCAAAATATCAAAATCATTAGCAGTCAGATTGCACTAACCAACAGTCAGGTAAGCTGAATTAACTTTCTGAATATGAATTTACTGGTTTATGCTGAATGTAAAAAACTAGATCTTTTTTGTAAAACGAACGTGTAAAATTTGGTTCTCTGACTGGATGTTGGCTTAAAGTAACGGAAAACACAATACAACATTGCGTTTAATTTAATTATGATTGAGAATTAGCATTTAATGCTTCATTGCACCTGTTTTTTAATTTTCTCGAAATAGACTAATTAATTGTAAATTCAATTTTAGCTGGTCAGTGTGTATTCCCACAAGAATGGGATTCTGCTTGGTATGATAGTCGGACAGAAGAAATAAACTTCCAAAGGACTGACCTTATTTTGGAGGGATGGACAGTTAACATTAAACCTTTATTAACTATATTGATGACCGTAACAGAGTGGACTTGTTTATATGGCGGAACATCGAACAATCTTTATGCATTCAGGTTAGTAAATAAATTTTATGAGTAATTTGTAAATTTCACTAAAGTAATGATTTTATTGCAATGTTTTTAAAGTTGTTGGACTTCTTTAGCATTATTCATCAAACATCTATTTCACTTTAACTTATTCGAAAGAAATCTGTAAACTGTATTGCAGAAATGGTACGCAAACAAGAGCACAAAACAATAAAAACATTTTTTGGTAAAAATAGGGTAAAAACAAGAAAGAACACACATAAATTGATACCACTGATTATAAAACTATACACTCCGGAGGGGCACTGAAATAAATAACAAAATAATGATCGTTTATTATCTGGTTGTTGTAATTTATAATGCAAAAAGAGGCCAACACCATCCGCTGTTTTATCCTTGCATACAGATTATTTGACGGTACGATAAACGTACATTTTTCCATATATACATTCAATTGATTTTTTTCCTAAAGCTAATTGAGTTGTATTTAATGAAATTTTCTTTTAGATCTAATAACACGGTTGCAGCATATGCTGGTAATTACATAATCTACTTATGTATTGAAGTAACCAAGGTAACAGATTATTCTTACCGCTATTATTTAAGATCAGGTAAGTATCTGATTTATTAAGGTGAATTTCATATTCGATTTGTCCAATTATTATATAATGAACGACTGTGATAGTTTTGGTGAGAGGTCGTGGGTTTGAACCCCGACTGGTTCTACCCAAGGTTAAAGAGTGGTGGGTGTTTGTTCTTTCACCAAGCAATCGGCATTACGGAATGAAAGTCACGGTTCTTTTGGATGGGAACTTAAAACATACGAGGTTCCGTGTCACGGTAGGCGTGACCCTGTGGGGAACATGACGTCATCCTGCGGGAAAATCATACGCATCAAGGTCATGACCCCTATTGTCTTTCAACGAGAATTGCAGTGTAATTGGTCCTGCATGTTTCATCGAAGAGAGATACAGTCATATTATAAATATTTACTTATGAATACGGTTTGGGTCATGACCTCTGATAACGTAACGTTTAACTATTCGATGACGTCTATTGATAAGATTAATTATTGTATATTTTTTGTCTTACGTATACTTTTTGTCATACTTCTATGACTGTAAATACAAGAAGTGATATTTAATTTGAGTGTATTCAGTCTGTATTATGTTCATTCGTTTTGCTATTTTTGTCTCTCATTAATTATACCGAATTAATATTTCTTAAGTCGGTGTCTTTTTAAATATCCTGAGATACAAATAGTTCCTTTCCTTAAAAAAGTAAGTTTCCCAATTAAAAATAATTTTAAACAAGTTTTAATAATTGTAATAGTGGATTGTCTTACTATCAAGCACCTCGAAATTTTGACTTACAATACATTGCAATAAAAAAAGAGAAACGCTGTAAAATCAATATATCCTCCTTCAATTGGTGGGCAAAATAATAGATGAAGCGAGGAATACCATAATAACTTCGCGAGACTTCACAGCACTAGATGGTAGTTTCGGAATACAATTCCTAATCAGTAGTGCTTGGACCAATGCAATGTGATATTCATAAATGTAAGTTTTTTGCAATGATAATTCGTACTAAATTGAATTTGATGGATGTTTTGTGTGATTTTATCTTTTAATTTCTATCTAGATATAAATGCTAATGCTGAAAATGCCAGAGTAAAAATGATAAACATTGCAGACAGTCCAACATTGGAGACATTGTGTGATACAGCCTCTGGTCCAGCTATAGAAGAATTCTATGTCTTGGTAAAGAAAGGTAATCTATATCATATACATACAATACAGGTCTGATAAACACTTGGTTAACGAAAAGGGACCAGATGCCGATATGATAGCTGGTGACCAAAACCCTGCTGAGAGATAAATAGCAGTTGTCGTAACAAGTTGCCGAAACATTGGTAACGGGAGCGACATGAATTCGGGACTATTTTGTTAGCTCATTGTTAAACTTTCTGATAGGCCTGTACTGTATGTATCATCATATATTTGCAAAAGTGTTTTGTTGTATGAATGATTACTGTAAATCGCGAAGTTTAATTTTTTGTGTCCATTAATATTCCCGAAAATCGGCGTTTCGATCTCATCGCGTTATTTTATTTTCGTCTCGTCTTAAGATGATAGTCACAGTCAATGTAATTGATTTACACCAAAAATGAAATATTTATTGTATTGAATATTAATGCATCAAATTTATACGAACATAAAAATAACTCTATTTTTTCCGATTGACGGTTTACAGCGGGCTACCACTAGTGTTTTATAAAAGTATGTAAATACATATTTTCTCATTAATTTGCTTATAATACAACCGTCTTAGATTCTTACTTAAAAAAATGAAAAAATATTTACCTAATTTTACAGGTTTTGAGAGCAACACAAGACAATATTTCCCAACTCCTTTGTTAGGGAAATTTACATACCAGTTTGATGATGGAACAAGTAACAAATGTGTTACCAATGATACAGAACTTGATGTATGTACAGATAGAATGCTGATGACCTTCAAATATACACAGTGTAATGTCACTCAAGCTTACTCCGGTGAGTATAAATATAGTCATGTATTGCAGGTTAATCATTAAACCATTTTTGTTTTATTTTTCAACAAGCATTACTAAGAATAATTATTATAACATTGTCTATACGAAGAAAGAGCAAAACAAACAGTCACAGCTTCCTTTTGTATCGGCAATGTTAATTAAAATTGTTGGTTCGTTGAAATTGTTAATGCAGTGTAGTTTTGTGTAATATCATTGAAAGTAATTAGACTATCCCTAGTCTTCAAAATAATACATTCTTTAAAACACAAAAATATATATAGTTGTACTGAAGTACCTCTTGATACTTCCATGTCCATGCAATAAGCTTCAGATAAGGCATAAAGTAAATTTGAGTTACAAACATTAGCAAAAGGAGACCATTAAATAGAGAGCAACAAGACAAGCGAATACAAACAAGTAACAATAGCAATTTTATATTGCAAAATCAAATGACACCTTGAACCACTGACACAATTTAAATGCACGTATATCGGATAAGAGGTTTTAATGTTTAAACAATCAAAAACCTTCTAATTTTAATGTTGGGCGAGCTGACAGAAATTACACCTTTGATTTATAAAAGCTAACGCAAATTTTTAATTAACCTTTTTAATCTGGATGTGTAAATATTGCTTTAGTTCTTTTTGTTTGTTGTAGCTCTTAAAAACTCCAATTTACAGTATTAAACCTCTTTCATTTACTTTTCAGAGGAGGGTCAGGTACAGAGTGTAGCGTATATTCAAAACAATGACGTTTATTATCTTTACGTGATGAATACAGGAAATGTTGACAACACAATCTACTACAGATTCACCTGCTACGTAAGTACGAGTATCTTTGTGCGTACTTGTTCTTGTTGGTTTCAAAATTGGTAACTACGTGTCAAAAAGAGACGACATTCGACTTAAAAGAAACGCGTTGCTTTGAAGCACTTTGCAAAAGTAATTTGAAATGATAGATCCTATATCTTGATCATATGCAAAACAAAACGAATAGAAACATCACGAAATGATTATCTTTGTTTTACATTGAATTGAAAACGTGTAATAGTAGATTGCATGTGCATTACGTCTAAGTTAAGCTTATTTCAAGCTTACTTGGGATCAGTCCCCAGAGGATCCGGAGAATCCGACTAACATTCGGAAAATGGACTGACAAACTTTTTCACACTAGGATCTTTCCGAGTAGCATACGAACCTAAGCGGTGAGAGGCACAGTGAGCTTTGATGTAATGATTCTTTAGCAAATGTATGCATAAAAATAATAATAATTATTATAATAATATCGATAATAATGACTTTATTTTTCGAGGATTGCTTATTTGGACTGAGTCAATCTTGCATAAAGCCCTCCAACATGATTACATTCTAATTATACAAAATAACATTAATTAAAAAAGCAAAATATAAAACTATGTACGAGTATAAATATTAAACAACCCAATGTTAAGCTGCATTGATAATATGTTAAACATTTAACTACAACACATCACGTACATACTCTGAATGTTTTGACACCAAGTTTTAATAGCAACAAGTGCGAAGAGTAAAAGAGTATGCATGATTTTAATTTTGAACAAAGTTCAAGTCCTTTATTCTCATAAATTGTACATTTACAATAAAAAGAAAAAATATAATACATAATAATATACATAATTAACATGAGTATACATGAATTGTACATTTTATTTAACCATTAAAAATATAACATTTACAGTTGTTTGTTTGTAATTGTTTATGTTTGTTTTGTGATTAATCAGGCATTTCAATCGAACGGTTCAGATGTCATCGGAAGTCAACATCCTGGTAGATGTGTAGTTGGACAGACGCCCACGATTCGACCAACGGGAGGGGCTGTGATTACACTTACACCATATGGTAAGTTTATACAATCATATTCTAAAAGCTTACATAAATTATGTCATTAAGTTTTTATCTAACAGTAAAAACATTAAATGGGAATGATATATTATGTAATAAAGGTCAATAATAAAAACAGATAAATACAATATGTATACATTCTATATGATCAAGAAAAAAACCCAAACAAACATACTAATCCATGTCTAAATCAGAATCTAGATTTGAAACTGACAGGTCACGTCAGACACATAAACTTCCACCAGGGAAGTGAGGCCTGTTGCTCCGGAAGGGTAAGCACATCCTGTTCAGCTAGCTATACCCCTACGTGTGTAAGCATACTTGTGTGAAAAGAACATGGAACTATGTGACGTCAAATATATCCAGGGCAATCCTGGACACAGGGACATCAAACTTATCAACAATACAACAGGGATGACGGCCATAAAAGTTTTTTAAGGGGCTTGATAAGCCTAGGCTTGCAACAATTTATTTGCAAGCAACCTGCTTCGTTGTACAAAGTCCCTGAAATAGGAACAAGCTCTACTACAGCGTATTAATTGGGGAACAAATACACCATAAGCAGGAGAAGCAGGTATATTGCTGCATAGAAAAGGAAGTTTGACAATAGAAAAATTCTAGTCGTCGCGTTTGTCATAAAGTTTCAAATGTAGCCTTTCGTGGGCGTCATTATTCAGGTATAAATCTAAATATGAATCAGAACTTGAGAAATCAGTCGTCTCTTTTATTTTAAGCTCACTAGGATAGATGCCATTCACATAGTCTTAAAATTTAGGATCATTAAGAGACAGAACGTCATATATATATATATATATATATATATATATATATATATATATATATATATATATATGTTGAGTTGAATGATTTGGCGACAATTTTCTCTCCAGATTTAACAAGGTTCTGCATAAGCTTGCTTCATAAGAATAAAGAAGCAAATCCGCAAGCAATGGTTTACAGTTTGTACCCATTAGTATACCGATTGTTTGCTGAAAAACTATATTACCAAACACAACACATATGTTATCTATCAAAAACTCCAACATTTTGTTGATGGTATCTTCAGTATATTTTTGTTTGGAATCCGTATGATGCTTGACAAAATAACCAGAATCCTTGTTCTGATATTTGTGTCTTGGCTTACCGTTTTTGTAAAAGAAACACAAGTGTTTGGAATATTTATAATAAAAAACAAACATACTAATCCATGTACAAATCACAATCCAGAAGCAAAATAAAAACTTTGGAACCGACAAGTGAGGATAGACTCGTGAACTTCCACCAGGGAAGTTAGGCCGGGTGCTCCGAAGGGTAAACACCTCCTGTTTAGCTGGCTATAAATTATGTATTATTTATTTTGTACTACATTTAAGTGGTGTGCTTGTACATATATAGATCTTGAAGAGTTTGGTTTTCAGACTAGTTTGTTTTAAAGTTGGGTTCTTTATTCGTTTTCAGAATTTTACAATTTGTATTTTGTTCTTGCATTGAATAATAATTGTAATAAATTTCTCATGTCTATTGCAGTTACTTGTCGTGAGTACTCTCTCTTTTTTCTCTCTTTCTTTCTCTCAATGTAATATACATACATACCTACATATAATGAAATATTCAATCATATATACATAAATACTTATATGAATTTATAAAACATTAATTTTTATTTACTGTTGGAACATATAAATCATTTTCCGACACCTAACAGTGTTTGGAGTAAGGATAGCATATAGTCACTCAAACACACTAGTGCATCAAGAGTGATCTAAATGCTCTCTTAGTCATTTTTAACCCGACACATCTCGAATGTCTCGCATGTTATAGACTCAAATACGCAGGACATAAAAGCATATATAACGAATATACTAGGAACCCGTGTACCATAAATTGTTGACAATAGCAAACCAATGCAACCAAGACCACGAAAGAACAAACATAAATTCTTTATTATTATACCGATTCCTGAATCACTTAATTTCGTTTTACAGCTTTTACGACAACGACCATTTCTACATCGACATCGGCATCGACAATTCAGAGCACCACTGTGGTGGCCAGTGCTGGAAGTAATGATGCTGCTTTGATTGCTGGAGTTGTTCTAGGTGTTGTAGTTCTGGTTTTAGGAATATTCTCAGTATTCACATTTATATACAAACGATACAAAGAAGCAACAATGAACAAAGTCCATACAGAGAAAATACCGATTAAAGAAGGTGAACTTATAAGGTCTATTGCAATCTCTTCTGTGACGCAAAATCCTCTCTTTGGGATAAAATTAATTATTGCATTGTCAGATAAACACTGTTAATAACAAAATATCTCTTCGTAAATTAAAAAAAAAAATCCTAAAAAGTAATGCTTAATCTTTTAAAATATTATCTTTGGTGGATTTGGTGAAATACATTTTGGTTCTTATGTTTTTCTCATTTTAATATATAAAATATTTGGATTTCCACAATTTTGGTCACTACTGATGAGTAACGACCATCTAGTGTTGAAAATTAAAAAATGTTAACTGAATACAATTTAATGTAACAAGGGAGCTAACTCTTATTGCATTTTACCTTAATAGTATTTTGAAAGAAGTTACGCGAGATCTGTTAAAGTTTACCATGAGCGATCATTTTATTTACTCATGATCTTAAATTGAAAAGTGATCTTTTTAAAGATGATACTTTGCTCAGACAGCATTTTCACAAATTGAAATCGGGATGGCGATTACTATATACGACGATGAATAGGATTAAACAGAGACATTACGGACCATGTCTAAATCATTATCCAAACAGCTTAGTAAAATCTTTCATTACTGGCAGATTGTATTAATTATGTGAAGTTAAACAGGAAGTGAAGGTATGTGCTCCGGAAGGATAGGTACCTTCTGTCTGGCCAGGTAAATCCAGCAGGAGTAAAATAATAAGTGAAAATAAAAGGAACATGGAACTATTAGATATCAATTATGTTCAGGACAATGTTGGATACAGAGTAATCATATTTGTGATGACGACTATAAAACCTTTTGTGTCCTTGATAAGAATAGGGTTGCACTATGATAAAACAAACAGAAATTTAAAGAACTTTTGTATATATTATATGTAGAATAACACTTGATTTTTATTTTTTCATTTGTCAATTACAGATGCTGAGAGTGTCCTACCAACGCCAAGACAACATAATACGAAGTTAGCTCCAATAGAGATGAAAGTAGCCAATCATTTACCTAACGGAATAGAACCAGCATTCAAGGCGCCTTTACCGCCTATTTCCGCAAGATGAAAAGACAGACTTATACAAGTTTCAACAATAATTCTGAATCGTGTTGTACCTTTTTGTAATTTGTAGATCGTTTAATAATATGGAAATTCTAGCTCATGAAAAACACATGACTTGCAATAATGCTGATATTGACGTTACTTTCAGCTGTATAGTGAACTGTTTTTAATTGTTAATCGGAAATCTAACTGAACTTATATTATAGATTGTGTGTAGAACAGAGAAAACTGGAAGGAATCAATAAAATTAAAAAAGAAAAAAAAAACACCTGACATTTAAAAAAGACATTCATGTAGTGGTCTGATATGACGTTCACGTTAATACGTGATGTACAGAACGTGTATATATGTTAAATGTGATAGTGGAAAAGTGTGTGTGTGTGTGTGTGTGGTGTGTGTGTGTGTGTGTGTGTGTTATTTACACTTCTAAGAATAATTAAAATTATAGTATTCTTATTTAAAAGAAAGAATGTAATCGTGACACAAAACAATCAGACAATACACATCGATTATATCTATAATTGCTCATGACAATATAATTAAATTGTTAGGTTGATAGAACGTATTATTTTTATCAAAAAATGGACATCTTTAATATACTTTTCCTAATAGAGTGACGTCTTTTCTAGAGAACAATGATCATTTATAACTACAATTCATTAAGTAAATGGAAAAGATACTTTCTCTTAATGTGTTTTATTATGTTGTAAAGAAATAATCTATAAAGAATAAATTGACACGAATCTATAGCGTTTGTCTTCAAAACTTGATTTTATGACGTCATGGTAATGCCATAGTAGCAGCTACATCAACAAACTTTGTATTTTATAAAAGTTGAATATGTTCCCTTTACAATGATACCACATATAATCTATATCTATAAGATAAGATTGAAAACAGAGATAAATCCGTTCCCCTACCCCTAAAAGAGAAAGTACTTTTAAATAATTGATGTTTTAGATCAAGAGCGTTCCAATTTATTTCTGGGGAACACCCTTAATTCATTACTAGACACCCTGTGGTACCAGAAAAAGTGGTGTTAAAGGATCCTTGGGGAATGCACGGTGAGTCCACCTAGCCCACCGACTAATATAGTAGGTTGTAATATAACACCTTTTGCAGGTGCTTTACAATGTCTGAGAAATTATATGCACTTACCATTTTCAAATTATTTTCATTTGATATTAATATTTTCTAGATTTTACTTTTATCTAACAAGATAAACCTTTTGGTGCTGAGACATTTTCTAGAACAATAATATTTAAGTATAATTGTTCCAGTCGACCTATTGTCAGAACCAACGTAAATATTAGAGATGCATGTATTTCCATATAATGTTTCTGTTGGTATTCGTACTGAAACACTCTTAGGCCGAAATAAAATGACTTAAACAAAATGGTCCTCTATTTTGTAGTACCAAACACCATCTTCATTTATTGCATATGTTGCTGGACGCATACACGTGTTTAGCATATTTTCGTTCGCCTGTCTGTAATTATTTGTTCTCGGGGAATAACTTAAGTTTAAATCTTTTATTTAAAATGAAATTTTGGTATACATTCTAAAAAGAAGAATTTTATTAATATCGGAGTTCATAGTAACGCCATGGTCACCATACATTTTTTATTTATTTTTATAATTTTTATTGACACATGACATGCTATAATAAAATAGAACATAGTTTACGAATACTAATTGAAGGACAAAGACAGACATTATGCAAACACAGTTACGTATTATATATATAAAGAGAGACAATTCATACATTTTAGGTGTTTATATTCTTTAACTCAGCATATGTATATGATGGAAATAATGCCTTCTACATAGCTAATGGTAGTCTCAAATATCTATTATGTAAAATTTCAATTGGATATACAAATGATCTATTGTGGTTTTTTTAATACATTCATTTTAGTTCTCCGTACAATTATCTGATTTGATGGAATTTCATCAATTTTATTCACTCATATTTATTTTTGAAAGGTAGCTTGATAGGTTGGACGAATGTTGTCTACGTTGCATTGGCATTATACATTTGCGACGTGTCAATATTTTCTTATTATTCTAAACAAAAGTTCTTGTTTAAGGTTTGTGCAAGTGTCAATAATCTGGATCTGTTTTGTACTTAAATAACAAAAGAGTGTCAAAGAAATTCACAGGTGAAAGACCGAGGTAAACAAGAAAAGTAGTTCTGTGTAACTATCAAAATTATAAGCAGAAATCAAATAATGGCGCAGCTTACTGAATGGTCACAAATGGTCAGGTCGTCTAGCTTATATCATCACAAAGGAAATGGTTACTTCTGTGGAGATCCTTGATATGAATAATTAATAAGCCAAGATTGATGGCATACATGTAGTTACAGAGAGGAGTATGTCAAATTAAAGTATTTGACATTTACATGTACATCTTGTCAAAGGTATCTGCACGATAGGTCCCAAGAAACATCATTGTACATGACGTCAAATATATCCAGGGTAATTTTAAGTACAAGGACATCAAAGTTATCAATGATATGGTGATGACAACCATAAATGTTTCATTAATATTATTTGTATCGCTTTCAAATTTTAAAAAAATAAACCTATGGTAAGTTAGTGTCCCAAATCCAGTACAGCTAGCGACTAATGCTTAAGGTAAAAAATGTACCATGTATAAAGAATGCACGTGCATATATTTTCTATAGATAGGTACGTATTTTTCACTTAATTTAAATGGATCATAATGAGTATAAAATTTATTTATAATTTCAACCCGTCTTGCATGTTTTGGAAATTATTTTTATTAATCAGATCTCAAGGACTAGAAATCAGATGCAAACATCCTGAATTAAGTGTTGAAGGTTTTTACTTTTCTTTTAGAATTGTGATTCGGATATGGAACGGGGTAAAGAAGATGTTGAGCTTGACACCTTTCCAACTGGGTAAAAGCAATTAAGTCTTCTTGTATTAAAACAATGACTGTGGAATATAAAAGGATCGATGAGCACGGACGTTTTTTTAACTCTGAGATTTGTTTTGTAATCACGAAAATATTTAATAATTTGTTGTTGTCTCAGATGATAAAGCTTCCTACAACAGTATGCTCCTTTTTAAAAGAGATTTTTCCTCGAATGTCTTATAAAACAACTTTGTTTTGACTGTATATTCTTTCCAATCACATGGAAGTTCTCAAGTCTTTCGGTATAAGTGTGAAAGAGAAAAAACCTTGACTTTTCTTACTTGCATTGGATGCCCTTACTTCACAAAACCCTTACAATGAAAAATAAATAGCAGCTTCCTCTAGAGGTACTGCTGTCATCATCAGTTATTTTGACACAAATTTTGACAGCAGTCAAAGATTGTCGTAAGTCGTATTAAGATTGTGTTTATTCCACACCTGACATCAACAAAATGTGAATTCTAAATAAGAAATTGAAATTGCTCAAAAACTAAGGTATACTCCCGCATGCAAAGTATTTCCTTAGCTTAATTTGGTAAGATATATTTTGGTCCTTTGGGTAGCTTTTCCACATCTTCAAAATAATTTTGGTTTCATAGTTTTGGTCCAAGCACTACTGATGAGGAATTGTATTCCGAAACGGCCGTCTAGTGCTGTAAAATTACAACTGGTATAATATGTAAGTAAAGAATTACTAGAACACTTTTTCTATTCTAATACTTTTTCTAGTAAAAATTATTCAACACTTACAACACTGTCCCTCATTTTAATTTAAAAAAAAACGTCTCAAACAAAGTATCTACGTCATTCTTTTACAAAAACGGTATGGAAAGATATGAATATCTAATGCTAAATTGGATTTTTTGTTACATTGTAAAGAGGCGAATATGCTGGATACTATTAAGAAAATGTTGGAGTTTTTGATAGACAACAAATTTGTTTTGTTTGGCAATATAATTTTCTAACAAACAATCGGTGTACCAATGTGCACAACTGTGTGCAATTATTTGGCTGTTTGTTACTTAATTCATATGAAACAGACTCTATGTGAAACCTTGTTAGTCTGAAGAACAGACTGTCGACAATTTTTTCAACTCCACCTGTAGATATATAGATGACGTTATATTTCTTAATAATCCTAAATTTGGAGAATGTGAATGTGTGAATGTCATCTATATAGATAAGCTTGAAATAAAAAATACGTCTTATTTTTCAAGATCTCATGATGTTCTCAAGACGTGATGACGTCAATTTTTCTATTGTAAACTTTCCTTCTCTATAAAGTTAAATACCTGCTTCTCAATATTATGTTGCTAATACCCGATGGTAAAGCTGGTTCCAACTATGTAAACTTTATAAACAGCCAAAAATGAGACACCTAAAACAATAAGTCTTTTTTAAGAATACTGAAATAGACATATGAAATTATTTAGACTATTATACAATGTTACAAATTCTTTATCAGCAGCAGTTCAAGTAAACACTGCGTAAAGCTGTTTGAAGACATGTGGCATTCGTTCAAAAATACATGTATTCACCATCGCGTGTAAGACTCATTGAAAAAAATAAAGTGCCTAAGTACTAGTCTAAAGTTATTATATACCATATACCCTTAACTCCAGACAGTATCGAGTTTTATTGTTGATGTCAAAAGGTCAAAACATGAATGTTTAAGGGAAAAGAGGTTTGACAAATTCTTGGCAATAATAATTTCTCTGTTTCTGATCAAGATGTTAAAATGTTATCAAATGAATCTTTACCACTGCAACTTGTAAAGTTGGAAAATGAAATTTTATTTTAATAATTTGTTACTTTACAATGTAAATGTGTTTAGGTGTATGGTTTGAAACAATTTGAATTAATATTTTTTATGCTGTTCTTGACGATTCTAACATACTCTTATAAACATGAACGTGCACAATTAAATGCATTTTTGTCCGAGATCAAAGGAAAACAGTTATACGTATATGAAATTAAATTAGGAGTGTATTGTTTTTTCACGTTGGTTTTCTGTGTTTTTGAATATCTAAACAATGATTGAATAGTTGACACGTTGATTGATTGACAGTGAATTCGATTATTGGAACTAATTTTCAATGGATTACATTACTAGGATTATATTTGTGTTGCTAAGCACAATCCGGTCTTGTGGTGAGTATATATAAAAACGTAACTTTCAAATACTAGTTGATTTTGTAAAAATATAATAATAAATAAATAGATAATTTAGAACATAAAAAGAAAGATAGTTAAAATAATAAATAAAAAACACCCGACCCAAATCCAGTTAATTAGCAAAAGATAAAAGTAGAAGACAAAGCAATGGTACACATTTAAAAATACCCACTTTCTGTTCTTTTATACCCATATTTGATAAACTTTATGTTTTATAATAGACTTTAATTCACCAGAAGATTATTATGGGTGGTTAAAATAAGGGAAAAACGGCAACATATTTTAACAACAATCGCAACCTGTAAAAGTTTTTTGTCTAGCTGTAAGTTGTCAGAAATTAAATAAATTGCGCCATGGAGATCAACAAACAAGTCAATTGTTCCATAACTTTAAACATTAAGACTGATACTGTTAAATTAATTTTCTACTTGAATGATGGATTGTTACGAAAAGCGGAAATTATAACTAATATGTAAACAACGATACACAAACATAAGGTGCATATATGCATGTATCTGAGTGCAATGTGTTTAATGAGTGATCTAACACAATATATACCTTGTAGCTATCAAATAAATACTTCAACAACACCGGTAATTACATAATTGATATAAAAAATGAATAATCTAAGATACAATGGGGAGTGTTTTCAGCGCCTTTTTAAATACGGTTTCACTTGAGATATTTGGTTTGTCCAGTTATCATATAATTCTCGATTAGAAGAATATTAATGTTAAGAAATTAGTGTGAAATTGCATTTAAAGAGGTATTTACAATGTTTTGCACATCTCGATATATTAGGAAAAAGACTTCTATAAGAGTTCAGTTGCATGCGTTATTAATGTTGTCTACGATCTCATTGCTGAACTTCGCACCATCTTGTTAAACGAAAATTACAATCTGCCCTATACACCAAGTTTTACCTGGAGAATCCCTGTCTTGTCTGTGTTTCCTTACAAGATTTGTTTTATCATATTCGCAATCAATTCCTCCGATTAATTAACCAAACCTTAGTAGGCCTCTAGATTCATTTATTACGGAAAGCATTAAGGTGAATTGAAGACTTCATAGTAATTTTCAATGATGATATGGTTCATCAAACATTCAAAAGATAGTTTTTACTTTAGTATAGGAATAAAATAAATAAATTTTTCTTTTTGTTATGAAATGTATAAAATAATTGGACAATTTGCACACGTAAAATAATACTTCGCTACGCAAATTACTCAGTATGTAAAATGTTCAACTCTTCATACTTCCATAACAAAAATTATTTTCATTTCTAATAATTCATTTTTGACAAATTTTTCAACAACAAATCAACAATTTAAACAATAATATAGTCATAACAAGTAAAATTATAGCAACGCTATGGCGTAAAAAAATAAACTGCCTCTGTAGTCATTCATAATGAGATGATGTCACTGAGAGCCAATCCATTTATGCAAACGTAACAGAAAAATCTGACCAATCAAAATGCTTTTAACAAATGGGAATTATTTATGTACAATACATCTGACTTATTGTATCTCAGGATTAAAGAATACACCCTGAAGTTTTATGCCCAAAACATCGTAGCATGCAACACACTAAATCATTTATTGACTCAGCTTACAAATTCATAGCTACATTTAATTTGTTTCAATATCAGGTCTTAAATACAATAATCTTTCGACGATTTTCGTTTCACTTAGTCACGCAATGGGCATAATTTTTCTACAGATCTTTATAGAGCTTTCTAAAATAAATAGATTCTTTCAAAATTCAATTAAGCAAAATATAAGGCTGACAAATAGATAAATAACGTGAACTGAACTTCTACCAATAAGACTGGGTGCTCTGAAAGGATAAGCAAGCTAAACACACCACGTGTGTAATCAAAGTTGAGTGAAAGGAACATGGAACTAATGGACGTCAAATATATCCAGGGCAATTCTGGACACAGAGACATCAATACTGTTACGACGACCATAAAACTTTTAGGGCCTTGATAAGCTTGCATTATCTCTGGATCAACAATTTACTTGTAAGCAGCTTGCTTCGTTTTTTTCAGCAGTGGGAACAATCTCTATCATATCGTATTAATTGGGAGACAATACACAATAAACAAGAGAATCAGTTAAAAGGCTGCACAAAAAAAAGTTGACAATAGAAACATTGAAGTCATCACGTTTATCATGCAATTTTAAAAGTATCTTTTCATGGGAATTATAATTGAGGTTTAAGTCTAAAGATGAAGCAGAACTTGATGAATCAGTCGTATCTACACGTATTTAAGTCTCAAAATTTAGGATTGTTAAAAACAGATCGATATCTATAGATCTGTGAAGTTGAATGATTTGGCAACAGTCTTTTCTTTAGATTTAACAAGGCTTTGCATCAATTCTGCTTCATAGGAGTAAAGACACAAATCAGCAAGCAATGGCGCTTAACGATTGTTTGTGTTAAAGTTGCTGATAATGAATTAATTTTTTTTTCTATGCAGTAATATACTGGCTTCTCGTACTTATGGTTTATTTCTTTCGCTATTAATGCGCTATGGTAGAGCTTGTTCCCACTACGGAGACTGTACAACGAAGCAGGCTGCTTGCTACTTAATTGTTGACTGGGATATTGCAAGCATAGGCTTATCAAGATCTTCAAAACGTATTATGGCCGGCATCAAACTATTGTTGATAAGTTTGATGTTTCTGTTCCCAGTATTGCCCTGGATATATTTGACGTCCCATAGTTCCATTTTCCATTCACACAATTTTGATTACACACGTGGCGAATATAGCTAGCTAAACAGGAGGTGATTACCCTTCCGGAGCATCCAACTCTACTTCCCTGGTGGAAGTGCATGTGTCTAAACTGACTTCAAAAGTTTTTACTTTGCGTCTGGATTGTGATTCGGACATGGGTTAGTATGTTTGCTTTTGATTATTAATGCATTTAGATTAACCTGATATATATCTTAAATGAAGTTTAGGCATCAAATAACGAAATTCAAGTTCTGTCTCTTTAAGATTAATACCGGAAGATTCCAGAACTCCCCTATGTTTGGAAAGAACTTTATTTTGGTAAAATTCGTTGTTGTATATGTAGGGTTATAATAAATTTTGTTGGTGAAAACTCATTATACAATCTTACAAATTTTTTTATTACCCACTATTGCATGAGAGAAAGAGAGAGAGAGAAAGAGTTTTTTATATTTTAACACGCAAGCATTGTTTGAATAAGATCTAGGTCATTAGGTCTTGATCGATATGTTGATGCTAAAAATATACTTTTGATTGATTGTTAGGATTTATAAATGATGACCTACATTTACAATGTGTTAAACAATTGTAAAAGCAGTAATTTCCCAAAATAAAGTTACATCAGATATTAATTTTAAGTTTGTCGGTGACCTTTTCTGCACTAAATGTAGGTATCCATGCTTCAACATAATGGAATCTAATGTGTATATATTCATAACTTACCTAAAATATTGAAAAATACTCTTCCTTAGATTGAACATTTTTTGAGCATCTTTTCTTATCTGTCATTTTCTATCATTGATTTTTAAGTTAATGCAATTAACAAAAGCAAAATTGCCAAAATTACATTACTACCATTTAAAGCCAAGCTGCAATTGTAAATATTTCCTTTATTGTTTTATATATACATGTTTTATAACTTGTCAGTTCCAAAGTTTTTACTTTGCTTCTGGATTGTGATTCGGACATGGATTAGTATGTTTGTTTTTTATGTTTACAGATTAACTGTGTGTTAACGGTATCTTTATAAGTTTCGTCATTATAATTACAGTATATGTAATTCACAAGTCTAAGATAACAAAATGTTAACGCCTATTGTAGAATCCTTTGTTTTGTAGTTTCAGATTGTGAGTTTCCTGATCAGTGGAATTCGACATGGTATGATAGCAGAACTGGAGAGGTACTAATGAACGCAACATTTGCTAGTATCACGGGGTGGGAAATAGAGCCGTTTGGACTGACAACTGATAAAGTACTGTCCTGGGACTGTTTAATGCACAATTCAACTCATTTTGCATTTAGGTATGATAACATATACATGTAGTTTAGTTTACAATATGCATCGGCTCGAAATGCATTGTCAAAGTGTATAGCCTAATCATATTCAACTTTAAAACTAAAAATCATGCTTGTGTATCCTTTTCCGAGTCTATTTAATCGTCTAACAAAATCCATACACCAGCGTATTCATTCAAATGTAACATTTATTTTCATAACATACTGGTATCACTAGTTTAAGGATATCACAACAAATTAAAGTAGCCAATTCATGTTACTGATCACCAAATACTGATAAAAAATAAAGGACATAAATATATTGAGTTTAGAGCATCTTAATAAAGTTCTTCAATGCTCAATAGGGGAAGCACTTCGCCCAGCTGATGTTATTGCAGAGGTAATGATCACTAATGTGGCAACTATAACAATAAATAGTCTCCAAAAGATTAACATTGATTACATTTGTATTTGACAGTACATTGTCTTGTCACATTTATTTAAATAAAAGTTTAGTTTTAACTAACCAATCAAATAATGCCATTTATGTAATATTTGTGAAACTTAATTTATGTCTGATTGCCTTCGTTGCGTACCAATTGTAGCTATCTTAAGCGGATGTACTTACCCTTCCACAGCATCCGGCCTCACTCCAATGGAAGTGTTTACGTGTTTTCAAATTTTTTTCTTTTCTTTTGAGATTGTATCGGTATGTTTGTTTTTGACTATTACTGTATATAAACTGTTTCTGTATGAACAAATATTGTATTTATTTTTAAAAGTTGATGTCTTTTTTCAGATCATCAAACTTGATTCATGCCTATATAGGACAGTACATAGCTTATGTTTGCCTGAATATTTACAATGTCACCGGGGTTTCATATTACTACTATGTGCTAGGAGGTTAGTCACCAACTCAATAAAACATATAAACAATATATTGTATTATGTGCGATAAACAGCATATAGATATGACGAGAGAAGAATTTTGATCGAGTAAAGGACATGGTAATTGTAAAACACGAATATGGATATATTTTTGCTTGAAATTATTTTTTGTAAAACCGTATATTATCTGTTGATTAAAAATGTGCTATGTGCTCTTTTTATTTTTTATAAAATGAAGTAGCACTAGCTGTCATGTGTTTATTTTTGAATACATTTAATTTTTTTAAAACTAAAAAAATTAGAACATGGCAAATGGAATTGAACAAGAAAATAAATTTGAATGAAAGGTTTATTTATATAACATAAAATTTTGATGTTTAATTCGATATTTTTGAGTATTTTATAAACGATAACGCATCAATACCACATTCTCTTTTTACATAGATATAGAACCTAATGCTGATTTTCAAAGAATAAAATTAATAAACAATAACCAAGTCCAGCCCTCTACTTTGGATGAAATGTGCACATTTACGTCTGGGCCTCCCCTAGAAGAATTCCATGTGCTTGTAAAGAAAGGTAAAATATATATCCACAGTATATTAGGAGTAAACAATAAAATTTGTGATATTATTATATAATCAGCCACATGTCCTCCAAGGTTTTCGAAGTAGAACAATTCATGTATATTGCAATTTACTTATTTTGATTTAACCAATACGCGTTTTTGCAAGTCAAAGCTGTAATCATGATTGTGTCGTATTCGTAAAAATATCCACTTTGTGAAAGAGATGTCTAATGTTTGGTATTTTAGTGTTGTATGACTAGTGCTGTTGAAATGGTATAATAATTATCTTTTCTAGGGCATCATCAGTCGGAATTACATTCACCGTTATTTGTCTGACATATTCCATGCAATGTTTTTGGAATTATGTTTACGCGTTGTCTTTCTGATTTGCAAATACGTAGGATTTATAAACTGGTATAATATGTAATTTAAAACCCCCTGAGTCGGTATCTATGATGGTGGCTGGTGTCCCGAGGATATAACAAACTCAGTAGACAATAATTGTGTGTTATTGTCAGATATATATACTATTCTCTAAGTTTACTGCAAGTTAAAGTTTAAAATTCCTCAAAAATTAAGACAAACTCTTTCATGCAAAGTATTTTCTTAGCTGATATTAGTAAAATATATTTTGGTCCTTTGGGTGTGTGTTCAACACCTTAGACAAATTTTTGGTTTCATAATTTTGGTCCAAGCACTACTGATGAGGAATTGTATTCCGAAACGGCCGTCCAGTGCTATTAAATTAAAACTAGTATACTAGTAATATGTAATTAAAGTCTATGTGGCTGACTAGGAAGCACTATAGAAACTAGTAGCAAAATATATCCTTAGTATTTACCAGATAAATTATATGAACATTGTACTAGAAACGAATGAAATCACAATAAGGAATTGAGGCATCATAAACACGTACTCAAAACAAATGATCTCCCAACTTTGAACAAAAAGAGGATATGTTACTTTTGTAGAATAATTGTCTTTTTGTAGACCCTAGATATCTCGCGTACTTCAAAACTAATGAGGAAAAAACCACTTAATGCATCACATTAAAGAAGCGTTAAAAATAAACAAAAAGTATCAGACGATTATTCAGTATTCTGTAGATATGATTTTAGATATTGCATGTGCTGTATATTGAAAAGTAAGATGAAAATATCATGTTTCTGCTAATATTGAGTACCTCTGTTCTTAAGGATGTTAAATACATTTGTATGTCGTCGGTATTAACCCCTACATTAAAATGCACGCGATAGCATCTGAAGTTTTTGACGCAAAAAATAATTGCTTATTCAAATGTAAGCTGAACAAACATTTTTTAAATGTTATAATCTAGCTAAACGTTTGGAAATTATATGTTATCTTTGTTATTATAGGTTACGAAACAGAGGCCAAACAATTTTGTCCAGAGCCATTGTTGGGTATCTTTAATTATACAGAGACTGTGATGAATGTATGTGATAATGACACGGAGTTAGATGTCTGCTCGGATAGAATGACAATGATGTATAATTACACGTTATGTAATACAACCCAGGCCCATACATGTAGGTTTACCATACATATTAGATGTAACGCAATTAATTCTGCTTCATTTTTTAAGCATATGTTAATATATAGCTTGCTGCCGTTTTAACAGATTAAACCTATCTAATTATTAGACATAAATGTTAATGTGAGCTTACTATCGTGAACATATGTAAATTTCTAGTCTTCTTTAAATGTCAGTCTCTTAACTCTATGAATATTTGGTGAACCCTCGGACAACCTACATAGACACCATCTTACCCAATATATTAAGTCTTTTCAAAAAAAGAAAAGGTATTTTGGATACGTTGTTATTTTGTTGTTTTAACTAAAGTCTAAGTAAATCCAATGCCTGCAATAGTGCCATCAATAAATGTATTTAAGTCCTCAAAATACGCCACTGCTTAACTTACTATTGGGAGACTATTCGCTTAGTATCGAATATACATTCACTTGGGTGTATTGTTAATTTCATGACGGCGGGTAAGATGAACATCTCCAATTAAACCGACGATGACAAGCTACTTGGTTTACATTATTAGCTCCGTTTCTTGTCCACCAATCATCCTTTAGATATGAAATTATTAACTAAAATATTTCAATTAATATTTGATGGTAAAAGCGAGAATTATACAATAATCTTGGAATCTAAAAATCTTGTCGCATCGGTTAATTAGAGAAACGCTACTTTTGATACTCCTGATTACTAATATTTTTATGTGTATATTGGATTTTAGACAGACATTTATCGCGATCACGTGGTGTAGTTTATTACTTTTATTTGCCGTTACCTTCCAATATATTTAAAACTACATGCTATTTTCATATTCTTTGGTATACTAGTATGTAAATAATCCACAGTGTAGCAAATAAGGTACAATAGCAATATGCCATTGTCTTGTCTAATTATATAAACCCGGTAAACCTCATTCAAAAATTGTCTTAGGGATATGTATGGCAAATTAAATGATAACAGCCTAGCTATTTTGCGTAGATATATTCAGATAATTATGCGTTTTAATTTTTTTCAGTTGAAGGTGAGGTTTATTGCTTGGTACACCTGCAGGATAATGATACATACTACCTGTCCGTACTTAATCCAGGTGTTGTGGACGATACAGATTACTTTAGGTTTACCTGTTTTGTAAGTCATAACAATACGGTATAATGACCAGAACTATCCGAGGCATACTTCAACAATGCAAAACAAAATTCGCCCATATCTATTGTATAATCCTAAACCTAAGATTTGTACTAGATTTATCGTATTTTAAAAGTTCCTTAAGCGGCATGCTGAAGTAATATAAGGCACTTTTCAATTTGTTTCTATACATGATAAGTGAACAACATTTTAAAATAATTTACATTAACTCTAAACAGTAAATTGAAAATGTTTTAATGCTACGACAAAAATTTATTAAAGGTCCAACATATATTTTTTTAAATTTGTTGATTTCGGGATGTAATGATAACACTATCACTGGTCATTGTGCTGTGCTTGTAAAAATGAATTACGCTTTATTTAAATAGAAAATCAAAATTAACTTTAATAATGTTTAATACTTTTCACTTACTTGTACCTAGTTGTAACAGGAAATCTGTATGCGTATCCGTGATTAGCGTAGTTTATTTCTAAAAGTGGTATCGGGATTTTAAATGCTTAAAAACCAAGCGGTTGCGCATATGACAAAACGTTACCGGGGACATCACTTCCAGTGTAAACATCGCGATTTTGGCCATATTAAACCCCAATCTTTATGACACTCGAAGGCGCGAATAAAAATAAAAATTTATAGTAACGACTAAGCACAAGTAATGAAAAATATAAAACATTATTCAAGTTTGGAAATAAAAGCGTAATTCATTGTCAAAAACACAATGGCATGAACATTGATATAGTAATATATAATTACGGATATCGCTGCCCAACATAAAAATTACCCAATCTTTTTTTTTATTTCATCCAATAATTGTTTTTAATTGTATCATTTAATTGTCATATATTTATTTTTAAACTCCAGGCAATATCAACCAATGGTAGTGAGGTCCTTGCCAGTCAGCGACCACGTGATTGTGAAATCGGACAGTCAGCTTTTGCACAGCCTACGTCTGGTTCTCTGATAACATTTTATCCAAAAAGTATGTAGTTATTGTGACGCTTATCTTATTATATGGAAAATGGAAATCCATGACTAAAATGTAAAATAGGCAATAACTAATTAACAAAGAACACAACGAACAAACAATGGAGAACAACAAAGCCCAATCGTTTAACGTTGTAATTAAATACATATAAACTGCAATTACTATAACACACACACACACACACACACGCGCGCGCGCGCGCACGCGCGTAATAAGTATGCTCATGGTTAACTATATTCCTGTGATATCATACAGTTGTTTTCAGCTATTTTGATTATTAGTTAAGTTTTCACAGATTTCTGTTGCATACTGTGTATTTACAATTCCTTTGCTTTTAATTTCAAAGTGCAAGTATAAACTGTTTTCAAACATTATAATAACAATTATTGTTGACAAAACATAAATTAACCTTGATCATTCTGTTAGTTTTGATTTGGTATTAATATTGTTTTAAATTATAACTAACATTTTATCATATATATATATATATATATAAATATATATATATATATATATATATATATATATATATATATATATATATATATATTTAAACTTAATTATTTTCTTTTGTAGTTACATGTCGTAAGTATAATTTATTTAACTTTATTTAAGTCCGTCTTCATTATAACCAACTCAAGTGCTTCCTTTTACTGTTGCATGTTGTTTTACATGTTCGAATGTAATTTGTTTAAAATCGTGGTCTGCGAAAATAATATATCATGATATACTAAGTGTAACTAAAATAATTGTAAAATTGTTTTTGATACCACCTTTTTTTATTGCAAAAATAGATTTGATGTCGTATAATTTAGATTACAGTGTATTTTATAATGACTGTAAAAACAACTTGTTAACTTTCGTTCTGAATTTATATTTTGGTAACTTTAGTTAAAATATGAAGTAATGAAACCCGTTTTGTATACGTTTTGCAGCATTCACAATCATTGGTACAGTGTCTACAACAGTATCAGCCACCAATGTGACATCTGTTGTTATACCAACGTCTACATTAGCTTTGTATACTGCTGGTTACACGTGTTGGCTGTGGCTTCTATTTTTGTTATTGTTTCTGTTACTTCTACATCTGTGTATTATTTGCCTTATTGCCTGTTGTAAAAGACGAAAGAAAAGAAAGAAAAACAAAGTAAATGATCTAAAGGAGAATGGCAAAAAAGGTAATGCTAGTTCGTATCTAAGCTCCAACGTGTGTGCAAGTTTACTGAAAAATTATAAATCAGTTTTGATAAAAAGTATTGACTTTGCATAACAATAACAATTTTACATAATTTTATGTCCTTGTATATTTTAATTGGTAATTATAAGAACCATGATTTCTTTATTTTATGTCACAATAGCAATTGTAAGTTGAGAAGAAACATATGACCAAACACTTGATTTTCAAAATTTGATATTTGAGAAATACATACAGTTAGAAGTACAACGTTCTCTCATACAGTTAAAAGTGCAATGCATACTAAACAATAATGCAATTTCATAGTGAAAACAAACATACCAATCCATGTCCAAAGCAGGGTTATTTTAGATAATTAGACTTCAAACATTGTGATTACGGCCATAAAACTTTTTGAGGGCCTTGATAAGCCTAAGCGTGCAATAGCCTTCTGTTTGCGTCAACGATTTATTTATAAGTAACAACCTCTGTCATAGCGCATTAATTGTAAAAAGAAAATACATGATAATCAGGAGAAGCAGGTACATTGTTTCACAGAAAAGGAAAATTGACAACAGAAAAATTGAAGTTATCACATAATACAGCTACAATTGTAACCTTACATTGGCGTTATAATTGAGGTATAAGCCTAAATATGAAAAAGAACTCGAAGAATCAGTCGTATATTTTATTTCAAGGTTACAAGAATAGATGACATTCACATAATTACCAATAATTGTATATACTGTATATATATATATATATATAATTTTTTATCACATTTCAGATTCCAATGGAGTAATTCCTGTTCCAAAATCGACAGCAACCCACAAACTAGCTCCATTAGAAACTGGACCAACACTTCGTTTACCAAATGGTATTTCTCCGGCATTTAATACACCATTGCCACCTATATCTCCGAGATGATTCCTAATGTACACGTGTGTTGTATCAACCAGCCACTGTTGAATAAATATATCTGAAAAGGGCATCTTTCATGCTATATCAGTTGCAAATGTACAAATATGATTTTGTTATATATATATATATCATTATTTATTAAATTAAATTAAAACTCTGAAAGAGAAACACGCAAAAACAATTGTTTCTATTTTAATTTTCTAATTTGTTTCAGAAACTTACTATTATTATTATTATTATTATTATTATTATTATTATTATCCTGCTATCTTTGTTGAAGGGGGGGGGGTAATACAGACAGTTGCGGTTAAAAGCAGGTTCTTGACAGTAACCAGTGTATAATTATTGCATAATAAAACGAATAAACGGAATTAGTAATAGATACAGGTATTACACAACTACTTTGACTACTGATTATAAAACTCCCTTTTACCTGTAGACCTTGAATTTGTGCATGCCATCATTAAACAATTCGGTGACTATCAATGTCAAGGTGTACTTCAGTTACTTTTACCACACTCGCAATTCATACCAAAACTTTAACATAACAACTTTGGGGGTAATTTAGCAACCCTTGCATTCATCACAAGATGCTGCTATGGAATGCCTGATGATCCTTGGTGTTTTACATTTTTAAGCAAATTTACACTAGGAATAGGAAAGAGGTACAGAGACAACATAAAACCTTTCATTAATTTCTCAATGATACGTTTAGCATTTTTTTTTATTTTCAAAGTCAAACAACCAGCTCATGAATTTACATGTTCGAAATGATAAAATATATTAACATCTACTAAATTTATAAAATTTGTCCCAAGGTTAAGACTACAACACTATTTTATTTTTGTGTTTCCAATGTCTTAATTTCTTTTAAAATGTGCTTCTTTGTGTTCATGTCAAACATAATAAGAGATAACAATCTGTTTACAGCAATAAATCCCTACAAATACAACCCAGGGAGTTTCCTATGTAGCCAAAAGTTGATAAATGAGTTACGGCACGCAACGGGTTTATCAAGTTTTAATTCAATTTAGGCCAATATATATCTAAATTTAATCTTATTGTACGTATTTGGAGAGAGAGAGAGAGAGAGAGAGAGAGAGAGTCTCAATGTATAAATGTATAATGTATGTATTTGGAGATAGAAGTAATGTATGTATGAAAGAGAGAAAGAGAGAGACTTTATGTATTTGGGGAGATAGAGAGAGAGTATTAATGTAGGTATGTATGTATGTGGAGAAAGAAAGAAAGATAAAATAAATTTATTGGTATATTGGTAATTTTTCGCACGAGAAACCTGTAAGTAATCGTTATTGTATTGTTACAGAAACACAATGGTGCGTAAACAGTGCAAAACGATTTATTATTTATACAAAATATGAAATAAAAAATAAATTAAATTTTAATTTGTAGTTGTAAGATATCATTTTGGATTAAATCGTGTTTGATATACGATGATACAAGTGTTACCGTGCTTGCCATGCACATCAGTTACAATTTAATCTCCATCATATTACGCTTCATAACTCGTTAAGGTAGGATAAATTATGAAATTTTAGCTGTAAAATTATATAAACCTAAACTGACTCAATCGTATAAAATTCTAATTTATAATTTATAATAATCTTGTTAAACTCTATTGAAATGTTTTGAACTTAAAATTATATATCTTTCCAGTTACATGATGGCGATTCCAAACATGGTTAGAGAACTGTGAAATTCAGGGGTATTTTGTTGTTATATTTGAAAGACAAGTTAATAACATATACCTAGTCAGTATTGGATTTCACTGCCTAAGCTTAGTTATTATCACATACTTTAAAACCCTAATAGTTTTGTGCTCATATATTTAATTATGACAGGCGAGAATGAAATATTACTATCTTGATAATATCACAACGTTTTTAGTTTTGTTCAAAACACGATCCAAAAGTCCATTTCACCTTCTTAATGGAGTACAAAATCTATTATTATTATGAACTTATATCGCTGGACTAAATGTATTAAAAACAGGACTTAAAATATTTAAGAAATGCTAGAATAATTTCACTGAAGGCGTGAATACAAATATTCCCTAGGTTAATTTACTGGAATAAATTCATTAAAAATTATAAACTAAATAAAATGCTGGAATAACTTCATTAAGTGCATGAATAAAAAATCAATTAATTTGGTGGAATGAATTCATTTAAAACATGGTGTGATAAGGAATTCTTAAATTGAAAACTTCAATCGAAATGGATTTAAATTTGGAGAAGTGGGTGTTTTGTTATGTTTTCATATCAATAGTTCACTGGACAGGTGAGTGATATTTTTATACTTTTTACCAAATATAATAAATATAAAAAAATATTTATGATAAAATACTTAAAGGTATCCAAGACAAATCAAAATAATCTTGTTTCATATCTCTTTAATTCAGTTGTAGGATTGGCGAATTTTGCATGTTAATGATGTTACACTTGTTGCTATGCTTCTGCAGAACTTGAAGCTGTAAAATTTAGATTATACTTACATATTAATTGCTAAAAATCTGCTCCTCATGGTTTCTTCAGATTTTGCTACAAGTTATTTGCAATTAGAACATTTTTATTATACTTGGTTATTTAATGACTGGTATTGTGTTGTAAGGTCAACATATGTATTTTGTCTCTAATCTTGATGAAGACGGCATTATTCCAAACAATTACGTACATACATGAACAAAAATGCCTTGTAAATATTTTTACAAGTATCATATTTTTTATGTAGAACATAAATTTAAGATTTTGTAGAAAAGGCAATTTGGTTATTTTCAAACACTTTCATATTTATTTTCTTAACATACATGTATATGAGAAACTAAGATATTATTTAATTGAATTTTAATTCATCTGATATACCACAAGACATAAAACTAGAATGGAAATTACATTACTAATACTGTGCATTATACATCAATAAATATCATTACAATTTTAAATCATCTGATATACCACAAGACATAAAACTAGAATGGAGATTACATTACTAATACTGTGCATTATACATCAATAAATATCATTACAATTCAGACTAATATCGACAGCCTTTCTTTTTATTTAATAATCATTTGTCGACTTTTTCAAAACAAATTACTTTGTAAATATTGCATTATGCCAATAAATTATCTGCAAATATTTTAAGTAAAACGAATACTTTTACTTTTAAATGAACACATATCTGTTTAATTATAATACATACAACATAATATATTAAATATTTCCATGACTTTGATACCGACATACTGAATAGGATACATTGTATTTTATTTCATTTTATTGTTTCGTTTGCACTGTGCAAAATTACATATGTCAGTTATAAGTTTACTGTAATTCCACAAATTCAGTGCACATGGAAAATGCAAGAATAATGTTGTATTTTCCAACAAACTCACAACAAAATTGTCAAAACTTAATACAAAGTATACTGACCTAATAGAAAAAAATATTTTTCATTCATGATAAAGTGAACTTGATTCTGTACATAGAGCAATTTTTGAACTTTTGGACAAAACAAGAAATATGACTATGTAAAAATAATCCCCTCTGTACCTTCTTACTTGGGACAACTATAAACGTTATGTCATAATTGGAACAATCATGATGATCACACTTGGAAAAAAACACGAACAACAATGACCTACCTGACCCTAAATGCCCTGATGTAACTTTGAATGAGGCCCAACTGGTGTATAAATTTGATCAAATTTCCAAAATTTTCGCAAATTTTCTCTATGTACAGGAGAACTGAACAATAATGTTTTTAATTAAAAATATAATTTGGTCAGGTCAGTGCATTTTAAATGCATTTTATTGATATTGTAATAGAAACATTTTAAAATAAAAGAAATAAATATTAAAAACCATGTGCACTCAATTTATGGAAATACAGTAGAGAACTAGACCGCTGTTTCGTAATAGAATTCCTCATCAGTAGTGTTTTGACAAAAATTGTGAGACCAAAATTAATATCCAGATGTTAAAAAGATACCAGTACCCAAAATGACAAAAATATATTAACCAAATTTAGCTAAGGAATGCTTTGCATAAGGGAGTATATATTGACGTCATATATAAATAAAATGTTTGTTAGTCTTACATTTTATAAAAAAATGGAAATTTGTAGCTTAAAAAAACAGCAAATTGACAATGGACAATACGACTAAACATGACATAAGAAACGAATAATATGAGAAAACAGAACAACGATTTTCTCACATCGAGGCTACTGATAAGAATACTACTACTATTACTTATATATTTTATTGTTGTGTCCATGAAATTAAATAAATAAATGCATATTTAAAAACTGAAATAGATGCATTTAATTGGTAAGACTTATATACAACAGAAACAAAAGATTTTGTTTTATTCAATGTAAAACACCAATTAAAATTGTGAAAGGACATGGATCATTCATTTAAAAAAATTCATCAAGTCGCTCGCGGCACTGAAATGATTGCGTTTCCATTGATTATTTACTGAAGTACTTTTGGAAGACCCAAACTACAACATTACAATTAATACTATATAGACTCAATCGCGATTTCTAAGTCATTTCTCAAAGAATGCTTAAACTCTTTCATAAAAAAAATAAATAAACAAAAATTAAATAAAAAATGAAACACGTAGGTGTACATGATTTAACTGGTGTGAGGATTAGATTTCTCTTACGGGTAATTTGACATAAAACATAATTCGACATTAACATACATAAGTCGTATTGATTTCGTATTCCACTGCAGTTTCAAATACACTAAGTATTTATTTGAGAATTTTCTAAAACTGACATTTCAATCTGAAAGTTAATGTTACCGATCAAGTCACACATTTATCGACTGAAAATAGTTCACAAAATCAATAGAGAAAGGTTATTGTGTTTACAAGTCAATCAGTCCGCTAGTGTTAATAGGATCACTGAACTAGAAAGATCTAATATAAAAATGTATCATATTTCAATGTAAATCTCTGTCTGAAAAGTTTTTACTTTTACTCGATTTGTTAATTGTTAAAAATTTGTATTGATGTATCTGTGTATTTTGAAATAAATATAGGTTCTGGCTTTCATTGGGATTTTCTTAACTTAAATCTGACAACCTTTGACATCACTTATGATACGAGAAATAAAAATCAACGAAATTAAAATATAATGTCATAAGCTTATATTTATCTTCAAAATAAACATTAACTTGATGTCTTGAAAAATTAACAAAATTATTTGAATTTCAAATTTGCCAGATTTTTTAAGGAAAACCTTAGTAAAAGGTCGGGTCTGGCAATCTTTCTTTAAAATACACATTTTGTTTTTACCACTGAAATGTCGATTGGCAATCTGGTAAATTCATAAATGGGAGAGATACTTGAAGACAAGATGGACGTAAACATAAACAAAAAACTAGTCCATGTTCTAATCGCAATAAAAACACAGTAAAAACTTTGACAACTGGCATATTTATTTAACATGTAAACTTTCAGGAAAGTGAGACCGGGTACTCAAGAAGGGTAAGTTACCCTGTTTAGCTTAATACACCCTCCACGTGTGTAATCAACATTGATAATGAGGTGCCGTGTGCTCGGGAAAAGTAAGCACCTCCTGTTAAGACATCAAACGTATCAAAAATACTGTGATGGCGGTCATAAAATGTTTTGAGGGCCTTGATAAACCAAGGCTTGCAATATCCCTGGGTCAACAATTCATTTCTAAGCAGCTTGTTTCGTTCTATAAAGCTCCCGTAGTGGGGAAAACGCTCTGACATAGCGTATGAATTGGGAAATAAATATGCCAAAAGCAGGAGAAGAAGGAAAGTTGAAGATAGAAAATTGAAATATCATGTTTGTCATAAAGTCTCAAATGTAGCATTGACATCATAATTCAGGTATAAGTCTAAATATGAAGCAGAAAATCAGTCTTTTTAGAATAGATGGTATTCATATAGTCTCCAATTTTAGGATCGAAAGAACGTCATCTATATATCTGTGTGTTGAGTTAAATGATTTGGCGACATTCTTTTCTCCAGATTTAACTAGGTTCTGCATGTATGCTGTTGTATAAAAAATAAACAAATCAGCAAGCAATAGTGTACAGTTTGTATCCATTGGTATACCGATTGTTTACTGGAAAATTATATTACCAAACGGAACAATATGTTGTCTTTAAAACAGTCCATAATTTTGTTGATGGTATCTTCAAAATATTTTTGTTTAGAATTTGGAATGAATCATACCGGTATATCTCTTTTAACAGAAAATTAAAAACAAACATACTAATCTATGTCCGAATCACAAACGAAGAAACAAAGTTAAAACTTTGAAGCTGACAAGTTATGTTAGACACGTGGACTTCCACCAGGGAAGCGAGACCTGGTGCTCCAGACAGGTTAAGCACCTGTTGTTTAGCTACCTACACCCGCCACGTGTAATTAAAATTGTGTGAAAGGAGTAGGCAACTATGGGACGTTAAATATACCCAGGGCAAACCTGGACACAGAAGCTTATCAACAATACTGTGATTGCGCCCATAAAACGTTTTGAGGGCCTTGATAAGTCTAGGCTTGTAATATCCCTTTGTCAACAATTTATTTGCAAGCAGATAATTTAAGTACATTTTGAAAATGATGTTGGGAGCATACAAAGTGTTTATATAACTATTAATGTGACATAATTTACAAATTATAATTGTTTTATATGAAATCAAACACCAACCTTATGTAACTGGAGTAAATGTACTTGATAATGTCCAAGGTTTCAAAGTCATGTAAGTAAGAATTGTATTGATATACTGGACAAATTGCAGACTAAAGCCTTTACCAATACTAAACGACATGTACACCCCCCCCCGCCCAAAGATGAAAGCTATATAGTAATATTTACAATCGGAATAGCTTTGTTCATGTAAACATTGTAGCAATTTCGTGTTTTTACAATAACGTCATTACAGAACGTACAATATTGTGAGGTCAACGAAATTACGTAAGAATACGTCAAAAAATAGAGACGGATCTTGACCATTCTATTTGTACAAAAAGACATGTGTCCTCGGCTCATGGTTCTGTTTATATTGCTTCGCATATTATTCAATCTGCACCTGTTTCGCCGTCGTTTATCACCTAATTAACGACATAAAACACTTTGTCAACTTATAATTATTGACAACTTAACTCATAATTATGTGCAAACTAATAAAGTACAAATCAAGGAAAATTAACACATATTGTTGCAACTGAATTCTCTCAGTATTGTACAGGTATTGCATATTAGGATAATATTGCATATAGTGGTATAGTTTAAATGTTGGGGGGGTATCCACCATCCTAGCTATTTTATCTGAGAAACGGGTTCATAGAGTACTTTATGTACAAATTTCTTTTAGAATTTTGTCATCTCCGGTTCAGAAATCGGACATTTACAAGTTGCCAAAGAACCACAAGTATATAGGTGGAATTTGATTTGTTACCTTTAAGAAAAATTTAAATCAAAACAAACATATACCAATCAACGTCCAAATCACAATCCCAAAGCAAAGTAAATGCCTTAAAACCGGCAATTAAGATAAACATGTGAACTTCCACAGGGGAAATGAGACCGGGAGCTCCGGAAGGGTAATAACTGAAATAACTTCAGTTGTATAACATGAACTTGTCAATAACAAACCAGAAGCCAGTAAAGTACATACTAAATATGAACTGAAGTTTATAAGAAAACGTCTCAATTTAGACGGGTCTCGGAGAAGGATTTAAGGTATGCTGACCATGGTAAATATCATATTTTATTAACAAGCTATGACCTTAACGGCAAGGTTTAACCAAATGATACAGTTGAAATATATGTATTTAAACTCTTTTACAGGTGGTGTTTACCCTTCCGGAGCATCCGGCCTCACTTCCCTAGTAGAAGTTCACGTGTTTAATTTAATCTGTCAGTTTAAAAAACCTTACTGGACTGTTTATGATTGTGATTTGGACATAAACCGGTATGTTTGTAATTTTGATTTTTGGAATTTGCGATTTGGACATAAACCGGTATGTTTGTTTTTTTGAATTTTGGAATTTGCAATTTGGACATAAACCGCTATGTTTGTGTTTGATTTTTGGAATTTGCAATTTGGACATACACCGGTATGTTTGTGTTTGATTTTTTGGAACTTGTTTTGGACATAAACCGGTATGTTTTCGTTTGATGTTTGGAATTTGTGATTTGGACATGAACCGGTATGTTTGTGTTTGATTTTTTGAATTTGTGATTTGGACATTGACCGGTATGTTTGTGTTTGATTTTTGGAATTTGCGATTTGGACAGGAACCGGTATGTTTGTGTTTGATTTTTTGAATTTGTGATTTGGACATTGACCGGTATGTTTGTGTTTGACTTTTGGAATTTGCGATTTGGACATGAACCGGTATGTTTGTGTTTGATTTTTTGAATTTGTGATTTGGACATTGACCGGTATGTTTGTAATTTTGATTTTTGGAATTTGCGATTTGGACATGAACCGGTATGTTTGTGTTTGATTTTTTAGAATTTGCGATTTGGACATGAACCGGTATGTTTGTGTTTGATGTTTGGAATTTGCGATTTGGACATAAACCGGTATGTTTGAGTTTTGGATTTGTGATTTGGACATAAACCGGTATGTTTGTGTTTGAGTTTTGGAACTTGTGATTTGGACATAAACCGGTATGTTTGAGTTTTGGAACTTGTGATTTGGACATAAACCGGTATGTTTGCGTTTGAGTTTTGGAACTTGTGATTTGCACATGAACCGGTATGTTTTTTATTTAGGCCTGAACGCAAGTTTCATAATATAATTGCGTAGTGATATTTTACTGCGGAATAATTACCGTCGCGTTTATCAAATGTGTGGTATTATATGTCACGAAATCAGGGAGACGCGAAATACAAAATGACATATAATTTTGTAATTAGCATATCAGTCATAATAATTTAAATACCGTCACACCTGGCATTAATAGGCTGGGTAATATTACGGGTCGCTGAAGTTAAAAACGATTAACGTCACAATATAGTTTATGTACAGTACAGGCCTGTCGACAGTTTAACCATAACCTGACGAGTTAGTGGTAAATAGACATCCCATCTTGACCTCTCGTTCTAGATCTAGACAACCTTTTAACTACTACTATCTATCAAGCTTTCTGGCCACTGGTTATCCATATCTCGGCCACTCGGCTGCCTAGCTTCGACTCCTTTTCGTTACCTAGTGTCAAACTTTATACAGGTCTGTACGTTATAGGCTCTCCTTACATTAAGACGACATTTGAGATATATAATTATAAACCTATCAGGCATCTTTTGTACCTACAGTTAATAAGCTGTCACCAAAATATCAAAGTTTGTAATACAACGCTTAATAGTTATATTATGAGCATTTAATAGAACAGATTACATGTTTTGAAGGAGGAGTGTATCAAATTACACCACGCAGGTATGATCTAATATAATGATGTGTGTTACGGTAAATATTTATTTTTCAAAATTGCGAATCGGTTATATGAGCAAAGGAAATGGTACTTATATGTAACTTTAGTTACCTAATTAAAAATGGAGACTTGAGGTCTTTTACTGATGGGCATTCCAGAAAATATCTACCCATTTTATAGTTTTTGTTATTCACTTTTCTCGAAAACTAATGTGTTGACCTTGAGTAAACTTCATTACTTCATATGAAAATTGTCGTCGCTTTTAACTTTTATTTCAATGATAACTGGTAAAATAAGATATCAAAGCCAACTGATGATGATGATGATGATGAATAGGTTCCCCTTGATATGAAAACTTAAAGTAGTCGCCAAATCAGTAAAATAGGCGTGTCGGTGATTATAATAAAAGTTCAGTGAATAAGTGTCCAAAACACTCCATTTAAATGGTAAAGTAGTTATGTTGCTAGTGACCACCATCGTCACACAAAATTGCTTGGGGTGGGGTGGGATGGGGTGGGCTCGATTTGTTAAAGTGGCGTACCCGTTGTTGACAGATAGAGCTCTGTGTGGCTTTAACGAACAGGATACACTAAGACATCGTGCCCAAAGTAGCTCTATTAGACGGGAGCTTTACTAATAAATGGCACTATACATTAGGTATGCATTACATGCTTGGAGAATGATGAGGCAATTGGCTTTGGCGTATTTTAGTAAATTTCATACATATTGAACAATTATTTAAATTCATTTTAATTTGCTTTATTTAAGATAGCCAATGTACATTTCCATTGTCCTGGGATTCTCTATGGTACGACAGTACTATAACGGGAGATTTGACCATAGATAGGTCACAACTTACTGTAACAGGATGGACAAGAGTGATGTCAGCAAATACCGTTACGTCATGGACTTGTGTTCTAGAAGATACTTCAAACAACTATTTAGTGTTCAGGTGAGTAAATTAACTGTTATTGTGTCATATTCTACTGTTTTAATTTTATCATAAAATACATTCAAAAAGTGATATATGACAGTAGACAATATACAACTTTTTGAATGTATTTTATGATTACATTAAAAAAGGGTAGGTTTAAAGTAAAATCAAGACGTGGACCGCAGCATACGGCGTTAAACTTCAGACTCAAGGGCCTGAATACATCGGGGTACTGTATATTAAGTTGTAAGGAAAATAATACATCATGCTAATCAAAATCAAACATACTAATCCATGTCCGAATTACAATCCAGAAGCAAAGTAAATACTGTGAAACTTACAAGTTATGGTAAACACGTAAACTTCCTACCCTAACTTACTCATTTGCAGGATAATAGATTTTTCAGGATGCAACCTCTTCCATTGTTCTTCTGACAAAGATAACACCTATCTCTGGCGGCTTTTATAAAGTTCAAATGACTTCTTATGGCTTTTTACTGTTAATATACAAAATACAGTTTTTAAAAATAGAGATCATGTACTTTGGCATAGCCAGCGCAACCAAGTTCGCAACACAACACTACCCAATGAAATAAACGACGAACCATGACAATACAAGAAAGAATAGGCAACACATGTACATGACGTATTTGATAGAGTTGAGTTGAGTAATGGTGTTTAACGTCCCAGGCAAGAATATTTCACTTATATAGAGACGTCGCCAGCTATAAGCGAAGGTGCAGAAATTTTGCATGTGCGTTGCGCTGACGGCATTATACAGCAGGGTTCTTTAGCGTGCCAAGCCTACCGTGACACGGGACCTCGTTTATTTTAAGTTCCCATCCGAAAGAATGGTGATTTTCATTTCGTAATGTCGAGTGCTTGGCGAAAGAACAGTCACTACCCACTTTCTAATCTTGGGTCAGTCCCGGTCGGGGATCGAACCCAAAACCTCCCACTTACGGAGCGAGCACTCTACCAACTGAGCTACCGCAGTGATAGAGGTTTCAAATCCCACAAGAAACAAGTTGTGTTTTTCAGCAAATTTCATCATTTTATATTGCTGTTAACTGACTCATTGTTAAAATAATTGAGCGGTGAAGCAGCAAATTATGCAACTACTTTCTCGTGAGTCGGTCGGCACATAAAACCACCCTGTTTGCATCCTGGAAATTAGACAAAGGCATAATATACAGCGTCAGTTGTGATGGGCAACACAAGTAGTCTAGAGTGATCCGGCTGTCACTAGCACCACAGTGCAATAATTAAAATCTGCCGATACATCTTAACTAAATGTATGTCACTAGCACCACAGTGCAATAATTAAAATCTGCCGATACATCTTAACTAAATGTATGTTACTAGCACCACAGTGCAATAATTAAAATCTGCCAATACATCTTAACTAAATGTATGTCACTAGCACCACAGTGCAATAATTAAAATCTGCCAATACATCTTAACTATATGTATGTCACTAGCACCACAGTGCAATAATTAAAATCTGCCGATACATCTTAACTAAATGTATGTCACTAGCACCACAGTGCAATAATTAAAATCTGCCGATACATCTTAACTAAATGTATGTCACTAGCACCACAGTGCAATAATTAAAATCTGCCGATACATCTTAACTAAATGTATCTAATTTAGTGAGCAAAATCAAAAATACATATTGGAAACACTGTATTTTCAGATCGACAAATCAATTTGCATTGGATTTTGGTGTGATGTATTATGCATATCTGTGCATACACTGGACAAGAGTGACAGATAATTCCTTTTATTATTATGTTCGAGCAGGTAAGAGAATTTAAATACCATAATTGCTTGAATAATATTGTTGGTATATATAAGAGTCATACATTGATCCAGTAATAATTGTAATACGTTTTTCAATAATGTTAAATATATGTAGAACAGTACTCTTTTACATATTTAAGAATTTTTTCAAATAATTATTATATCGACACAAACATTTTCCGTTCTTATGTTTCTATCATCTGTTTTGTAAATGGTACCAAAAACATCATTCTGACTCGCACGGCTAGGTATCATCAAGTTTCCTGCCATGGGCAGTATTGTATTCACGGGTGATAAAGATTCGAATTTATACTGACTGGCATACTATATATGAACATTTAATTTTAATACACTTATATATGGTATGACTTTATATGACTTTTTAGAATTTGCAGTTACAATCAATCCTGTCTATAAAGGGCCACACGAGGGAACCAGTAAAAGTAGCCTTTATGGACAAGTACGCCAAATATACAAGTTCAAATAACATGAATAAAGAGCAATTCAGGACCGTTATTCCATATTTTCCATTAGAATTTCGTACGCATGTTGGGTGTTTAAATATGTTCAAGTTAATGTTATTATGTTTAATTAATGGTTGATGATTAAAATAAATTGTGATATTTGATACACGAAATAACATTAAAATTTCATTTTTTTTATATATTGTTCTGGGCTAAGATCGGCAGAACACTGCGGCTAATGAGCGAACATACGTAATCCCATCATCACAACCTCAGCCATCAACAGCGTCAACTGTTTGTTCTCCGACAAGTGGACCAACAACGGAAGAATTCAACATGATGGTAAAACAAGGTGCATATACATAAGTAAAGTAAAAACCCAATAAAAACATTAAAACACATAAATGACACATAAATGACTATCCACTTCTATGTTTATAGATATTACATGGTGTGCAATTACTTCGAATATATTGAATCTCGTAATAATATCAAAGGATGTCTTCGGAAAATATAAGGAAATGACCCATAGGAAAAATTCATGCGAGTCAAAATTTACATCATTTAAATATTGGTTAAATTTACTTTTTATTTATAGAATAAGATTCATTTTCAAATGTCATGTCAATGAAAATATCCCTGGTAACAGAGAAGTATTACTTATTCTATATGCAAATAGTGATTCTATTCAGAAATGGTAATTTTTCATACATTTTACCTCATATATATTGCAATTTCATAATGATGGCAGGCCTGCCCGTAAACGAAACGGACATTAAAATGTAGATGATTTATTTAGTTTTCAGTGACTTAAAGATTATCCACGGGCATGCCTGCCATCATGGTAAAAAATTGAAAAACACTTAAAAACTAAACCATGGCCATTATCCGTCACTCTTATATCAAAGCGTATACACACTTTATCTAAGCTTCGATAGCTCAGCGGTTAAGTATGCGGTCTATTGATTTGAAACCTAATGCTATTATTTTAATGCGCGGGTTCGAATCCCAAACATTTTGCACGTGATTTTGTTTTTGGTTTTTAGTCTTTTTTCTTATTTTCAAAACGTTCAAGATGATTTCAATTACATTTAACTCAATAGTGAGTTTAAATCTATTTTTTTTTCGACTGAAGTGTTAATATTAAAGTAAGTTGTATTAGCATCGATATATGTATATCATAAGTAAAGCAAAGTGAAAGTCTTGTATAAGATATGTCGTCTCAACAACGTGCTTATTGTTGTACAATGTATTTGCAACAAAAGAGTATCAAAAATGGCTGTCGTGTTGGTTTTAAATTGCAAAAACGGATTGAAAATGTGTCTGGAATATCAGTTGACAGTTGTCAGTCACATGTATGTGATAAATTTTGGAGGCAAGTATTAATTCGTTCTATTATTTCGTAAACGATGTTACTGATGATTTATACTACACTGTTAAGGGTGGAGGGTAGATCTTTGGACGAGTTGTCATAAACAGTGTACTTCTGGCGGATACATGACTTCATTATAAGATTAACTGCCGGATTATCAGTCAAAAATACTTCACTTATATATAGAATAGAAACCAGTGGCTATTGTCGAACTTACAAAACAATACAACAATGCAATGTAGATGATTATGTCATACTTATTCCATCATGGTCTTTGGTGATTTTTATCATTCAGGTTCTAATAAAATACTCTTTCCATTAAAATATTTATTATACAACCACTTGCTTTTATTACGGATTTCAGTAACCTGAAAGATTATATCCGACTTAGTGACAGAAAACATTATTTTACTTTATAGTGGCCTCATACAGGTAAAAATAACATCGGGTATTCCCATCATTCGATGAATATTCCTGTGGGTCGATTGCTCGAAGAAACCGTATACATCCTTTATTATTTGTTATGACGTGAATGTGGGTTATGATAAGGCCAGTTATAAGATTAAATGAATGTCCCAGTCAAGACTATTTAACTTATATCAAAACGCCACCAGCTCAAGGTGAAATGACACAATTTTTAACCTTTGTAGTGCGTTCAAAGTAATGTGCAGGGAGGGTTCTTTAACGTGCCACACTAGCTTTTTTTCAAGTCTATGTCGAAGGACCCGGTGACTTACATAGGTAAACATAGCTGACATAGTTCACCATACGAGATAAAAAACGGTGCGACACTATTGCACTACTACTTTGGACACAAAAATCGTGTTTCATAAATTAGAAAATACTTACCCTTTCAAATCACCGGTTCTTATTTCACTGGTGCAAGTCCATATCTTTAACTTTAATTTGTCAGTTTTCAAAGTTTTACATTGTTTTTACTGTGATTTGGACATGAACTGAATTTATGAAATAACTTTATTACAAATATTCGTGAATCGCGTGTGATTTTACCATAATTACAAAATCATGTAGTCACCATTGAGAACAGAACTCCAAACAAGAATAATAATATCGTAACAACATTGTTAAACACCAAATTGCAGTTGTAAGAACATTGAAAGACAAGTGAAACTGTTGCAACATTAACAAACACAAAGTGCAGTTAAAGGTATTGGAAATATCAGCCTGATGAGCAGAACATGAACTACCAGATTAGAAACTTTTGAAAACAAGTAAGGTTGTTTTATGCAGCGTAAGAAAAATCAACTGATTAACAATCTTAAAAAACACATTGGTATATGTTTATAAAAGCTATATATAAAAATTATATTCATATTTTATTTTCTAGGTGAAATCAACAACGTAAAACAGCAATGTCCACCCCCGTTTTTGGGAACATTTACTTACACCTATAATGACGGCAGTTCTCACTGTGGGTCTAACTCTAACTGGGACGTTTGTACCACACAGACTACCATGACGTTTGATTATACAGCCTGTAGTACTAAGGTAGCATTTACAAGTAAGATCAAAGTATCAAATAGAAATGAATAATAATTACAAATATATACATATTATATACAAACTGTGTGTATAATATTTTTATCTAACATTTCCAATTAGGTTATTTAAAATAATTAAAAAACAATACTTAATGTGAAAATGGATTTTTGAACTTCAAAAAGTTTGGCAATTAGCGCGGTTGCAAAGTCATTGAGGTGGTTTGGTTTTGTATTGTATCATTGCTTTCGTTCTTTTAATGTTGTTTATGAACTACATTGGCTTCATGATCCAAATGTTTTTTCGGAAATTAATTAAGCTATGTTTATGAAATGGAACATGATAACATAAAAATGTGTATTTCATCTGTTCAGGTGAAGGTGTGGTCCATTGTGTGGCTAGCATAAGCAGTGGTTCTACATATTATACATATACTATAAATCCGGGTACGGTAGATAACTCCAATTATTACAGATTTGCCTGCTTTGTAAGTGTTGTATAATCTTTATATTATATAATTAAATTAGTAAAATTAATTATTTACGACTATTTTAAACTAATTCTGACATAGATTGGTATGTCTGTTTTAGATCTCTACTATTATGCGTTTATATAATCATTATTATGATGATTAGAATTGTTTTATAATCCGCTTTTTAATGCTAAATGTTGCTTAAAATGATTTCGCGATTCCATTTGAGGTTGCCCTAATTCACAGAGATAATTCTGTTACAGTATCGATCACCAAATCACCAAATTAACTAGCTGGTGTAACTTGCTAAACAGGAGTTGTTTACCCTTCCGGAGCACCCGGCCTCACTTCCCGTTCACGTGTCTAACCTAACTTGTCAGTTCCAAAGTTTTTTTCTTTTCTCTTGGATTGTGATTCGGAAATGGATTAGTATGTTTGCTTTTATTACATTACATTGACTCAAGATGACAATGATTGTTTCTTAAATATTCAATATGTCTAAGCGATTGGAAGTACATGTCGTAAACTTCAGTGATTTAAATCTATTTTTGAATTAAAAAAAAATTAAAAAAAGACGAAATTATTTGCGCGTTATGATTATTTTACTTTGCACGACAATGTAAGTGATAGTACTAAAACGCCATATCTAGACAGTTCAATGGTTACTGGTGTAATTCATTTCTATGTTGTTGTTTTTTTTATAACAGGTAGTTGAAGTATCAGGATCAAATGTAGTGAGTAGCGTCTCTCCTAAAAGTTGTCAGGTCGGACAGACTGCAACTGTAATACCTACGAATGGAGCTACGGCTACCTTAACGGGGACAGGTAATGTATAAATACGCATCATCGTTATAACCCCACTGGAGCTAAAAGCATTACATGTACATCTTTATAAATTAAAAAGGAATTTTTTAATGATTTTTCAACCACTTACGTAATGCCAAAGCCTAAGTGTAAAAGAAAACATAACAGTATGAACTATTTGGAAAAACTGATTTATGACCGTTATCACAGTATTGTTGGTAAGTTTGATGTCTCTGTGTCCAGGATTGCCCGGGATATATTTGACGTCTGATAGTTCCATATTCCTTTCATACAATTTTGATTACATACATTACGGGTGTAGCTAGCTAAACAGGAGGTGCTTACCCTTTCGGAGCAGCCGGCCTCACTTCCTTGGTGGAAGTCCACGTGTCTAACCTGATTTGTCAGTTCCAACGTTTTTACTTTACTTCTGGATTGTGATTCGGACATGGATTAGTATGTTTTTTTTTGTTTTTTTGCTTCTGTATTTTGATTCGGACATGGATTAGTATGTTTGTTTTTAATTATTGTCTACAGAAAAAACCTACATGTGTAGACATATGATCCATTCATGCCATTACAGAACCATAACATTGGTTTAACAATCCATTCAAAATTCCAAGTGTATTTAATATATTCCTCGGCTTAAATAATGCTATCGGCGCGTTGCTTACAATACATTCAACTTTAGATAAAAAAATCAAAATATCTTGACCTTTCTTTTAGCATGCCCTAGTGGACAGACTACTACTATGACGACGACGATGATGACAACAGCAGCAACAACATCATCAAGTCGGGTTGACGCCGGGTTTGTTGCAGGCTTAACAATTGGTGTCTTCATATTTATATATTCTTGTACAGTTCTGATAGCGATAGTCTTAAAGGAATGCGTATTTAGTCAAAATGGTAAAAATAAGCCAGGGAAATTAAAACCAAACCAGCCCAAAACAGGTGTGTAGATCACCTCATGGTTTTATTGAATTATACGTTATTGAATTTTTATTTTTATTGTTAATGTTTATTTCAAAATATGATTTTGGACCTTTTTATCAAAAACAAAAGGTACATGTCATATGGGATAATTGAATTTGAGACACTTTAATTATGAAAACAAACCATTTGTATAAATACGATGTGATAACTACAAACAACACTTCATACCATAGGCACAGACTTTTTTGAACAGAGTACACGTCAATAGTTCCGGGTGATCAATGGAGGATCTTGCACATAACCTTAACAAATTCAGATATATTTTGATCCATTTATAACACATTTAGATCATACAGTTTCAAGGTCAAAGGTTGTGGAACACGTCAAAACACATTCTATGTAGTCTGAGTATACAAGTTATACCTTGTATGTATTTCCAATGAGTCTCGATGCAAAATCCAAGTTTCTAATAAGAAAAAGAATATGTGTTTGTTTTGTATAACAAAGTTCTTAATCGAGTTATTTTACAAGTATTCATAACACGATGTGGTTTGCTTTTTGTAGATGGAAACGAATACCAAAGACAGACACAAAAATCACAATCTTTAGAAAACGATCATTACGAGAAGTCATCGAGAAATCATAAAATACACGCACTGCCGCCTATAAAATAGCAGATATAAGGATTAACTCTTGTAAAGAGTAAATAATCTTACTGGATTTTATAATATAACATACATTTGTTTGTTAAAAATTATACATATCCATCATTCTTTTCATTGCCTGTGTTGGAGGGTTGAGTTATGGAGAATGTTGGAAACTACATGGAGAAAATGTAATAAATGGTTGTCGACTCAATCATTTCCAAAGACAACGAACTACGTACATTGAGTGTTGATCGTCTCAGTATTGATGGTTTTTAATAAAAAAGTTGAAGTGAAATACTTTAGCTTAATGTCATTTACTAATTTAAAAAAATTATAGATATTAAAGTATCCAAATGACAAGTACATGTACATGTATCATTAAGTCATCATTGTTTAAAAATGTCTTATTTCAATTAAACTAATTATTCAGCATGATGTAAAAATGATTTTTACAAAACGACTTTGTTTATTTCGCCTTGTGCGTCTTTAACACATCCATGTTTAAAAGACAACTTTCCCTTCATCGAAAACAATTAGTGAACTACAAAATAACTTTCAATACAATTTAATGTTTACTAGATATGTTTGATTTACTTTAATCAATAGACTGCGGAATACCAGGAATGTACTGTTTTAAAGTTTGTTTTAGATGTTTTAGTATATAATGTACATCTATGCACAGTCAATGGTTTTGTAATACATGATGCAATCTTCCATCTATTCATACAACATGCCTATACTATATATATATAAATTGTATAAAAGGTTTTATGGCCGTCATCACAGTATTGTTGATAAGTCTGTGTCTAGAATTGCCCCGGATATATTTGACGCCCCAGAGATTCTTTCAGTCAATTTTGATAACACATGCGTTGCGGGTGTAGCTAGCTGAACAGGAGGTGCTTACCCTTCCGGAGCACCCGGCCTCACTTCCCTGGTGGAAGTTTACGTGTTTAACCTAGCTTCTCAGTTTCAAAGTTTTCTTTGCTTCTAGATTGTGATTCGAACATGGATAAGTATGTTTGTTTTCGTATCTAATTTGATTACATACTCTTTCAGTGATAAAGTTTTCTACGTTTAATATGAACATTTTGTTTTCAATATGTATGTATTAGTTATACATTTTGCTGCCATCTAGAAATCATACGGAAACTTTCCTGCAATAATTAAACAGAATAATACTAGTACAAGACAGTAAAAAGGAAAAAAGACACTTCAAATGATATATGTATCCATAATATTTAACTACAGACCATAAAAGATACATGCTTTGTCGTGAACAGAAATTTATTTAGATTGCTTACACAGATACATATATTTCAAACTCCCTTATTGTATTGGTTTATAGTGATCAATATCGATTTATCTATTTTTATCATTCTGCTATTTGTTCTTGTATTAAGTAAAGGAATGTAATTTGTAACTGAAAAAACCATGTAAATGCAAACAAGAACAAGATACAATACACGTTAATGACGTTAACAGCCCAATAAGACAATACTTGTATAAAAATGTTGGAATAGTTGATTATATAATTCTTGACTTTGGACGGGAACTGGGTAAACCCCCAGTTACTTGATTAAGAAACAATGCAGTAGGATAGCCAACCCGGCCAGCGCATTGATTCATCAAACAAAATTTCACGCGCAGACAAAGTGAAAAAATTGTCAAAAATTTGAATTCACTCGAGGCGGTAAAATTACACAATATTTATTTCACTGCGAGTTTTTAATACTATTTGTAGTATTTTATCGTCTTTTGAGGACAAAAGTAAGTCATTAAAGACGATTTTTATCAAAGTCGGTGAGAATTTAACAATTTAAATCGTAATTGAATGTTAGGCACCGGCGAAAAATTGAAAATTGAAACTTTAAAAAATATCATTCTGTGTACGCAGTTCCTCATGCACCAAAGATGTTTTTACATGAACGGAAAGAACTTTTTTCACGGTTATTTTGATGTATAATTTGTCAAATAATTTTCTTTACACAAAAAACGTACCAGTTTCAAATGTCGAAAAAATCGATGACATTGCCGGATTCTCGATCATGGGCCGCCCCCTTTCCGGCTAATTTGACACAGAAAAAATGCTGAGACTGCTTCCTTATTGTATGTAATGTATAAATTTGATAATCGAGAGACGCTGTGGAGATATTTTTGTTGAAATAAAGTAAGTTTTTCCTTAAAAATATTGTATTTTCACTCCATTTCTCGTCTAATCTGCCGATTTTTTGGAACTACTTCCAGTCGGACATATTTGATTTGCATTCGTCCCGCTTCGGTCACAATTTTAGCATGCAGAAAATTTCATCGTGTATTTTGGACAAATAGTCAAGCTTTTTTGCCTTATTTGTCGTGTATAATTGATCTGCTGGCTGTCGAACACATTAGATACGCGTGTAATTTATTTACCCATATGGCCTCGGGATCTGTACCAATACAGTGTACAGTGCAACCTGCTCATGTAGGGCTAGTTAGGGACTCAGAATTACTGAAAATTACCAACTGATTTGCTTTGCTGGCAAAATATAAACAGGACCTGTCTGTCATATCAGTACATATCATTGGATAAGTAAGCTAATATCATTAAAGAGGGTTAGACTGGATTTTTCTTTATGAAATATTTCCCAAAATGAGGAAACATCTCCCATGTTAGTTTAGCCAGAGTCAACACAACATGGGTCTTATTATTTAAATTTTTGTTTCTGTTCTGATGCCAATAACCCCGGCATTATTATTTTAGTACAATTTAGACATGAAAGTTGATTATTTTGCTTCATTAAAAGTTTCAAGTCAACTTGACATAGCACAAATAACATTTAAAATAGACTATGTGGAAGTAGGAAATAGGAAAAGTGAATACTAATCATGTGGATTTGGTTAAAAATTTAACTCCATATTATAATGATTAAATACAGATCTGTAAAATATTTAGGAATTTCAGTAATTTCTGTAAAATTGTAAAATTCTAATAAATAAATATCACCTTCTTTTAGGAAAATTCATGGGAATTGGTTTGATAATAGCATTAAGAAATAAGTTGATGAAAATGCAGTGAAATTCATGACACAGTGTATCCAAATGGGCATTATTAGTTTGTAAGAATTCAAAATAATTGTAACACACTAGGCCTATTCCAGATTTATTGATTTATCAGTTAAATTTAGAATTGATTGGTTGGTATACACACCCCATTCAAGATTATTTCAATTATAATCAGGTAAATGAGATTAAGGAGGAAAATAGGTACAGTAGTGAAGATTTGCAGGGGCCCAGTAGCCAATGGCTTCTAAAATCGAGTGTGGGCCACTTAATGTTTACACATTTAAGCCATTTAGTACTGTTACAAATTCTTTTATGAAGTGAGCTGGCCCCAAACTCAAAATATTCAGGCTTCATCCCTGAGGTAAATCACACCCCTCAACAAGAGAACTGGCAAACTTTCTGACATAGTAAGATTTTAACCTATGCTGTTACCTGTATGCTACACTTCAGGCAAGGGTGCATGAAAAGCATTTCATGTGGTGAAAAAAGAGGTATTCAGTATCAAGAGAAGCATTCAATTCATAAATGTGTAATGGTATATAATTCCCAGTATGTTAAGGATATTGATATGTGTTGATTTTTTTAATTCTATATAAAATGAAACATTCATAAATGTCTGATGATATCTAATTCCTAGTGTATTAAAGATATTGTTATGTTTTAATTTTACATGAAATGAGACATTCAACATTATTACAATTTACAAAGTTGGTTTAGACATACATAATGCATTTTTCTTTGAAAAATGTTCCATTATGTGTAAACAGTAATAACCATGAGTGTTCATTCTAGGATTTTTTCAGATGGGTTCATTTCTAATAAAATTCCTCTAATAACAAGTTTAATAAATCAATGATTTTGCATACATCTAATGTTTGATGTGACTTGTAGTCTTTTAGGCTGGTGTAAAAGCTTTTGTAATGAAGTATTTAAAAGTTTCATATAATGTAGCTTTTATATATGACAATGCTATCAAATATTTTGAACTTGCATTTGAAATCTAATTTCAAATGTGGCCAACTATGGCCTTTACAATGGTGCCATTTGGCAAATTAAAGGATCAACAGCCCTTTCTAGAATGAACACTGTCATATGATCCCATAGTTTTTGATTTATTTGTAAATGATTTATCTATTTATCACAGCCAGAACAACTAGAAAGTACCTGTCCCCCAAAAAATCACCTGTTTGTGTAGTTTCTAAATTAAATTTGATAATTTAGACAATTTTAGTCCTTTTAATTGCTATTATGGCCCACTTGTCATTCATTTAACAAACAACAATATGACAAAATTTCTAACTATCTGCCTGTTCATAAATTTTTCTAACTTTTTAGTAATTCAATATCTTTCATTTTTTAAATGTTAATTTTGTTCATATAAAAATATTTGTTTTATTTTTCCAAAAAATATCTGAGGTTACTTTCCATGGTACCCATGCCATATTTCATGTTAGTACCTTGAGGAAAGACAAAATGCAACTTATTTTGATCTCTTTTTATGTATTTACCCTATGTATCATCACTAACCTGCTCAACATATTGTGTCCCAGCTCTAACTTATTTCTCTGTAGAATGTCTGATTTTTTATTTATTTATTTAATTATTTATTTATTTATTTATTATCATCTCTAACCTGCTAGACATTTTGTAACCTGCTCAACATACTGTGTCCCAGCTCTAACTTATTTCTCTGTAGAAATTCTGATTTATTTATTTATTTATTTATTAATAACTGCTGACATATTGTGTCCTAGCTCTAACTTATTTCTCTGTAGAATTTCTTATTTATTTATTTATTTATTTATTTATTTATTTATTTATTTATTTATTTATTTATTAACTGAGCACTGACATATTGTATCCCAGTTCTAACTTATTTCTCTGAACAATTTCTGATTTATTTATTTATTTATTATCATCTCTAATCTGCTAGACATTTTGTAACCTGCTCAACATACTGTGTCCCAGCTCTAACTTATTTCTACAGTACCGTAACTACCTATGAGGCAACCGAGGCAGTTGCCTCGGTAAAAAAATAACCAAGTACTTTAAAGAGAAACTTGACGCACAGTATCACAAAAATTCTCGGAACCCCTAAAATGATGACTTGATTTTGTCCAATAATTTCGAGCCACCCAGTAAAACTTACATTTAGTTCCTAAAATGAACAAGGCAGGCGTTTCAGTAAAATGCTGATATAACTGCGGACATAAAGCAAGAGCTCCAAAACGAATTGCCAGATCTAGGAACATTTGACCAGAAATTACAAAAATCGCTAAGTTTTGTAAGGACCAGAACGAACGTCACAATGATTATTGAGCTTTTAGCAACTTTGTCCGTTGGATCGTGCATCTGCGAACGATCTTCTCAGCAAAACGCAGAAATATTCTGCAAAATCCAGGTTACTAACTGAAATGATAGATACCCGCCCACATACAATTTAAACTTTTAAACTATCCTCTAACCTGGATTACGTGGTTTAGTGGTGTGGTTAAACTAGTTATCATGGTACAAAACCATCCCACATATTTTTACAACAGCTGGTCTAGTTCTGAGCTTTTCTGTTATACTTTATCATAATACCCCTAAAAAACTTTGAGACTGTTGGTATTGTATGCCATTAATAATTTATATGATTTGATCTTCAAATCTTGCCTCGGTTTATTTAAGGACCTAGTTACGGTACTGTTCTATGTAGAAATTCTGATTTATTTATGTATTTATTTATTTATTTTTAATGTAGGCCCTATTTATTTATTCCTGTTGGGGTCATAAAGTATCTCCATCAACAAACACATGTCATATGATGTGTGCCAGATGAGGATGCCTGTTGCAAAAAAAAAAAAAATCGATAAATACAGTACAGACCTGTACAAAGTTTAGCACCCAGCTAACGAATTAGTGCCGACAGTCCATATTGGTTCCTCGTTTGGTGTTTATATCGACAGCAGTTGCCATCTATCTCTCGGCAGCTTTTCGACCGCTATCTTTCCATACCTTAGACACTCGGCAATCGAGCTTTGACTTCTTTTGGTTAGCTTAGTGTTAAACTTTCGACAGGTCTGTACTGTACATTGCGTGTACTGTGTATACAGTAGACAGTTGACCTATATGTATTTGACACGGGGAACGTTGTTTACGTCATTACGTTAGAACAATGTTTATGAAGGTCGCGGCCATATTTGTTTTCATTGACAACAAGACGTACTGAAATCATGCTGTTGGATTTTTGCGATTTTCGCATATTTAACCCTCATGCACCAGGTGCGATAATTTACTGGCGTATACTGTAATAATTTTCTGACATTGTATTAAAATTTCTAGGAAAAGTATTCTTTACACAAAAAACGTACCAGTTTCAAAAATGGAGAAGAAATTTCTGTTGATTTTCAAGAGAAATCAGTTATCGTCGGGATATCAGTAATTTTAAATAAATGTGGCGTTTTATCTCGGACTTTTTGATACATGTAGAAAGTTTAGTTAATTCCTCACACGCTTGCATCATATTCGTAGCTAGAAATGTTAATTTTATGGTATAAAAACGATTCTGAAAATGGCGAATTTTTTTCGGGTTCAGACACTTGCCAAAAGTAATCCCTTTTTATTTACCGCGGAAGGTCTCAAATTTTAAAACCAACGCACATTTTGGACTTGGCTATCCTACTGATGAGGACCTAGACCGACCAACTTTTTTATGTACTAGCCAATAGCCAGAGTAACAGATAAAAGTATCACGTGAAAGATGACAGAAAAAAAAAAAAACGTTTAATGTCATACAATCCGACTCAATTGCAAGCTGAACTTTTATTGCCGTTCATTTTTTATATATTATAGAAATGGATTGAATATAGAATGTTTGGAAATGTTGTACACTGCATAATTCGCATTGCAAATTATAATACATGTGCAAAATGTCCTTTTGTTTTGTTTTGTTTATTATTTTTTTTACATTTTTCTATAACAAAAAAGAACAATTATTTTCATTTCTAATACTTCAATTATTAATTTTTGATACATGTACTGCATTTATTGGAATTTATAAACAACAATTGCTGAAGCAAGTAAAAATGGCATCTGAGTATGTATAGGAATTAAATGTCTCTGTGCGTCGTCCATATTAATATGACTCACTGGGAGCCAATCCTAATCCATGTAAACAAAACAGAAAAGATTTGACCAATCAAAATGCATTCTTGCAAAAGAAAGGAATGAATTATATCCAAGTTTGAATAAACTATATCAATAAAATATAGAGAACATGTTTTTCCAAACATAAAGAGGGACAACTCTGACATTATTTTGGTTTTTCCTGACGATTTCTGTGTTATGCAATCAACCAAGCGTCTTCTACGATGGAATGATATAGTCATTTCTTAACTAAGATTGTAAATTGAAGATTTTAAAATCAAAATTCCTTTCAAATTGGATGTATTTTTGAGGGTTATTATAAATTTATAGGACTTGAAGACATTATGCAGATTATAAAGATTTTCATTGGGCGGAAAATCGGTGTGTTCCGAGAAATCCCACAGCCTTCAGTAAGTGAAATAAAAACCACCTCATATATAAATGGGATTCGACGCTAGCTATAGGTGGATAGAAGCCCTCTGACTCGGTCACTTTATGATATACAGAGAACTTTCGTTAAAATTTGACGCATTAAGTATGAATTGCGTTAGGGTTGTAAACTCCTTGCAATATAATATGACAGTATTCTCAACATAAAAACTTAATTTTTCCTGCCAAGAATTTTTATTTGTTTATAAGTAATTTTGTTCATTTATGAACATTATAACTTGACGACTATTTCCTCATTTAAATTATTTTACGTATCAATAAAATGTCATATTCTTATACCTTCAATTTAGTTATGATCCATCAATGTCTACATCTGTTGAAATGATAGAGTACTCGTCATTAAACGTTATTAATTTAATTATTTAAGTCCCCAATGTCATGTCAACACGCGTGTTATTGCAACATTTTAGTTTTTATCCAAATAATGCCGACAAAAGTACTGACAGGACCCTTGATCCGAACGCAGCATCTGAAATCAAGTGAATACCAATGTGATCCTAGATTTTCAATATATGCATGCCTTACATTTATTGTTGATGACCATGTCAGTAGATAAACTGTTACCCTGACTCTATAAAAATAAAAAAAATATACCATTCCATGTTCAAATAAAACAAATAAAAACAAGGAAAAACATTTTTTGATAGCAAGTAAAGGGAGCCGGTGGTCCAGAAGGGTCAGCACTTCCTGTTGAGCAAGCTACATCCGCCACATGAGATTAAACACGGGAACTTCCACCGGGGAAGTTAAACCGGATGCTCCGGAAAAGTAAGTTATTAGTAATTTAAAAAGGATGCAATGGTACTATGCGCGAGACGCCTAATATGTCCAGGATAATTTTGGATATAGAGACATTATACGTCTCGACGACATTATGACGATGACTATAGAAAAGTATTACTCTTGCCAGTGCTACGTAAGTTTGGTCACGAACACCTGCATCCTCTATAGCGGCGGATGTGCTGATTCTCAGACGCAATGCGACAAAACGATGGCTCAAGACTGCACCCATTGGCTGGAACTAATGCAATGACGTTAGAAAGCCATTAATGGAAAATCCTGTTTTTTATATTATACTTTAACTTAATGATTTTAATTGGGTCTTCCAAATTGTACTTAATTTTGACACTAAACAATGATGTATTACTTTTCTATCTACAGGATGTGCGAGGTTTTTTTTATTACATAAGTATATATATTATAACAGAAACATTCTTTCGTTATTTTATATTGAAAACTTGAAGACTAAACTGACTTTACAGGATGAGCTACTGGCTGATTATCTTAGTTTTGCCGTTACTGACGCCAAGTAAGTATCTTAAAATTTATTAGTGTTGTCATATACCATTTTTTTAATTTAATCATAAAATACATTCAAAAAATGGTATATGACAGTTTTATCAAAATTCTTTTGATAACAATACAAATCAATTAAAACTTTAATACATTGTCGCTATTTGTTTATTCAATATTTAGCGTTATAAAAAGGGTTTATAAAGAAAAACATAAAGTTGAAGACAAATATTTTAAATATTTGTTTGCTTGTATACTTTTTGAAGCTTTATGTTACTTCAAAAGCAGATTTAGGATAGTTTTCACACTGCATTCAGCATTATTCACTTCAAACTATTTTGAAACTATTTCATACATTTATATTAGGTGAAACATATGGTGATTTTTGTGATTCATGGTCTGGACCAAACGAGTGGTATATGTCGTGTTACCATGAAGCTATGTCCCAATACAACCCTCGAGTTACCACGCCAGGCATGTATATCAGCAGAGATTACGTAAAACAACAACTACAGGAGAGATGTAGGTAAGTGATTATCAGATTTTCTACTGATATTGAAAAATATTCATTTTTTTAGTACAATCTGACTGATAATTATACGCTTTCATTGTATGTTTTTCTTTTATATTTTGATTATTTTTAGTATTCAAAAGCATTTCTTTCTGGTTCTAGTGAACCTGTTTTGAGCAAATGTCATTAATACGTTATTTTAAAATAACTGAAGCTATTCACGGGGCTGATATATCAGAGAAATATGTTTTAAAAATGGCCGATAAAGTCATTTTTGCCAGCCAGATAATTTTTTCAAATAATGTATACATGCTTCAGTTTTTTTAGTTCATGACCACAAAGTTACGTCACTATTAATGCCATACAACTCACAATATGTAACATGAAAGGCATTTTAGCTGAGAGTTGCAACATATAAAATAACTATTAATTCGCGGGTATTTATTTTCGAGGTGCATATAAATTTAGACAAATCTACGTAATGAAATTTTCGCGATTTTTTAAAAATATGTACTGTATCGCAATTGGCAGATTAAAATTTCGCGGAAAACACACGATCGCAAAATCAGCAAAAATTAGTACGCCGCGAAAATACATACGTTTACAATATTCCAGTCGGTGACCTTCGGGATCCTTAAAACGCTCTCGTTATTGGAAAAGATTTAAGTTGAATAATGGTGTTTAACGTCCCAGTCAAGAATATTACACTTATATCGAGAAATCGCCAACTATAGGCGAAGGTGCGGAAATTTTGCCTGTGCGTTGCGCTGATGGCAGTATACAGCAGGTTCTTTAGCGTGCCAAGCCTACCAAGACACGGGACCTCGTTTATTTTAAGTTCCCATCCGAAAGAACTTTCGTTATGCCGAGTGCTTGGCGAAAGAACATTCACTACCCACTTTCAAGTCATGGGTCAGACCCGGCCGGGGTTCGAACCCACGACCTCCCACTTATGGAGTGAGCGCTCTACCAACTGAGCTACCGCAGTGGTCGTTATGGGAAAAGAGTAACCTTAACAAATTCGTAGTTAATGTTACGTTTGCCATACAATTGTAAATTTCTTTGTTTTATTTTTTATAGTTCTTTTTGGCCCACGGTCACTAGCTGTATGCAACAAAAGGTTCTTACAGAAAAGATTACTAGAGGTTGTCAGAATAGCGGCGACATCATGAACGCAGTCCGTAACCACACGATTACATGTGAAAATAGGAACCTACGACAACAAATATTAACAGGTATTATGGATACAATATATACAGTGTTATTATTTCTTGTATGTTCGTCAGCAAAAGCCAAAGTCACGATTGATAAATGTGTGTCGATTTGTGAGGTAGACATCGATGAAATCATAGAATTTAAACATAACGTTTGTTACTTTTGAAACATCATATTGTCAAACTTATTCGGGGAAAGTAAATATACAGACTTTAAAGCATTAGCTGACAGTAACTCGTTGCCAGATCTAATAATGTCTAAAAGACCGACATATTATGAAAGTCCTGCTGAATCTACCTAGAAAAGTGTGCTTCACAAAAACGTCGAAAGCTCAAGGGAGAACAAAACAGTCTTATTTGGCAGTGGTTGGCAAGTTATTTTTGTTATACATTGCTTTTATTTCCAATGCACTTACTTCCAAAATAACGTACCATAAGGTTTAGGCCTCATCAGCGAAATGCAACATTAAAGCATAAAAAATGTGTTACAGTGTAGCTAGCTAAACAGGAAATTCTTACTTTTCCGAAGCACACGGTCTCACTTCCCTGTGGAAGCTCACGCCTTATTGCCTAATTTGCCAGTATTCAAAGTGTTTTGTTTGAGATTGTAATTTGCACATGGGTTCGTATGTTTGTTTTTTATTTTGGATTCGGCATGGGATTAAGATTTTGACATGGAATAGTATGTTTGTTTTTGGTTTTTACTTTGCTTTGGGTTTGTAATTTGGACATGGATTAGTATATTTGTTTTTGGTTTTCACTTTCCTTTGGGATTGTAATTTGGACATGGATCGGTATGTTTGTTTTTGGTTTTCACTTTCCTTTGGGATTGTAATTTGGACATGGATTAGTATATTTGTTTTTGGTTTTTACTTTGCTTTGGAATTGTATTTTGGACATGGATTAGTATATTTGTTTTTTGGTTTTTACTTTGCTTTGGACTTGTAATTTGGACATGGATTGGTATATTTGTTTTTTGGTTTTTACTTTGCTTTGGAATTGCAATTTGGACATGGATTAGTATATTTGTTTTTGGTTTTTACTTTGCTTTGGGATTGTAATTTGGACATGGATCGGTATGTTTGTGTTTGATTACAGTGTTCTTATGTATTCCCTTTTTTGCAGCTCTGCTCGATTTCCACAACTTTAGTACAATGTGTATACCGCCACCAGATGACTGTTTACAAGTGTTTTACAAGGCTTACTTTGTTCAGAATCAGTCATTCAATGAGGGGATCGCTCAGCTTCAGAGGTAAATATTAAACACGTGTATACCACTTTGGTTTCACTATGATAGAGGATATTGGTGAAGTACAGAGCTCTTTTCGCACAAAATGATATATTTAAGTACATGTAATATGAAAATAGGCATTGCCTATCCCGGGAAATGTCCAAATTTATTATCGGGTTATTGTGCACACACACAAAAGGGATGGCACACATTGTTTTGTCTCACCAAATACTAGTGGGACTGACTATAGTTAACTACCGCCGAGTTCTTGCCTCATCTTTCAATCATGTTCTGTCACTCAGAACTGAGTTTTGGTATGATCTTATCAGGGACACAAAAGGCTATTCAATTACCAAATATAGTGAATATACTCATCCATATCACGACAACATTCTCACGTTGTAATGTCTTCTCATCTTAAATCACTTTTTACCATACCATGTGAATAATTTAATCTACTGATTTATGGATTGCATAAATAACTACTCCTGTTTCTTAAAACAAGATGTGTATCATATCACAGTTCAAGATTGCCCAATTCAATTAATGAAGCAGTTATACCAATGAAAAACAAACATACTAATCCATGTCCAAATCACAATCCGGGAGTAAAGTAAGAAAAACTTTGAAACTGACAAGTTAGGTTAAACACGCGAACTTCCACCAGGGAAGTGAGACCGAGTTTTCTGGAAGGGTAAGCACCTTCTGTTAGCTAGCTACACCTGCCACGTGTGTAATCAATATTAAGTGAAGAGAACATGGAAGTAAAACATCCAGGTCAATATTGGACACAGAGACATCAAATTTGTCAACAATACAGTGATGATGGTCATAGAACTTTTTGCCGAAGGCCCTGATAAGCCTAGGCTTGCAATATCCCTTGGTCAACAATCTATTCTGTTTGTAACCGCCTTGGTTGCTCAATGGTATAGCATCCTCTTGGAGAGTGGAAGGTTTTTGGTTCCAACCTGACTTGTGTTATACATGACAATACTTCAAAATTTGAGTTACTGCTACCTCATTTTGCAAGCCACATTTGGCTTTAAGGATAGATTATCGACTGGTTATAGAATTATATTAATTGGGAGTGGAATGCTTGTCTATGACTCTGTTAGGCAGCACCTTTAACTCACAACCCGATGTTAATACAGTGGTATGAGGGTAAGCTCCTCTTACACCTTCAACATTCACAGGCATATAGTACCATGATGAGAATTTTTTAAAGCACAGACCATTGCAAGTGACAAATGATATGATTAAAACTTGACAGGCTTGTACCGAAATAATGTTAATTTTAGCCCAGCCCCTTTAAATTTCACTGCATGAAGAGCCCCAGCCCCGGAGAGTTAAAATGCTTTTTAACTTATATCGAGACGGTTAATTCTAGGATGGTGAGTTGGAGTTTTTTTTACCCAAGTCAAGATTATTCATTATTCACCTAAATTGAAATGAAACATTCTGGGATGATATACTAGAAAGATGGTGCTCTAAGATTTATATTGAAATGGTCGCTTATGTGGATGGTGGAGTGGAAATTGGCATTTATTCACTTATAACAACTTTTTTTTCGAGAACCAAGTCTGGGATATTGAAGAAGGTAATGTTGATTTTACCCTAGTTAAAATTTTTATATTCATTCCGAGAACTACATTATTGGAATCCCCTGCCAGCATCAGTAGTCCAGTCGCCATCCCTGGAGGTATTCAAGGAGTCAATTCAGACCTTACCTAAGTGGATCTCAACTACAGTCAGCTGCTAAACTCAACATGAGTGTTTTATTATTGTTATTTTCATCACAATTTTTTGGGACAGTGGTCCATCTCATTGCACAACATGTACAGTTTCCTCATCAGTTATGTCCAAGTTAGATTTTTGATGAGTGCAGTCATTGTAGTTGAAGCCAGTTTTAGTCAGCACCTTTAAGTCAAACTGGTCCAGCTCGATCAGCTGATCATGATATCCACGTCACATGTAAACAAACAAGAGGATTTGTCAATATTTACATTGAATTCGGAATAAATTCAATAAATTTTATCTGTATTGTCATAAAAATGATTATTGGGAAGAACTGTTAATTAATTCTTTCGAAAAACGCATTTTATTATTGTTCTTAAAAATCGATCGTTTGTGAAAACGTCTTTCCCGTCCTGACGAACGCCATTTTTGTTTACACTGCATTCAGCGAGGGTCACAGATGCACTCAAAATTTTGATTCAATTAAGTAATAATATGTGAAAAAGAGTTACCGTAGAAGTCGTATACTGTGGTTATGCTAACCTCGTAATAGTTTTGTGTCAGGTAACTATGGTTATCGATTTATCTAACTTGAAATCGGCAAATTTTGTATCTTCCCGCATTGTATACTGTGTGATCATGGTTGATGCACGTCGTAAAGTCGGTCGCTGATTGGCTTACAGTGGTTATCGATCTGATCTGAATTGAACTTTGACCCAATCAAAAAATCACGTCATCGCGAATCTTGAAACGCTACACTTGGAGATCAGCCAGAACGGCGAAAGAAACGTAAATATTTGGTATTCGATCAACCTATTTAAATTATTACTTGTTTCAATGAATTATTTTCACGATAATCGTTTCTTGGTTTCATTTCTGATGAACAAGACGGGCGAGATTTCCCCCCCCCCCCATATGGAGCTCACTTCCTGTCGATTTGACCCCTTCAATGGCCTTGAGAAAAGTGAAAAAAGTGGTGCACGCGCGGCGTCAAATGATTTGGACGTACGGTCTATAGAATTTTTCCACAATTTTCTATGACGTCATAATAATACGTGTTACCTATAGACGGGAAATTCCCGGCGCTTCGCGCCGGGACATTTCCCGTATTAATATGTAAACTACAGCGAAATATAACAAAATATACAAAAGGTCACAAATCATAATATGTTATGTTGTGAATGTCCTTAATGTATGCAAGTCAAAAGCACTATTTAGTGTAGTTCATTAACGCATCGTCATCTTGTCCATTGCATTAATGCATGTAAAGGACCGATACTTCAAACTTAATGTCTCATAAGTTCGCTACAACATACACGTACACTTTAAAATGACAGAACAACTGTGTTTCAGCAAAATGTAGTTAATTCTACCCAATCCATAAATGAAGTATATTTTGTCATCCTGTGTATATGATTTATTAAAAGCGTATTTTGGTGTTTGATTATTTTGGTTTGCTGATTTTTAATATTTCACATATTATAACCAGATTTCTTATTTCTGTTAAAAGAGCAACTGTCCCGGTTGTTTGATAAACTTGTCGGGATATACAGATCTGTGCCTGTGTAAATATTTGTTACAATATGTCATATTGCCATGGATATATATAATGTCAAGTTTTTAAAACCCTCCTTATATGCAACAGTTCCAAAATAAGCCAACAAAATGGTTTATCAAACCTTTGCTGTTTCAGTTTCATTTTAATCTTTGGCATGGGTCAAACTGTCGAAGCTAACAGATTCCTCATAAATGTTATCTTTTCGTGTTTTTTTTCCTTTTTCAGAATAACTAACCAGTTTATAAGATGTTACAACAGTTCTCTTACATCCACAGACTCCGAGCAATGTTTACAACAAATCCAAGACGTGTATATGTATACTATGTTACTGTCACCGATACCCCCAGTTCTGGGATGTTACATCGATTTAAATAGAGTGCAACGAGATGAATAATACAGTTTCCGTATGTGTGCATGTATATTCATCGTTTTGAGGACGAGGAACAAATGGTCATTACAATATGATTTTAACAGTACTGTCAAGACCGAACATGTGTACATGAAATCGTGTCTTTGTGTTGAAATCGAGTCTTTGTGTTGAAATCGAGTCTTTGTGTTATGTTTAAGTTTTACATCATATAAGATGTTAAAAACAAATGGACATAAAATGTCAGATCTCCTATCAAAGTACATGTTATAATAAAATAAGTATTCTAAGAATGTGACGTCTTTCTTAATTTGTAACAAATGCAATGGCATATAAAGCATGCGTGAAAAAATTACGAATCTCATGTTGTATGTATTATCAAAATGGAGGTTGCACATTTATACATAACTTTTTGGTTATATAGGAATCACCCTGTCCGTCTGTTTGTCTGTCTATCCTTCCATCTATCTGACCGTCCGTTCCAATATCGTAATCGCTGCCATGCCTTTGACACAAATAGAAACCAAACACGAGACGATGTGTCTTAATCCACCAAACATTTACTCATAACCCTTTGACTTAAACAGATTTATACTGGTAAATAATTCGAATTTACTGGATAGAATATTGCAAAACATCATACAGAGTGGGGTTGAGTAAGGTTGATTAACGTCCCAGTCAAGATTTATTAACTACCAAGGCAGTCAGTTCTGAGATTGTGGAGGAAACAGGACTACCCGGAGAAAGTCACCTCTGTGATCCGTAAACGCACACTTTAGACCACTCGGTATCACATACAGCACCTAAAGATCACACGAGTTGTGTCTCTTTTACTGGTTAATAAGACATTCTACACGTGTGCACGACAGACCAGATGTCTACATGAGAAGTTAATTGTCTTTGTTTCACCTGCGAGGGGAATTCCGTTTGTCAACCGCCCGATGTCGGGGTTGATAATGATTACAGCCCCACAAAAATACTTAAACGATGACACTGCAGGATACACTTACCCACATAATGTCGTGACCTGAAATCATCGGTCTTAAAATAAAATAATTATGTGTGATGTTACACATTTTGGCAGCTTTAGATAAATCGGAATGTATGTTTCTCAGTCACATAATGGCAATGTGTACATGTAGTCCCGATAAGGAGTATCCAAAAATGAGTTGACGACAAGAAATACAATTTTTATATGAAAACATACTTTAGTAGTCGAAAAAAAACTTCTGAGGTTTCCATAAAGTGTGCCCCACACCCCAAGAAAACTATAGCCTTGTCGCAAACTAACTGGTTTTTTAATGAATTTATTTTAAAAATGTGTCATTCTTGAAGAAACAATTTGATAACCAGCATAAAATACATATTTGATAGTTGTGTAATACTTATATCAAGACAAGGACAAGCGTGACTGTAATTATTAATTATAATCTCGCTCTCAATTCAGTCTGATTTGGATTGGAAGTTGTGCAGCGCCCTTTTTCTGTCATAAAGATTTCGTCATTTTGCAATGAAGATTTTTAGAGACATTCGAATAAAAAACTGTGTATTACATAACAAACAGTGATTACATTCAGCCTTCACTTACTCAAAATGTACTCGCTGTATGGTCGGAATTAGTTGTGTTATGGTGTTTCATGGCCGAGTCAAGATTCTTTTACTGTTCACATTTATCGAGGCGGTCAGGTCATGGATGGTTAAGGAAACACACTGAAACAAATCATGGAACTTCAGTAAACAATCTGACAAACTTTCTTGCAATATTGTCTATACTTGCCCTGTCGGGGTTGGATTCGAACTATGAGAACCATTGTGATCCGTAAGCCCAAGCTGTAGACCAATCGCCCGCCGATGTCCTAGCTGTAAGTCGGTATGAATTATATTTCAGTTTTCTTATTTCATTGAATATGGATTGTGTTCTTGGTTACCATGACTACATGTATTGCTTGTTTTCAGCTACAGAATCAGACTGTTATACATTTTGTCCTAGTGAAATGAACAATTCAACTTGCACACTACGCTACGAGAGTCTGAGAGAGAGAGAGAGAGAGAGAGAGAGAGAGAGAGAGAGAGAGATTATTATTATGAATCACAGTGTCATTGTACTGTATACTTTTGAAAGCCATTTGGTTTTTTATGTACATAATGTTAAATGATATTTACATCCTTTGAACGTTTTTCTCGTTTATAAAATCTGAAATTTTTGTTAACAAAACAACATTCACCTAATGTTGATCCTTATAATACGTAAATGATTTAAGTATAAGATTTGAAGTTGCGTAATTGATTTTTTTTAAATTTCGCCTATACACAACACGTTGCTTTTAAAAAGATGTCAATACACGTAGAAAAGACATTTAAAATTATAAAAATTAATAATGACCCAGTAAATTCTTTTCTCAAATCAATTTTAACATGTCATGAAATTTTATTTATTTTTTGTCCTTTGTAATGTATGCATGTAATCTTCTTTGGTATCTACCATTAAAACGACATGCATTATACTTGACTTTAAATCTATAGATTTTGTGAGTTTTGTTTGAAGCAATAGTTTAAAAATCAGACCCAAGTTTGATTAAATATTAACTACGTCATAAATATAAATTTATTGCCTGTGTTACAATGATGTTTTGATGGAATTTTCTTTCTTTCTTTAGGTGTAAATAGAGAGAGAGAGAGAGAGAGAGTGTATAGCCGTCTTTTAATTTTTTTTTGGTGGAATTTTCTGTCTAATCCCATGCTGCATGTACTTGAAACGAGAGAGAGAGAGAGAGAGAGAGAGAGAGAGAGAGAGAAGGTGTGTGTGTGTGTGTGTGTGTGTGTGTGTGTGTGATAATATCCACACTGTGAGGTCAAGAAAAACACGTAAGAGTTTTCTCCCTTTGAACGCTCAGTATTTTATGTAGGGGACTATTCATCATTTGATTTCAGTTTGATCCTGATTTGGTTTATAAATCTTCATTTACATTTCATATTGGACTGTTTATCATTTAATATTTTTATTGAACAATTTACTAGTATTCCAGCTAACAAAAATACATTAAAAAGAAAAAACTGTTGTTTTTCCCAAATACACGTTTTCCTCATGTCAATGCCGCTACTTTGAAAAATTGCTTACACGAACTCAGTGTCCACTGAATGAACTATTGAACAGGCATTTATTAACAAAAACGAGAATTGATACACAGGAAATAAAGTGGAACTAAGCAAGTAAATATTTACTATTACTATATTCAGACAGACGGTAGTAACTCGGTAACACGAAATCGTATCATAGTATTAGGAAAATAAACATCGTAAAACGAATAAGAAAAGAAGAAAAAATCGAAATGAAAGTCACATTAAAGTGATTGTTAATTTTCTATTATTGGGTTTAATGTAATTTAAATGCGATATGCATGCCCAGTGACTGCGTTGAATTGATCCCCACATTGACGTTTTACTTGTCGCTATAATACCATTCACTAACGATTTTAAATACGGCTCCCTGTCAACGTATATGACTGTTTCTATATCGTCATTATACACAACCTCCTCCAATGAAAAGAAATCCTACTAATCAAATTCTGTAGCACGAAATGATCTTTTTATCAAATCAAAATGATTGTGGCTACACGTGTAAAATTACGTGATCCTGAAAATTAAAAAATGTCAGGAAATATTTGGACAGGAAAATTTAAAAATTCATAAAAAAAAAACAGAAAAAGGAGATATAATTTATATTGTTATGATTATGAGATTTTCGATAATTTTGCCGTTATGGCTATTAAATAACTGCATCGGAGTTGGTAAGTATATGTTTTATTTTAATAACATTTTACTTTTCAGTAATTTTTAATGTTTACGCTTTCATGTGTCCATTCAGAATATTTAATTTTATTTCACGAGAGAGAGAGAGAGAGAGAGAGAGAGAGAGAGAGAGTTAGTTAATTGTTTGTTTTGAATGAAGTTTTACGTCTTAGTGAAGAATATTTCACTTATATCGATACGTCACAAGCGATAGCCAAACTGGCAGAAATTTTTACCTTTGCAGTGCGCTCAAGACAGTATGCAGGGAGGGTTTTTTCACGTACCACGCCTACCGTGATACGTACCATCGGGTTTTAAGGTCCCTGGGGGAGCGCTTAATGATTATTTTTGTTTCGGACAAAAAGGAAATAAATCTGCGGCATGTCAGTTTAGCACAGGCCATAAATTTCTGAACACTATTTAGCAGTGGACACCGGAAAACAGAAAATTATATGTGATTGAGGCTTTAATAACATATCCATTAATTATAAGTAATATAGACCTAAGCATATTCAAATAAAATACCTTATAACATTACATGCATGGCGAGATTATTTGATCTGTGACCTATTATATAATAAGTACAATATTAAATAACAATGCGTTTATTGTACCACAAGGCACGTCTTTCTTGATGCATTGAAGTAACTCTCTCTCTCTCTCTCTCTCTCTCTCTCTTCAAAAATCCCCATTACCTAACCTTACTTCATTGAAATAATCGTTTTTAGAACTTAACAAATAATCTACCTACCCACATCGTCGTTTGCTTCACATGAAAACGGTGATGGAGCTAATGGTATATTTAAGATCAAACGAAATAAGGAACAAGATAAATATATAGAGAGAAAAATCATACTCTAAATGACAGTTGATCTAATGTAAAAATGCTATATCTAGAGAGTGGTGTAGTTTAAACGATTTTGGAGGCCTCAAGCACCCGCGCGACTGGTATCTAAATATTTACATTTTAAAGTATCAAAACACTTTTGTTCTTTCATCAGTTTGCCCATGGTTTTTTTCCCAACATAATGGTAAGCAGCGCACAATTAGTTCTCATAAGAATCCTAATTATTCTTATCTACCAGAAGATTTTGTCTTCAAGTTTTCAAACTAGAAAACATATTGTCAATAAGAACATTACATACATTACAACGTTCATTGGAAATCCAATATATTAGCCCCTTTTAAGCATTTCTAAACCAGAGCAGCCAGAAATAACCTCTTGATGCTGACAAACACTACGTATACAGGTCTGTCGAATTTTAAACACTGGACTAACAAAAATGCCAAAACTCGACTGCCAAGTGGGTCAGTGACGGATAACTAGTGACAAAAAGGCTGGCAAGAGATAGAAAACAGCTGCCAAAAAGCTATCGAGAGATAGAAAACAGCTGCCAAAAAGCTATCGAGAGATAGAAAACAGCTGCCAAAAAGCTATCGAGAGATAGAAAACAGCTGCCAAAAAGCTACCAAAAGATAGAAAACAGCTGCCAAAAAGCTACCAAGAGATAGAAAACAGCTGCCAAAAAGCTACCAAGAGATAGAAAACAGCTGCCAAAAAGCTATTAAGAGATAGAAAACAGCTGCCAAAAAGCTACCAAGAGATAGAAAACAGCTGCCAAAAAGCTACCAAGAGATAGAAAACAGCTGCCAAAAAGCTACCAAGAGATAGAAAACAGCTGCCAAAAAGCTACCAAGAGATAGAAAACAGCTGCCAAAAAGCTATCGAGAGACAGAAAACAGCTGCCAAAAGTTACCAAGAGATAGAAAACAGCTGCCAAAAAGCTACCAAGAGATAGAAAACAGCTGCCAAAAAGCTATCGAGATATAGTTTAGATGAGCTGCCGATTTTAGACTAATTCGTTAGCTTAGTGCTAAACTTTAGACAGGTTTGCACTGTACTTACGAAAGGTTATTAAAATACGCTCGTTTGCACAATCATTCTCAATTTGAAGAACTGTAAGCGCTATTTATAAAATCGTTTTCACCGCTTTGCAATTGAAGGTATAGGACTGGTATCATTTTAAAACATTTTCAAATTGAAGATGCAATTTAAATAATGAAAGTACGATTTTAAAGCTAGATGACGCAGTTCAAAATTGACGATAAACATTAACTATTTTATCTCCAGGTTTGATTTCTTATTCACATCTAAACTAAAAATTAACCCCGTCGTTAGTTTAGTTATACCTTCGGTAAGACATCGAAAACTGGGATAACTGTAGCTGTGGCAAGGTATATAATAATGATTTTTGCCCATTGACATAATTATAGGAAAATTTCTATGATCTTTTAAAATTCTGTCATGTGTTACTTTTCAATTTATCATTTCAAAAAAAAAAAAAATCAAAAATAGCACATGACAATCCATTTGACCTGGTCTGGTTGAAAGCTAAATAGAATCAAGTTTGACCGAAAAGTGTATTATAAATATGTTTGTCTCCCGTCAAATTTTAATTTCATAATAACTGGCTTAACGTAACGTAACGTCCCATGTATATATACGTTTATCTCTTTAAAGTATCATTTGTCAAGTTGCTATAGTGTAGGCCATTCATTCGTCGTTTTATTGGCTTGGATCAAGATTGTCAAAATTTTAATTAATTTCCCTTTAAAATATCTTAAATATCGATATTTGAGTATATGTGTTATAACATCAGGGTCTTAAACATAGTAGATCATTTATATCTCTTAAAATAAAATTTTAAATAAAAGTCATTTGTGTACCCGTGCATAGTTAATTTAACTATGCGTAAAAACAACCACAACATACGGATGAGATAAGCTAATAAGTTAAACAATACAGCGCTATTTAGCATAAAATCCCCGACTATTGACAGGCACTGAATGATGCCCAGTGATGTAGTTAAAAGTATTCTTTATAAACCTTAAACCTTTTTTTTCATCCAGTCTTCGATGTAATTTCACAGAATAATTTAATAAATTAAGAAGCCAAATAATTTATAAATGGAAAATAAATATTTTGACGAATATGAAATCGTATATTAGAACGTAATAGAATTTGGCCGTTCTGGCGTTCAATGGGTGTCCATGAAAATGGTTATTCTAACAATAATATCGCGATATAAGTATATCCGCTGTTACTGATTTTACCCCTAATAATTTTATCAGTTCACGACACAATCGCATGAACCTTAATATTAGAAATAAGACGAGTCATTGTTGAAACGTTCTCTTTCATGACAAAAATATGTTTGAACATGAACTTATAATAAGTCTGCCTAATACACTATCTGCCCTTATTGTTTACTTTACATGCGTCATAGAAAACATCTACATGTATACCATTATAAAACTACCTAATAGATATTCAGAGTTTTCAATAATATGTTTGCTTTTGAGAAGTTAAAATGCAGGTCTGGGCATATTATTGTATTTCCGTAAGAAGTTCTCTAAACATCCATTCAATAAATACTGAATAGGTTGTTTAAAAAGAAGTATTCATCTAACGAATGAAAGATATATTTTAAAACTTACTGCATTGTGTTGAAATCACATCAGCACAATAAACTAATGTGTACGTGTAATTTGATGGGTTTTAGGTTCTGAATTTACGCAATTTTAAACATAAGTGTTTTGTTGGAACGAAAACCGAATATGAATAAGAACAACAATAAGAAATAAGCAAAAATTGAATTAATCTTTGCTTCTTGTACTTCTTTTGATCTCTTTACACGAATTTAAATACTTAAATTTTCAGAAAGAAAGAAAACATGGTGAAATGGCTTAACATGTCTGTTTTAATAAGAAATGTTCATCTAGTTGGTCATAACGAAATCTTCAAATATATGTATGTGCCTTAGTCAACAATTTGATGCTTGATAAATTGAACAGCATTGTAAAACAGAACAAATAAAAATGTCTGTTTAATATGTTCACTCATTGTAGCAACATTTATATTTTCTATTAAAATCCCGGATTTTACAAATAAATGTTTTGAAATTTGGATTTAATTTCTGTTTTAAAAATCATAAGATTCAAAGAAGAGTCTGTAGTGGGCAAATACTCGTTTATCGCCACTTATTTCAATGAAGATGGCATGTCTAGATTTAGAATTGCTGTAGGTAGATTCCGTAATCAGAGCTAAATAAAAAATGCCATGTTTCTATTACCGGTAGCCAACTCGCAATTGGCTGTAATTTCTGAGAAAGTCTTTCAAAAAGTAACATATTGTATTAAATTTGTGAAAAATACTTTACAATTTTTGCAAATTTTATAATATCTTTACTAATGATTTTAGTTTGTGGAAAACAAGTTAACGGACTGATTTTTGATATAGTAAATGGGGAATTTGCGATCGCTTTTTTGTTTACCCATATTTTGATTGTATAACGAGACAGATAGGTAAAGTTAGTACTAGAAGCTAGCTACCTGCTACCAGTAGCTAACTTTTCTTCTACAAGTAGCCAGGTCCCGGTTTCACAATCATTATTTAGCTAAGATTTTCCTTAACTTAAAATTAGCAAATTTTGGTATCCCCTTTTTTGGAACTACAGATAAATATTTTTGTCAAAACTAAATACAGATGTTCTAATCTAGAAATTATCTTAAAATTGACACCTTAAATTCCTAAATATCTTAAAAATTAATAAAATTATTAAGATTTAAAATTTTGCAAGATTTAAGTTCAGGAAAATTTCAGCTAAGGAATGATTGTGAAACCGGGGCAAGTTACTTCACCTATCTTAACGAGACTACGGTTATACCAAAACGAGACTTTTATTAAAAGTTGCAATAACAGCGCGTTTATAACGGTTCATCAAATCCATGATAAAACAGATTGTATAAAACATATTAAAATGTTTTGTTAATTCGTGTCAGATATTTTCAATAGTAACACAGGGAGTGTAGTTCTTGCACTTTGTCTACTTGATCGGATCTATATAAAAGTGGAACATGGACACAAATGTTCATCTTATATTGGACTGGCCGAAACATGGAAGTCTACTTGAATATGTCGATACTTTGATGAAAAGATCTTTCATCTTATGCTTATTCAATGGTTGCAAAATAAATGTAGATATTAAGACTTTAATAGAAATCAAACTTTGCCTTTACAATTATGTTCAGGTATTGATTAGCAGGGCACACATTTGTATAAACACAGCCATTCTCTGACATTGCTTAACATTCCATAATGTGAAATGTTAACCTGTTCAATTAAATGTAATAAAAATATAATGCTTGTTAACATGGTGGATTTTTCAAATCGGAAAAGATTGGTCAATACCAGTATTAACGTTTAACCAGTGTAAAATAAATTTTCTTTGAACAAAAAGTTTAATTAATTCTATTGACTCGTTTAGTCGATATATCGATATATTGATAAAACCAACCCTTTTACCAGGACTAATGTATTAGTTTTACTTTCGCTGTCTGACGTCTGCGTTTTGTCTCTCTGTCTTATTAACTGCCTTATCTCTCTCTCTCTCTCTCTCTCTCTCTCTCTCTCTCTCTCTGTTTCATTGGGTGCTAATTGTTTATCCTTCTCATTGACTAACGATTGTCTCTGTTTTATTAACTTCCTATTGTCTCTTTCTGTCTCATTGACTGCTAATTGTCTATCTGTCTCATTAACTGCCTTTTCTCTCTCTCTCTTTCTCATTGACTGACAATTGTCTTTTGTCTTATTGACCGACAATTATCTCTCTGTCGCATTGACTAACAATTATCTCTCTGTCCCATTGACTGCTAATTATATTGACTAACAAATATCTCTCTGTCCCATTGACTTTCAATTATCTCTCTGTCCCATTGACTTTTAATTATCTCTCTGTCTCATTCACTGACAATTATCTCTATGTCCCATTGACAGACAATTATCTCTCTGTCTCATTGACTGACAATTATCTCTATGTCTCATTGACTGACAATTATCTCTCTGTCTCATTAACTTCCAATTATCTCTCTGTCTCATTAACTTCCTGTTATCTCTCTGTCTCACTGACTTCCAATTATCTCTATGTCTCATTGACTTTCAATATAATCTCTGTTTCATTGACTTTCAATTATCTCTATGTCTCATTAATTTCGAATTATCTCTCTGTCTCATTGACTTCCTGTTCTCTCTCTGTCTCACTGACTTCCTATTATCTATGTTTATCATTGACTTCCAATTAACGCTCTGTCTTATTGACTTTCAATTATCTCTCTGTCTCATTGACTTCCAATAATCTTTATGTCTCATTGACTTTCAATTATCTCTCTGTCTCATTGACTTCCAATAATCTTTATGTCTCATTGACTTTCAATTATCTCTCTGTCTCATTGACTTTCAGTTATTTCTTTGTCTCATTGACTTTCAATTATCTCTCTGTCTCATTTATTTCCAATTATCTCTCTGTCTCATTGACGTCCAATTATCTCTCTGTCTCATTTACTTTCAAGTATCTCTCTGTCTCATTGACTTCCTGTTATCTCTCTGTCTCACTGACTTCTAATTATTTTCTATGTCTTATTGACTTTCAATATAATCTCTGTGTCATTGACTTTCAATATAATCTCTGTCTCATTGACTTTCAATTATCTCTGTCTCATTAACTTCGAATTATCTCTGTCTCATTGACTTCCAATTATCTCTCTGTCTCATTGACTTTCAATTATCTTTTTGTCTCATTGACTTCCGATTATCTCTCTGTCTCACTGACTTCCTATTATCTTTGTGTATCATTGACTTCCAATCTTCCAATTAACCCTCTGTCTTATTGACTTTCAATTATCACCCTGTCTCATTGATTTCCAATTATCTCTCTGTCTCATTGATTTCCAATTATCTCTCTGTCTCATGATCATTGACTGACAATAATATATCTGTCTCATTGACTGCCAGTTGTTTCCCTGTCTCATTGACATCAAATTGTCTTTGTCTTATTCACTGCCAGTTGTTTCTCTATCGTTGACTGTCCATTGTTTATTCGTCTATTGGCTGCCAATTGTCTCTCTGTTCCCTTGACTACCAATTGTCAATTTGTCTTTTTGATGGCAATAACAATTTCTTCCCCCAACCATTACCTCCAATTGTAATGTTAACAAACATATTTGTGTAGAGTAGTTGTTATATCACGCGGTTTTTATTTTAAGTTTATGTCTACCTTTTTACAGTTTTTCATAGTATGGCAGTTACCTATTTTTGACATTTACATTTTCAAAATCACTATCTTTTTTCTTTGTTTTGTTTACTCATTGTCACTATTGTTTCTATGTGTATATTTTCAGATTCAATATGTAACTTTCCGGCACAATGGAGTGGTACTTGGTATGACAGTTCTAGATCTGCTACAATCTCTATAGCTACTGACCAAATCACGGGTTGGAGTGTGACGGCTTTTGTTGCCACAAGTACTGTGTGGGCGTGTAAATTTGAAGATCCTACAAATAATTATTATGTATTTGAGTAAGTATGAAAGTATTTTAAGCGTTAAAAGCTAATTTCTCATTTAAAGAGTCATGTAGGCTTTCTTTTCCCCATTATGATGGGTATCGTCAGTGGTGGGGCCACGAATTTTGGAAATGAATTTTATGAATTTTTCATAAAGTGTATCGTTTTAATTAAGATAAATCTAATTTGCTTTTTAATTTGTTAAATGTCATTTTTACACTTCCGGAACAGCTTGTTTTGGCGCCATAGGTGGAGCACCAATCAAGTTGTATAGGAACATGGCTGTCATTGTAGAATACTGATCGAACTCGAAAACTTTTCACAACCGTTTATAAAACAAGCAAGTTGTCTAGATACAATTTTTTTTCTGAATATTTTACAGATAGGGGTGATAACCATAAAAATAGATTTTATCACTAAAAGTTCATTAGCATTAACCAGTTAAGATATGGGAACATTAATATTGCTAATGAAATTTAAAATTAGAATTGATACAATGTATACATTTATGTTATTGTAGAGGTGATTGATACAATGTATACATTTATGTTATTGTAGAGGTGATTGATACAATGTATACATTTATGTTATTGTAGAGGTGATTGATACAATGTATACATTTATGTTATTGTAGAGGTGACCAAACAACCACTCAAGGAGGGAATATTCTTTATACCTATATATGCATAAAGTGGACTGAAGTTACTGCTAATTCTTATTATTATTACCGAATGTCTAGTAAGTAGTTAAAAACATGGAACTGGCTAAATAATAGACACAATGAAACAAATACTATCTAACATTACAGCGTAACCATCGATTTAATATTTGCATCATATCCCAAGAATCTTTAACATGTAATCGACCGTCCTGGAATATCCGGATCCTTTGGAGAAAGACACCTAACTCCTATTAGCGCAGACATTCTCACACTAAGAACTGTCTAAAAGCCCATGGCATTCTGACCATTGAGAGACGCTTTGGTCTTTGATCACGTGATCCAAGAAGCTTCCCCTATTAAGGCGATACACTTGCTCTTATTACAATCGCAATGTGGGGGATAACCAAAGATAAAAGTGCGATACAATTATATGTAACAGTTACATCATAGTTTTTCGAGATTGGTTGATTTATCAGACAGTTGATGTCTGATTACATGATGGGCGTGTCCGAGAGCGATTTAGCGTGTTCTTACAAACATTACACAAAGCCAAAGCTGTACCGGAAACGATTCCGTTTGATTTACATGTATTTCTCAAATGTTGGATTTTTAGTATTTCGTTAGAAAATTTTGTGTTGTTTGTAATTTACTTTTGTTGGTAATGTGCGGAAAATCTTTTTTTCTAAACAGGAATATAATATATAATTAGTTTCTGTACAAATTTCGTTTGTTGATTTATTTTCATTTGGGGTCGTGGTTTTTGGGCGGGACAAATTTTACCGATAACTACAATCTTAGTTATCGCATATGCGATAACCAACATTGTAACAATTGGTAGGATATATCATGGGCCGGGATCAAAGGAATGACGTCAGATCTATGAGACAAAATAGGCTTAATTCATCGAATTGATTATTGAAGCATGATATATATTTATTCCTACTACAATTTATCAATGACCCTGGAGAGAATTCAATCTGAAAACACATGCTCTCAAACAGCATAAAAACCCAAAACGTGAAGGATCTAGTCAAACCTGTCTAAAAGCCACCCGGGGGGGGGGGGGGAGAGAAAAAGTTGCCTTCATGACCTGATGACCTTTATATCCAAGTTTCAATTGTTTGAATAAAGAACAAGTGGGGTACCATTCGAATAGCCTTTATAAGCAGGTGACCCTTATATAGAGGTTGCCGTTAGGGCAGGTTGGACTGTACTTACAAAATAGTTATTGATTCGTTGTTAATGCACTTTTGGATAAGTAAAGTATGTCAGATATGGGACAAGTAATCTTAAATGTGCATACGAGAACATCTGGACAATAAATGAAAACTTATTATATAAAACATTCCTTCAACTTGTAATATTATTTATCATAGACATAAACGGAAACGCCGCCAATGCCAGAGTAGTGACAGCACCTCAGATAACGTCCGGCTTTGCTGCGACTGTGTGCAATGGTTCGCCAACATCACCGGAGTTTTTCACTATGGTAAAAGACGGTACGTACGTCAATCATTTATTTATTTTATAATATTTAACTAATGTGCCCTATTTAGAGTTTGTTTTGTAACGTTTTGTCAAATTTATGTCACCAAGACGAATAACTCTGACACAGTTTAATTTTAATTCTAATACCATAAAATCATGTTATGTTCCTTACACGTTCAACAAATTCTTACAACTCTAGACTATTGTGTCTAATATCTCAATAATAAAACATTTATGACATAAAATTGACCGAGAAGAGAACGGATACGCCATAAATGACATAGTTATGACGTAATGTTTGTCACGTGACTACTATCATACAGAAAAGTTTTAATAATCACCACTTTATAACAGATTTGAAAGTATACACTGGTTAAAAACTGTCAAGGTTTTTATTCAAGGCTTAAAGGTCATGGTTTTCATCTTTTTAGAGTCACAGACTGTTAATTAAAATTTCAGTAATTAAAAGGAATTGACAAATGTTTAAGTGCAAGTGAGCTAAGCATAAAAAAGAACACTTTTGTGAATGTCATGATCTAAGTATTTATGTTTGAAAAAACTCTATGTCAAAGAATACACTATTGTAAAACTCAAGATCTAAAAATTCACTTTTGAAAAAATCTAGAACACATATACGGGTTAGACTGTCAAAACATGGTGCATTAGAATATCAGTAAGTTACAGAAACTGCAAATGTTTAAATGCAAGTGAGCTACACATAAAAGAGAATATTTTGAAAATGTCTTAAACGTTTAATCTTGTAAAACAAAGTATCCACTTTCGTAAAATAAAATTGATCTAAGCATCTAATTTTGTAAAATTCTAGATTTTAATTTCAATTTTTTTAAACTCTGGCTTTAAGCATCAACTGTTGTTATACTCAGTAATTGTAATTATTACGGTAAGCACAACATCAAATTGTATCTGACCAAATAAATAACATAAGATGTATGTGATTTTTAGGACAACAAGCAGCTGTGAAACAGAATTGTCCAGAACCATTTCTTGGTACATTTTCTTATGTATATAACGATGGATCATCTACAACTTGTGGAACACCTGAATGGGACGGATGTTCTGATAGACAAGCCATGACTTTTAATCTTGCTACATGTTCCACAAAGATAGCATATTCAAGTAGGTTACGTTAAGTATTTAATCTAGAACATGAAGGTTAATTATAAGAAAAAACAAATAACATATAAAGTTTATATTCCCCTTTATTTTCAATTTTGATTACACACGTGGTGGGTTTAGTTAGCTCAAAAGGAGACGCTTACCCTTCCGAAGCACTTGGTCTCACTTTCCTTGGTGGAAGTTCTTTTGTATCATTTAATTTGCAAGTTTTCAAAGTTTTATTTTGTTTTTGGATTGTGATTTGGACATGGATTGGTATGTTTGTTTTTACTTTACTTTTGGATTGTTATTTGGACATAGATTGGTATGTTTGTTTGTTACTTTGTTTTTTTTTTTTTTTTTTTTTTTTTTTTTTTATTGTGATTTGGACATAGATTGGTATGTTTGTTTTTACTTTGTTGTTGGATTGTTATTTGGACATGGATTGGTATTCTTGTTTTTACTTTACTTTTGGATTGTTATTTGGACATAGATTGGTATTCTTGTTTTTACTTTACTTTTGGATTGTGATTTGGACATGGATTGGTATGTTTGTTTTTACATTGTAAAAACTAGAAGAACTAGGTCCTGTATAAATAAATTTCAATAAAAACTAAATAAACAAAACATTGAAAATGCATACCATTAATCATTAAATCATAAAACGTAACATTCAGTACAGGCCCATCAAAAGTTTAACACTAAGCTATAGAATTGATTTCAAATCCGCGGCTCATTTAGGCTCCTCGTTAGCTTTATCTCAGATATCTACCATCCATCAGTAGCTTTAGTTTAATGCCACAAGCTATCCAATATCGGCTACTCGATAGCCAGGCTTCGAGCTCAGTGTTAATTTTTCCGCCGGTCTGTCATAAATACATGTGGATTGAATTATGGTGATGTGTGTATTCTTATGGTAGTGATTCAGTAATATATATTTGTAGTTTTTACATGTAAGTAAGCCATGTTATATAGCGAGTTTATGTATATTGCTATATTTGTCTTCTAGCTAGTGGTTTGGTATATTGTGCGGCTTCCATTGTGGACTCATCAGATAGTTCTATTTATTATGTATCTGTCGTTAACAGTGATAGCTCAGTGGACAATTCCGCTACATACAGATTCACCTGTTTTGTAAGTTGATTGTTTGTATAATATTAATTTGTTAACTTAGAGTAACTTCTGGCACATGTACGCCACACATCACCATAAAAAAGCTTCACCGTAAAATCATTTTGTGCTCAAGGTAATTTGAATTTGTATAAAAATATATTTTTGCACTGGTCTAATAGAGTGACCACAGTACGTTTACGTGCGAGCGTATGGCACAACACGGCGTCTGTATGTGTGTGTTTGTTATTTTGCGTCGTTTAACATAATTACCAGTTCTCTTGGCATTCAACTAAACTTGGTCAGAAGTTTATATGGGTCGATGTAATACAGATTTGTTCTAGGAGCGTATATTAGGATTTTGACTTAGGGGTTTCAGTCTTTTAACAAACTGCCATATACCTTTTTTAATTTTATAATTCATTAAAAATTTGTATTTGACATTGTCATTATTTATCAGATCCATTAGGCGTTTTGTTTAGCTTTGTATTCACAACGTAATAAATATAAATTGTTTGCTATATATTCAGTATTGTTTTGCATTCATGATAATTAATACATGTATGTTTTATTCTACCAGTTTTTGTATATTTTAACAGGCTGTTAAAACATCGGGATCGAATGTTGTAGCAAGTCAGAAAAAGGAAGCTTGTGAGTCCGGTCAAACACCGACCGCACAACCCACTGGTGGTGCTACTATAACTCTTACAGCCTCAAGTATGTCTCTGTTATTATAATTGTCTATTATACTATGTACTATACTTATTATAAATTAACATTCTATTATATATATGTACTGTTGACAAAGCGTGCAATATGAAAAAATTGATTCGGGTAATCTCGGACTGCAACAAAGTTTGCGTGCAAATATCGATATATATTGCACGCTAACACCTCGGGATTTATCCTTTAATTTCTATGTGATGCATATATTGCTATATAATAAACATATGTACTGTTGAAGCTGTTGTCTTATAAGATATCAATTTGTAAATGTTAGGGTAACCATTCTAACCTGTTACCATGGCAACAGTGACCATAATTTATGTTTTTGATATCATTGTGTAAAAGTATTAATTATAAAATTATTTAAAACTATGTTTAGAAATAGTTCAAATTGTATTGAAAAACGAAATTCTAATATCGAATTTATTTTAAAATTTCAGCTACGTGTCGTGAGTATTCTCTCTCTCTCTCTCTCTCTCTCTCTCTCTCTCTCTCTCTCTCTCTCTCTTGTTATAGTCTAGTACAATCACGAAAGCAGTATGAAGCCAGAATGTCAGTGCTGATCTGGTGACGTATATGGTTTTAAGTGGGTATTGGCTATTTCTGGTCAACATAATAATATTGATAACTTAAAATAAAAACAAGGCAAGTCACGGGTTTACTACAAACCTTTAAAAGTTAAAATTTTTAGCGTTATGTGTGAAACAAAAATTACGACACATTTCTGTGCACTAAATAAAAAATTTAAATGTCTGTATTAGCTGTAGTGTATAACTTGGGATGTTTCGATATAACTTTAGTGATCCGACTGAAAGGTTATTAAAACCTCATTTTATTTCACTTAGACCGTAAAACATGGCAGTAGTCGAATAATATACTCATACTTTGATGTATTATTTTGACAGCGTTTACTACCACATCTGCCACCACTACCACCACCACACAGTCTAGTGCCAGCAGTTCTGGAGATGCTGGTGGTTCTGCGGTTGCCGTTGCTGCCGGTGGTGCTATTGCCGCTGTGGTCATTATAGCAGTGGTCATCATTGTGATCATATTGGTCATTAAGTACAAAAAGTCTCCCAGAAAGGTCAATGGTTCAGACCATGTTGTATCTGAAAACGGAACTATTCCTCCAAAAGGTAAGTTGAAGTGGGTTTGCTTTCTTGTATCATTAAGCTTTAAGCTTGGCACATTTGTGCTCGACATTGAAAATATAATTATGGACTTTATAACCACTGTGTACGTATACCCATTGGAATTGAGTGGTTAAACAGATTTTGACCGATATTTTTAACTAAACTTTAGTTTAGTGTAGAAAATTGTTAGTTACATGTAGTTATTGACAAACCCGTTCCAAATGCTAACTGTATGTTCTCTCTAAACATTTCCCATTTCTTTACCCTTTTAGACGCCTTTCGAAAGTTTAACACTTAGCTAACGAAGTAGTGCAAACTCGACTGTTCAACTCAGCTCCTCGTTAAATATACATGTAATTTGGCAGGTTTTCTGAAGATCTATCTCTCAACACTTTGTCACAAGTTGTCCATATCTCGGCAGCTAGCTGAAGTTCGACCCCCTTTGATTACCCAAGTGTTAAACTTTCGACAGTTCTGTACCGTAAGTAATGACGTACAGTGAACGTATGAAAGTATACCAGACCCTGTCAGTGTACAGATATATTGAATCAAAAAGTAAAGATTTAACAAAATTACACAAATTTTCGTATAAAATAATGATGACGCCCATGACGTAAATGATCAAAATGTTGATATTAGAAATAGTTTTCATTACTTGTAAATGTGTCTTATATATTTAATGATAGAAGACGAATAGTAGGTAAGTAAAGTTTAAATGTAGAGGTCTTCACTCTAATCTTTTCTTGGTCCAGTGATATATTGTACTTAGTTCATCTATTCCAAGTATAAGAATGTTTTTTTGCATTTTATTACACTACATCCCAGTATTATAATTCTATCAACTGTCATGTGCCGATTTTAATTTTTTTTAAATAATGCATTCAAAATTAGAACATGGCAACTTTGAATGCATTTTTTTAATAAAAATTCAAAATCAGCACATGACACAATTATTCATTAATTCTTGTACTTGAGTGATCACAGAAAGAACTCTCACTTGTCGTTTAATTTCTGTGATTCAGAGGTCCAAATGTCATCTAAATCAACAGAAACATTCCAGCCCAGGTCCAAATCACTATCCCAAAAACAAAGTAATAGCTTTGGAAACTGGCAAATTTAGTTAAACACATGAACTTTATATGCAGAAAGCGTGCTTACGCTGAATAGTCAGTGTAATCAAGATCGTGCCACAATTCGAATTTGTGTACACGTCACAAGAGATCTAGAAACGTATTGATATAATTGATTATTTGTGTACACGTCACAAGAGATCTAGAAACGTATTGATATATCAGATTATGGTGGCACTGGGCTTCATGATAAACATATCTATAAAGTCTGGTTGTTTTAAGTGTTTTACAAAGCCACATACTTTAACAACAACCCAGAAACATCGGATACTACAATTAGCAACTACAAATGTCGAGCGTCACAATATTTTAATAAAAAGCTGGTCCATGTTCAAATCATAATCTAAATAACAAAATAAAAGTTTAAAAACTGCCAAACTTGGTTAAGACCGACTGCTAAATTACAAGGGATACTGTGAAGGTATCTGGAGGGGTGAGATTATTACTGTCTAGGTCATAGAAGGATCAAACAAATGAGTTGTTATAGTTTGACCTGGCCGTTTGACCTTTAATTTGAATATTGAAACGCACATATCCATTGTGTAATGTAGGGGCTACATAGAGTTTATATATAAGGGTAGATAATAGTAATACTGGGTACCGACTGTTTATGGTATTGAAACAGGTGTGTTACCTATTAGCCCAATCTAATATCCAAATTATAAGTCATCTATATGATCTATTACCAAATATACTAATAACATCTATTACATTGGTATATATTTATTTTTAAAAAAAACTATTGCATCCACTGCCAAACACAAATAACATTGGTGTTCTTTTTAAACTCTATCTTTCATGCATGCTTTTGATATATCAGATATGCAGTGGTCTGGTTTAGATGTTTGCGTGTTGTTTTATAGAACAGTCCTTTTCAGTGTTTAATATACGTTTTTTAAAGTCGACAGTAGTCTGTTACTTGGTGGATTTACTTTGCATGGATATATTATGGCATGTTTTAATGGAAATATTGTAATTAGAATTTCAAAAAATCAAATTACGGATTTTGACTTTATTAAAAGTTGATTAGAACAAAATTAAACATTAAAATTTAAGTATTCCAACAAGGATATAAGACTGGTCTCATTGGAAATATTCATCTAGTTGAGAACGATGGGATCTTCAATAAATATAAATAAAAGCTTACTATGAAGCTCTACCTATGCAAGATAAGTTTGGGGAAAATCATCCACTTGGATCCGAGAAACAAAAGAATTTTCAGCCCAGGAACACAAGTTTTGGCTTATTCTATGCGTAATTCTTTATACGGTTATCAAAATTAGTTTCAAATATTTGCTTATTGTTAGAATATACAAGACCCATTGGTAAGCCACCTGTTTGTTATATCAGTTTTCTTCATAACAAGTGTTGTGGAGACAAGGAAAATTGTAATCTTCCATGTAATCTGAACTGAACAAATTCTAGGCATCATGCTACATTAATTTTTGTACAAATTGCCATAGGTAATATAAGTAATAAGAAACAAAGAATGTAGATATTCACAACAAAATAAACAATTAGAATTAAATTCACATACAGTAGATATAGAATGGTTATTTTTAGATGATCACTTAAAATCTAACGATGACGGTTGAAATGTTCACTTTAAAAAAAATTCAGACTGATCGAGACTGTTTATATAATTTCTAGTATTGTGCTGGTTGAAGGGAAAAGTAATGTACTCATTACGAAATGTAGTGAAAATATTTGAAATATCATATTACAAAACTTTATATCATATACTGAGATGCGTTTGATGGACGAGAACCATAGGTTATAATATAAACCAAATACATGTATCTAACCATCATAACGTGTATCTAGTCAGTCAATATGAAATCATCACTAGTACTTATACACACACTTAGTGTGCTTCATATCAAGCAACCGGACGGTTCAAGCCTTGCATATTGAGCCGTTATTTTAGATAAATATACATTTACTTGCAGAATAAAGAAGTAACAGTACACTAACACTGGTTGTAGAGGGACAAAATAAAAAATATTCTGAAAAAATGTTTGATTAAACAAAATAGAACCATAGCTTATATTAAAAACCAAATTGCTTACCATCGATGTATATCTTGTCAGTTACTATGAAATACAGCTTTGTTGTGTTACATAGCAAGCATCCAGACGCCCCTAGCCAGACATGTTCAACAGTAAAGTTATAAAAATAACGGAGATAAAAATGAAAATAAATATATATGTGTTGAATCTTTTTTGAACACCAGTGTTTAATAATCTGCCGACAAAGCCGAAAAAGCGGTCGCTAACATCAGTTGTATAGAGACAAGTGATATGCACAATTGAATTGGACGTTTAGACCATTAACTTGTTTATTTTATAATTGTAGAAGACACCAATGCACAGCCTAATTCAGCACGTGACGCCATAGATGTTGAACCTCCGAATACCAATCGTCTTTCGCCAATCCCTAACTCCACAGCAACAGCGGACCCTCCTTTGCCGCCAATAAATCCAGCCAACCATTAACGTTCAATAAGATATAGGATGGTTCAATTGAAGGGTTTATTATAAAATACAATATAAATGTATACATCAAAGTGCTTGATCATTATAAAAAAGTTTGCACTTTTACATTTAGAAATATTTGGTATTTTGTAAATATAGTCGTGAAAAATACGGAAAATATGGAAATTTTGAATTGATTTAAAGCTTGAATTTATATGTTAATAAATAATTTCTCTTTGATGCAGAAGGGCGTATTACTAGCCGTGTGGTATTTACAAGAGAAATTCACAGCTGTTTTTAAATTCAATTAAAACGAAGAAATAATTATAAACAAGTATGGTGGGTATGTATACACTGAGCATTTGAATAAGATAAGCTTAAAGGTCACCGGTCACCAAATTTATCAATTTTGTATTTTGCATTCCTATGGATAGAGTTGTCAATATTGATGTGTCTGACGGTTTCCCGTGCCTTACATTTACCTGTAATACACTAAAATCTTACCTTAACGAACTGCTAATACTCGGTAGTTTCCGACACCGCTCGTAACTTTCCGGAGACCTACTTGATGACGTACATGGTGTTAAGCTGCTGAGGAAAGACACATTACCTATATATGTATCCATATATTACATGTGGGTTTGTGTGGAGTTTTGAAGGGTTTTAAAGTTTGATTTCAAGTCAAAATGATATATTTTGTGAAGTTTTGATATAATAAAATCACAATGACCGATGAACATGTTTTTCCACAAATTTCAGAACAAATTAAAGCCAGATTTACACAAGTCCTTAATGCAGCTTTTTAATTCACTCAGATTAAACATTACGAGATAAGTCAGAGAAATAAGAGTAGTAAAACCATTTAAGACAATTTAAATTAATATGAATTAATTCAGTCAAATATATAGATTTTAAACAATTTTAATTTTCAAAATTAATTTAATTCCGTTATTTAAACAGTTCACCAAATCACACGTTCAAACAGAGACGTATGTCTTGTTCTAATTAACTAATCTAATTTAAGTTTCAGAATCCATCAAAAATGACAAATAACATTTACCGGGTATATCATAAAGATATACGCACGTGTCAATTAATGTTGCATATTGTAAGGTAAACTCTGTTAATTACAGGTGGTAGATGTCTACTTCTAAGCAGGATGTTTCCCAATGTAGCATATTGATAATCTCTTAATTACTAGAATGTGAGGGGGTGTAAATCACACTTTGAACGATATTAATAAATGTATTGTGAATAAATAAAAGAAAATTTCACTCGAGTTTTGAGTCCTTTGTTAGTCGAGCGTAATCCCACTGGTATCACATTTTGATGACGTTTTTTCATCCCATTAAAATTAAGCGTAATAAAGTTATTATATGATTTTTTTTATCATGGAAACAGTAAATTTTATCATGGAAACAGTAATGATGTTGGTGATATATTATTATTATTTTTATTATTATTATTAAACTTACTGCAAATAAGGAATAGGAATCTATTGAATTGAAATTGTTTTCATATTTAAGTAATACTGGGGTAAAATATTTTATTTTAGAGATAATAAGAAATTATTTTTAAACCTGTATTTTGATATTTTCGTTGTACAACAAACTAAAGATCTTGGACCCAGATTCTACCCGAAAACGTTTTTTTTATTATTAATTAGATGGGTAAATAATAATAATAATAATAATAAATCACCGATTTTAATCTAAAATGGAATTAAAAATTGGACACTTTCTAAAACAAATATGAATTAAAATCAACTTGAGGTCATAATATAGCTGTACTAGAGAGAAGAAAAGAATTTTTGTTTAAATAAAAAACAAAAATTGGGGTTCTTTATATTATTCCTAATGATAAAAAGATAAAAATAAAAATAAATAAATAAATGAATAACTAGAGGATATGTAAAGATAATTAAAATGATATTAAATATAAATGAAAATTAAATGAACAATATTTCTAATAAAAACGGAAATTTGGGTTCTCAGTTTATTGTTTGTTGTGATAAATAAATAAACAAACAAATAAATATATAAATAAATAAATAAAAAAATCAATGGTTAATCAATAAATCAATTTCTTTCTTTCTTTCTTTCTTTATAAATATATATAAATAAATAAATGAATGAATGAATGAATGAATGATTAATAAATAAATAAATTAATTAATTAAATTATGTATGCTTAATAAATAAATATATAAAAACACTTATTTCTGATAAATTTGGGTAATAAATGAAGTTCACTATACAAGCCTCATTTACTAAATAGCTGGGATAACACCTTCTGCGTCACTTCCGGTTTTGTGCCCTTTTACTACCAAAGGGAAATAACACTGTTTTTCAACAGTTTTAGGACTTTAATTTACGCTGTAGAAAAGGACAGGAATAATTAAAAAATGTTATTTGTGGTTAAATCGACTTTTTATTATGTAATCTTTCGGAAAATAGTACTAAAAAAATTTCGGTTTTTGGTGACCGGTGACCTTTAAATGATCCCATGTGGTAAAACCATATCTGTAATATGTATAATTTTTTTTATGAAATATGGTATAATTTAAAACCTGGACTGGACTTAGAACTGGGCTCTGGACTGGGCTCTAGACTTGGACTTGCTATACTATATTTAACATTTATACTTTGTTTGGCAATGGATACCTTCTAATTACCCCCAGGAAATAATTCAATAACAATCATCAATGGTAAATGACCAAGGTATACTGTGTATACTGTCCAAAGTCCATATCCAAAGCCAGTCTAGTCCAGGTTGTCCATTATGCCATGAATTATTAATGCAAAACTGTGATATGTATTATAATTATATTTATTGTATTTATTTTATAACAATGAACAATGTTATTTTTTTGTAATTGTGTTTGTTTAAATATATTTTCACTTTTATTTTTTATGAGTGGCTGTGATAAAATGTATAATTGTATTTTGGAAACATTTCTTCAAAGCTCAACTCGCCTAATATTGTTGACACAGTTGTCAAACATGTGCAATGCTTTTTTTGGAGTGTTTTAATGTCCTGATATAATATCTATTACATTTGTGAAATGCAACCCCATCTCCAAAATTTCATGAAGTAAAATTGAGCTGATGTTGAACATTGAAACAAAGACGCTTTCAAAATTTCTATGTTTATTTAATATATATTCTAGAGATTTCTTAACAATTACCGAGGCATTAAAAGTAGTATTGTATAATTACCAGCATGAGATTTTATTTATGTTGATACATTGTGAATGCTACGTATGACTGAATACATGTTATAATATGTTATGGTTTTGATTTTAATAAATTGCGGTTATAATCAGTATTGGGTTTTTTCTGTTTTCCTTTTTTCTGCAATTATGGAAGGTAAAAAAGAAAAAAAAGAAGGTTTATGAGTCAGATGTTTATTTGCCATTTGTATACAAAGATCTAGCTCATTAGATTGATCTTAACGATAGTATGCGCTAACAAGAAGAAACACTATAATAGATGGGACAAACAACTTAAAACATCCAAACAAACCGATAAAATTATAGTCGCATAGTTCCATGTTTCTTCATTTTAATTTTTTTTAGTTCACACGTAGTTCGTGGAGCTAAATAGACGAGAGGTGTTTACGCTTCCAGGGCACCTTATTTCACTTCCCTAATGCAAGTTCAAGTGTTTAACCTATTTCAACAGTTTTCAAAGTTTTTACTTTGCTTTAGAGATTATTTATCTATATATGTTTTTTATTGATATGCAGTGCTTTGGCACTGTTATTCATTTTTTTATTTCCTTTTTTACAGAGATTGAAATATGATACAAAATACACTTAACTAATTAACTAACATTTAACAGTAACGCTTACATATTTACAAATTGATTTTATGTATAAAACAATTTCATTTGTTATATGCTCTTGCTGATACTTTTACATATGTAAAGCAAATAAATAAGAAGTGTTTATGGTCAGATTGGTTGAGTGATGTTTGTGATTTTCTTCCAAATATCACCAAAAAACAGCAAGTTATGAGTGATGTTTGTGATTTTCTTCCAAATATCACCAAAAAACAGCAAGTTATTAGTTCAAGGCACAATAGAGATTAATTGATTTGATGTTACTGATTCATTTGCTAACGTTTTAGCTTAATTTGGTAGTATTAAACGAAGAACATTTTAAACAAGCCGAGTGAAGTAAAATTCAGTTTATGAAAAAAATATACTAAATTAATTTAAAATATAAACAAGCAACACTGAGTATATAACATAATGGAAGAACGTTTAATTTGTAAACAGTTTATATGTTTAAAAAGAGGTAAACCTTTATCATAAAATACCATGATATATTTAAAATGCATTACGGGTTGCTATTAGCACAGATAGATATCTTTTAGTATCTGTATATGATCAACATACCATGTAATACCATTTTCATTTGATTTTTATGAGGTAATTTTCCATATACTTTATGAAAATGACACTTAAATTGAGTAATTAATAATTCAAAACATTTTTGACTTTTAAACAGAAAAAGAAAAATACATACTTATTTAACTATAATTTGACACGCAGTTTTTACATAGTTTTTGTCAAACATGTATTAATATTTTTCCAGCAGAACGGTTTTATTTAATATATGTAATTAATCTTGAGTTTATTTAGATATATATGGTCAAAAATGTTGTGTCTACTTTTGACTTTTTATGAAAATAATACATTCAAAAGGAGTACATGACAATTACTTTTCAATACATTATTTTATTAAAAATCAAAAGAAGTACATGCCAGTATCAGCAGATTTCAAAGATTATATGAATTAAATAATGGCAATGTCATATTATAAATTGTTGAATTTTTTAATGAATTATAGTTGTCATATCATAATTTTTTGAATATTTCATTCAGAAAATTCTAAAATTTATAATATGACAGAAACCTAGTAAAACCATACATTTCTAAATAAAATAAAATGTGATTTGAATTGCCATGAAAGTACCTATAGCATCACAAGGGTAAAAGCTGTGCGAGTGTCTTAGGGCGAGATGTTCTCTAGATGGAACTTCGCTCTAACATCAAAAGTATACACCTCGATATTGTTCGTAGAACAAAACCTCACACTATCGATCTAGCAGGGACGTGAAGAAAAAAATTGTTGACGCAGTGACACGGGCAAATTAATGTGAAAAAACATTTGTGTGTATTCTGATATTTTTGTTAAAATATAACAGGCAAAGTAGCAATTGTGTATTTGTGCGTTAAATTATGCAGAGTTCTATTGTGTGTATGAAAATGTTATGTTTCGTATATATCTGTCCCCGTTTGGGTTTTATAATTCGTCATGTTTTCGAGATTTTGTCCTGCTTTCCTATCAACCCATCAAACACAGAACTGAAATAATGTCTCTCTCCTCTACACAATTTTCACTAAGAAATAGGATATTGCGTTGTTTGCCTCCATGTTGGTTACTTTTGAAAATGTTTTCAGTGTTATGGGGATTTTTACAAGGCCACGTTTCTCGTCTAAAAGACGCTCCTTGACAACAAGCTTCACTGAAGGTTAACTTTATTGGGTCTATGTAGTTTGTATTTGACAACAGCCAGCTGTACGAACGAACACTTGGTTTTATGTCCTGTAACCAGTGTTGTGGTTATAGTAATATCAGAAAATCACCAAATGTCCCATTTATTGTACAACCATCGACCCATATTCCGGTATACATTGAATATATAAATTAAAAATTGAATTTTAAACAACAAGCCGACAATCCCTTCTTGTGTATATGTTAATCGATAAAAATTTAAGAAAACATGTTTGATGGAAATTAGAAAAAACCTACATTAATATGATATCAACTGTGAAATAGAAATTGCAAATGTTGTTACGATGTGCTACTCTCGCTTATCTAGTGAAAAGAATATGAAATATTAAATGAAATTTTTAAAACCTGTTTTTAATCAAATGTATGCCTATTTATCGTTTTTATTTAATTCATTTTCAAAAGAATCCATGACACTGTATAGTGATAACAACTATAAAAATATACAAGACTAGTGCAGTTGTGTCATATACGCATTCATTTTAATATGACATCCAGGTATTTTTGTTATTTTTTTATTATTCGGTAACCGGTTTGGATATACTAAATTCATATAAAACACAGTAAACTTTTCTAACAAAGGCCATATATCAAAAATAAGCACTATTTTAAAATCCCTTTGGTTCAAGATTACATTCAACCTGCTGCAGCGACCGCCTCTAAAAAGACCACCAATCCATTAAGACCAGTGTTTTAAGGTCCTTTTCTTAAAAATTCAATTAATCAGTTTTTATATAAAAACCACCTGTCCATAATTTTAAGCTTCCGAAACCAGCTCTTGATGATCTTTATATAGATATTTTATAGTTAACAAACCCTTGAAAATGGTGGCTGTGTCGCCGAATTGTCGGGGATTTTATAGTATTTTTTAGTACTTTTTATATCTTATTTTGTCAAATAGACAATGCGAATGTAGCATTTACATATTTTACTATACATTAGCTAATCGTTGTAATAGATATGTTTCCTCCCTTTTTCCTTCAGTAAATGTATTGTCACAGGGTCATTGTGTAAGCAAAACTCGTCGGCTATTTATGTGTTGTCTATGATATGGCAAGAATGATATTACTAGTATTTGAAAGTCACAGTTTGTATCTAGATACTGCTACTATTTATTATTATTATTATTATTATTATTTTATTATTATTATTATAAAGACCTAAATAAACAAAAAAAAGTGAACGTTTTGATTGAATACGTGTATGTTATTATTATTATTATTAAATACGACCCCAATGAATGTACAGAACTGACACCAGAGAACTCTTGATGAATAGTGTTGCTTAGTCATTTTAATATATATACATAAAATATAATATACATGTGTATGTAGAAATACGTGTAAAATTATAACTATAGTGAAATGGACAGATAATGGCAGAAAAAAGAACAAATGAAGTACATAATTATACGGGTATCAAATAATTCTATAATAGTAGATCATTCAGGTATACGTTATTACTAGATTTCTATCATAAACTTTCCTCTTAGCAACTAATGTCAAGTATTTTATAATAGTTTATTTATCAAACATAAGGCGGTATTTAATTTCATTGAAATTTTATTTTATTCATACAGTTCATATTTGTATAGATTAAAGTCAGATTTTATAGAAATTTAAAGAATGGCTTAAATCAAATAACTGTAAAGAGAAATTTGTTTTGATATTTATAATATAAATGCTTTTATATTATTTACAAAAACATCTATTAAAACGGGAATTCAAATTTTCAAATTTTAATTTTCTACACGAGATTTATATGTCTTCTTATTCAAATATGTTGATGTATACATATGAATATATGGACTTGTATAATTCATTTAGCCCAGAGTTTTATGTGATAAAATAAACCTTTCAACTTAAGAACCAATTATGATAATTTTGGTATCACAAACGTCAATTTGGATGGGAAACCAAAGTTGTCAAACCTGGCTCTTCTCGGTGTTTAGTTTTTATTGTTATTACAACTATTATTTTTATTCAACCTTTTATTGATATTTTGGTAATCATACACGTTTTTTCAAATATATATTATTAAAGTTTTTATCTCGATAACCAGGCTATAGGTTATCAATCTATGTTCTAATTTCATAACAACTCATGTTTTAGAAAATGTTGGCTCAATTATTCCCTAAAGGTTTCCTGAACTTAATCTTGCAAATTTTACATGCTCGGTTGTTGATGTCCATCGCATATGAGATAACATTCTAAAGGTCACTTTAAGCTTCTAGAATTTGTATTCTAAATATTGTATTTGAAGTACATCAAAATATTGATAAAATATGCCAGATTTAAGTTTAAAAATGATTGCGACACTTGGGCTAGAACTTAGGATGGCCGATATCAGCTGTCAGGTTTCATTTCTCGTACAAGAGTAGTGATCGTTGTTATTGTCAGATTTGTATTGTTAGTTTTCATATTTTTCCAACGTTATTCTTACTATTATAAAGTTGACAACATAAGCTTTCCCTTTTCTATTGTCACATTCCTTTCTGAAATGAAATTTTAAATAATTTGTAAAAGTTTTGTAAAAGAATGTAATTATAAGAAAGGTGACAATAATGCTGTTCTACAATGGTAAGAATTACGTTAAAGAAAAATGAAAACTGACAACAGAAACATGACAATGACAAAATTACTTTTCTTCCACAAGAAATGAATCTTGATAGGTGATTTGGCTATGCTAAGTTCTAGCCCAAGTGTCGCAATCATTTTTTAACTTAAATCTGGGACATTTTATCAATATTTTGTTGTACTTCAAATACAATATTTAGAATACAAATTCTATCGTTTTCATTTTAACCGTATCCATCAAAAGTAAGATGTTTTAATCCAATTGTCTAAAATACATGATAACGGATGAAAATAGTTAATGTAGCTTTATATATTGGAAAAATACTGAGATCCCTAACAATAAATTATAGAGAATTATAGAGTTAATCGAGTGGAGACAATAAAATTAGAACTAAGATGTCATAAATTTGTCATTTCAATAAATCACCTGCTCGTGATAAATGTAAAATCAATACACACAAAGGTATAAAATGCTTCATAGAGTATGAATTCTTAAGCCCCATTAATCTCCGATAAAGGACTGATCTTATAATACACTGTGTCAACTTTTAAACTTTTGTCTTGTTGAATCCCCTTCGTCTTACCAATACATAAGGTCATCGTTATCACGAAATTAAAGCATTACACTTGGACCTTAGAATTACGTAACATTTAATTTCAATTGATTGCATTCAATTTAAAAGTACAAAATATTTAAAGGAGGAGATTTTAATACAATGCACCATTTGAAAATAAATTAACATTGACAAAAGAAATATTATAACTTTTACGTTTGAAATAGGTTTTCTATTATACCGGGTGATATTAAAGGTGTCTAAAAGTCCTACATTGTGCACCAAAGACATTAAGACCTTACTGTTACAGCACTGTATTTTTCTGTAAAGGAAATATAAAAAATAAGGAATATAGATTAGCTGGATTTTTTTAATTTCAGATATTTAAACAGAGTCATTTCAGTTCATATTTTACAACGCTAATAAATTTTAATTAACTCTTTAATGTTTCTAAACAATGTAAACAGTAATTTAAATAGTAGAAAGAAATGAAAAACATATACTAGTGCATAGCAACAACTAGCTCATCCAAGAACACGACAATATACATGTAAATGATTAAACTGACGAAAAAGACATACAACAAGAAAGGACAACCATTTATTAAAGAGTTTGTTACCTTTACCTTGATTTCAATAAAGCTATATTCTTAAACATAAACAATACATAACATGATTGATAATTTGTTAACCTCTTCTGAACTTTTATCATTATTTTATAAATAGTCTTATATTTGTCTATGAATAATGTATCAAACCAAAAATATAACGAAATTTATATAAGTTATACAATGGAGATTTTTATACATATAATATACATTGGTGATTAAACTTTCCAAGCGATTTGATATTTTACTTTTCAACAAACAAACTTATTTTCTAATCTTTTCATCTTTTCCGCCCGCCAAAGATTGCATCATTCACGCATGGAAGTGAAGCATACATTATCCGTCATTAAAATAAAATAAAATGCTCCATTTACTTCTACTTTTTTTAAATTGTGGATTGCATTTACAATTTCTTGAATAATTCATTCGAATGTATTCCTTTTTTTCCTTCAGGAAATTAAGTTCACATGTAGAACACTTTTTCATTTATGAAGCATGATGAAAATGTAATATGTCAAACACAAACGTACTGCTTCAGTTCAATTCACAATCCCAAAATAAAAAAAAAAACTTTGAAAACTCGCAAATTAAGTAAAACACGTGGACTTCCACCAAGTCAGTGGGGACGGATGCTCCGGAAGGTAAGCACCTCCTTTTTAGCTAGATACAACCGCTAATGTGGAATAAAAAATCGGGGATGAAGACTGAAAATGGAACTATGCTACTTCAAATATTTAAGCCGGACAACCATGGTACCAAGACATCATGCTTATAGACAATATGGTGACGATACTCGTAGCCATAAAAGTTTTTTAGCGCCTTGATGAGCCTAGGCTTGCAAATTCACAGAGACAAGCTAAACTATTTTTTGAGGGATCCTATACAACCTTCAATCTTAGTAGTTTGTTTTCTTGCCTTGCAGATCGACTGATTATGCTTTAAGATATCGTTATGGGGCATTGGTTGTAAAATATATGTGGTAGTTCGGACGCTCCAATATTACCATGTCACATTGCTTTGACTCTATTGCTCGTCCCTTTCCGTGAGTTTATTATAAGAGGTTGAAATATTTTTCTTTTTATCACACGTTCTGCTTAGCTGATTTTTCAGAATTTTTTCTTGCTCTTTCATTTTATAACAAATGGTATAATTATTTTTTCTTTGTTTTTCTTGTTTGGACGTTTCTGTCTTTGTTTAATATTGCGTTATATTCTTGGTTGTGTTGACTACAGAAACTGTCGTTTGTTTATATTACGTTTATTCTTAGTAGCGTTAGTGTGTGTCGTGTCTTGGTTTCATTTCTTTGTTACAGTCGTTTGTTGTCTCGTCATCTTGGTTGTCATCAGTGTATTCTACATACATGTAAATTCATTTTGAAATGAAATATATGCAAAAAATGTTTTCTTATTAGAAATAGATTTTAAAAGGAAAATAAAAGAAAAAACGTATACAATTACAGCTAAAATTAAAACTGACTGGTTTTTGAATAGTATTTTAATTACACTTCTTCCTAATTATAAAATTTTAATATTTCCATTTATCTTTTTCGCCTTTTGTCTGCTTGTATTCTTCTTTTTCTCAGGCATTGCACTAAAATTTGAACCGTTTTTATGAAATATCTTCCAATTAATACAAAATTAATTTCACTTCAGAAAATCATGAAAAGATTTAATAATGACTGACTGAAATGTTCAGATAATAGTGTCATTTTTCAAATCTATCATTTATTAAATAAGCGAGTGTGATATGGATAAGTGCGACCTCTTCTCTTAATCCATATTAAGGCATACCTCGTGACAATACACATAAAAGCAGTAATACCCTGACTAATCTAGTGAAAAGAAAATATATTAAAATGAGATTTTTAAATCTGTTTTTAATATGTGTATTTTATTTAAACAAAATTTAAAAAGGATATATTACGTTGCATATAACAACAACTCTGAAAGAAATGCTAGTTAGATTTTTTTAAATGATCACCAGACCTTTTTGCATTTTGTATTGCCACCCGCTTTGAACTTATGGAATACATATAATATATTAATTTCATGATTACAATATAGCTTTTCATTTTCTTTGGATAGTTTTGCAGATATAACTTTTCAAAATGAAAATAAATCGCATTATCTTATTATAAACGACATTAAATTTCAAATCATTAAATATTTATACAAGAAAACAACAGTTAACGATCATGAAATGTCTCCCAGATTGTTATCACGCATGTGGCATGAAATACACGGGGATATTATTGAACTTATACCATATAGAACCGGATTTCAATAGGTCTTTAATGTGTCATGGAGTTTTTGACATCGTTTTAATATCACGTCAAATTATAAAAAAATGGAGAAAAAAATTAAACGCGTGATATTTTAAGAACATTTGAATTGGGGTTTCTATAGGTTTCTTATAGGCAAACAACATTGACCTGTCTGCTTGAACTTTCATTAGGAATATCCATACAGGAGGACCTGAAGTTGGGATTCGCATTTCATACTCAAACAATGCCTGTTTCCGCTTGATGTAAACAAATAAAACACCTATGATACTGATATATAAATGTCTTGGTCAATAATAAAAATTGAATTAAAGGTCAAGCCGACGGGTCAATGTTGCTCGCCTATACATAGACATTCACCTTAATGTTTAATAAATATCATAACAGAATGTCAAATATCTCATCAGAAATAAAAACGCAATTTCATTTATATAAATATTAAACGCATTAATCCATGTGCAAACCAAAACCCCAAAGCAAAATTGAACGTAGCAAGATGAACTTCCACCGGGGAAGTGAGGCAGGGTGCTTCGGAAGCGTAATCACCTCCTGTTAAGCTAGCTACACCCGTAATGTGTGTAATAATTCTTTTATTTTGTAATTATGTATGGTTGCTATATTTGTTGCTGTTGTTGTTTTGTTACTGCTGCTGTTGCTGTTGATGTTGCTGCTGTTTTTGTCGCTGTTGCTGTTGTTATTGCAGCTGTTGTTTTGTTGTTGTTGTTATTATTCTTGGTGTTATCATTGCTGCTGATGATGTTATTGATGTTGCTGTTTTTGTCGCTGTTTCTGTTGTTATTGCTGTTGCTGCTAATTTTGCTGTTAGTTTTGGTGTTATTGTTGCTGTTGCCATTGTTTAAGTTGTTGTTGTTGTTGTTGCTGATGTTGTTGCTGCTGCTGTTGTTGTTGCTATTATTGTTGCTGCTATTGATGCTGTTCTTGTTATTGTTGTTGTTACTGCTGTCGCTGCTGCTGCTGATGATGATGATGATTTCAGTGCTTGGATTTTTTTTACGTTTTTTTAATTTCAAGCCATATTTGAAAAACTAAAATGCTTTGTGTCGCATTTGTTTATAAAACTGTAACTATACAAAGAATACATATTTTTTTTATTCGTGTATTGTGTTAAATTACAACCCAATGTTTATTATTTACGTGTCAATAGAAACGACGTAATTTATATTTTTGAAAGATGCACGATAAAAACTGATGCCGATGGATTACAATTCATGTGTGTGCATGAGAAAACACATGACTTTACAGTTTTACCAAACAATACATGTTAACCGTGTCAAGGTTATTTTTAGTGTTTCAATCTATTAATAATCAGATTTCAGTCTAAGTGTACTGATTTCAATTTTAAGACTAAGATCAATATTTGATTTTATTCAGTACAGACCTGTCGAAAATTTAACACCAAACCAACGAATAAGTGCCAAATCGGCAACTAATCTAGGTTCCTACTTTGTTATAACTTGGAAGTTGATAGATATTTCTCGGCAACGTTTAGACTGCCACTAGCAATCCTTATACAGCCACTAGGCAACCTAGTTTTGACCTCTTTTTGTTAGCTCCGAGTTAAACTTTCGACAGGTCTGTACTGTATGTATGCAGTATCGCCCTACATAAAGTATTACATTAGGCATCCCTCGTTGCCTTCAGAAACTAGAGTTTACCTATACATAAAAACATGCTGTAAGCAATACAAATCATGATAAAAATTGGAAACTTTTACTTGAGATCTGATAAAATTCTAAAATAGATCTAGACCGTTCGACGCCGATCACAGCAACAATAACGTATATTGTAACAATACTTATCCTACATGACCCCTGTTTTACAATCATTTCTCAACTTAGATTTCCTTTAACTTTAATTAGGCAAAATTGAAATCTGAATAACTTTCTTATTTTTGAGCTATTTATTAATCTAGTGTCATTTTGAAGATCTCTCTAAGCTTATTGTATCTATATTCTTATTGTGTTTGCAATACGTAAAAGATGGTCAAAATTAAAATTGCCAAATTTGAGTTAAGGAAAATCTTAATTAAGTAACTATGCCTGTTGTTGTTTTAATTGTCCTTTAGACTTTGAAACAGACACTAGTACATGTACATATCTGTCTAAAGTTAAGCGAAAAGGATAGCAGGTGGTCGAAAACCTGCCGAGAGATAGGTGACTCTCACACGACAATTTCACAAAATTTTAAAAAATATAGTTACTCGCGGAGAAACACAGTACATGAACGCGAACCCAGCATCTCTCATTTCTGCGACTCTCAAAACTATGTTTCCCGTGCGAGAAACTATTAGGTTTCACTCATTTGAACGGGAAACATATATGTTTCCGCCGGGAAGCATAGTTTCCAGATCGTGATTTGATTCTCGCCTAACTTGACAAAGTGAATCTCTTTCGAGTTACTGTGTGTTCCGGCGAGAAACTAGGTTTTTTCCATTAAGTTGGAGTGTCATAGGTTACAGCTACGGAATCGTTTCCGCGGTATAGTTAATAATGGACCATAATGAGTTGCATATTCAAAACCATTCATTAGCTTAATGCATTGTACTGTACTTAGAAGTAATAATAAGAACACACTGAATTAAAATATACAAGGTCGGGACTCTATTCTAAGTTATTTAATCAATGAAAAGGTTAGTTACATACAAAAATTATACCACTGGAATGTCATTTGTTTTAAGTGGTCATATTTCTGTCAGGTGCCCGTCAAAAACCAGCAGTCATCAAATGATTGATTTCGATGTTTGCCTTGTTGGTTTTATCTTTCGTGTTTAGACAGCAATGGTTGTGTAAGCTCCAAACAACAAGATATTCAGCGAAAACTGTTATAAATTAATTTAAATTGAAAATCCGAAGTTTTCGTTGGCTAAGTGTTACACATTCGACAGGTCAGTACTGGATTTCAATTTTTTTCGTTTAGAAAAATAATGAGTAGCCATATTTGACATTCAGAGAGATGTCAGGAATTTTAAACTCTCGTGATACCGACATCGCTGTAATAACTTGATTTAGCACCAGTACACATATATAGATTTTTTAAAAAGTTTTTGTCAAAGTTTTATTTCCCAAACAGCTATCGAGTACTTCACTTACCGATCTGAGTAGATAATTGATTTTAAAATATCGATTAATTTAAAGTGCTAAGTAGCTAGGTAATCTTAAAATTCCCACTGACTGTGTCAAAATTTAAGATTAAATATCAAAACTAAAATTTTAATATTTTTGATAACACCGAGGATAAAATTTTATTGAGTGCTTCTAATTACCAGGTAAATAGACTTATTATTTCATATAAGTGTTAACATTAAACGCTGCACGTTAAAATATGAATCAAATATTTACCATTTATCTCAAAATGCTTGCTGAGTGTTTAAAAAGGTAACAGGTACAAGTGTCTATATCAACACACGATTTCAATTAAAAGACGCGACAGAATCCTACTTTTAAACATTTGGTATGGTGAATAACATTTTTAAAATTTGCATTTTGACCAAACTTGTTGAAACAAACTTTAGCTATATAAATTTTTATATTCATATTGATTTGTTGAATGGCGTAGTTTTTTTGTCCAAGTCAATAACATTTCGCTTCTATCAAGACAACGCCAGCTAAAGGTGAAGTGGCAAAAAATTTGACTTTTACGGTATGCTCCGGCAATGTGTATGGAGGGTACTTTAACGTGGTACGTCTGTCGTGGTATCGATTTTTTAGAGTCTCTGCCAAAGAAATCTTTGATTTTTATTTCTAAATGCCGAGTGGTTGGCGAAGAAACAGTCACTATGTATGTCTTGGTCATACCCGGCCGGAGTTCAAACCCACGACCTCTCACATTAGAATACACCACTCTACCAACTGTTTTATATCTAGAAGTTATCTATAAACAGAGATAGTTTGACTTGTTTTTTGTGCAAATTATGATATAAAGTACAGTACTCTAACGCTATGGCCAATCCTAAAGAGCTGCGGCGTTGGGTTGGTAAAGATAATTATATTTCCGACATATGAAAAAATATTGCCAATGAATATGCATGTGTAGCTCCGTTGGTAAAGTACTCGCCTATAAAGTTCCCGGGTTTATTCCACTGTCCGATTCTAGAAATTCTTCTTTCTGTTACAGACGTACGTGTTTAAATAGATGACAAATGAAAGGCGGCTAGTTTTGTTCACTTTTTCATGAAGGCAGTTTTAAGAGCCCTTTGTACTGATTGTGCTAAAAATCCTATTTATAAGTAGCGTATGGTCAAGGTAGAGTGTTATTATCAGGTTTTTTTTTTTTAAATTTAAAATGTATTAAAAATAAGATATGCTATTGTCTGAAATTTAACTAAAGCATTATTTATCCGCGGATGGTCTTCGTTTTAATACATTCTTTAATAAGATCTACAATCCAAAAAATCATTCCGGTTGGTTTCTTTTCGATGCACATTTTATCGTATCTTTTGAAGAGGGTTCGGGCTATGTGCTCCATATAGTATACATATTATTATATAAAAAAGTAACATACCGGTCAATGTTCAAATCACAATCCAAAAAGGAAAGTAAAAGCTTCTAAAAACTGACAAATTTAGTTAAACATGAGAATCTACACCAGTATCTATACCAGGGACGTGACATCGGCTGCTCCAGGTGGATAAGCACCTCGATATCCTGTCTAGCTAACTACACCCACCATGTGTGATATCAAAATTGGCAATGAAAGGAACATGGAACTATGGGATGTATTTCCTGATTAGAAACTTTAATAAACACATTGGTACAGTGCAGGCCTATCGAAAGTTTAACACTAAGCTTACTCATTGGTGCCGATTCCGCAGCTCATTTCGACCCCCATTTAGCTTTATCTCGACAGTATCTTCCTATATAATTCGGCAGCTTTTCGGCAACTAACAAGTCATATCTCAGTCACTCTATAGCAGAGCTTTGACTCCTATTTGTTAGCTCAATGTTAAACTTTCGGCAGGTCAGTATTGTATTTACATATGATAAATAATGATTTTTCAGATGCGCAAAGAATTGATGGCCACATAATGAATTATTTATGCTTCTCATTAAGATTTGCGCAACAGTATACACCCTTTGCGCAAATTGCATATATAGGGGTTATGAAAATTTTGCGCAAATGCAATGCGCCCCAAATACCCAGTAGTCTTTTATAAGTATGTTAATCTTTGATTAAACAAGACTGATTCGTGTCATCTTAAGATAATATGTTTTCGCTGCTGTCTAAACATACTGACCATCGACTTCTAGATTCTACATTATATATACTTAATCAAAAGTGTATGTTCTCAGCTGACACCTATCAGTCTCAACCTTTTATCAGTTAAAGCACTAGTTTTGCCATCTTGTTTTAGACAGTATAACATATTGACAGATTATACGTTTTAAAATGGTATAAACAACCAATCAGAGAGCTTCTGTAGTACCTTATTTAATATATACGTGTTAGTCTCATACCAAAGGTCGAAATAGCGAGACGATGTTTATTTAAAATTTATTGACATTTTGACATTAAGTTGTATGTATATAGGTTTCTAAAGAGTTGTATTGGTTATATAAACAGTAACAGTAACAATACACTACGTTATCTTTTATTGGTCGCGAGGTCCTGATATTGGCAATTACACAAATGGGGCTTTTTGAGAAGCTTGTGAAAATCGTTATTTTACTCTATAATAACTGTGACAGGTTAAAAAAGCTCTGACATTACTTATAACATGTTTTCACGGGTTAAAAGGTCTAGTATATGCATATAATTATTAGATATAACATTGGTTTGTTATATTTGTCGATAAGCAATACGGCTACACGTGGGTGTAATGTCGCGCCACACACATCTATTGTCGTATCTTGTATCCTTCCTACTGTAAATAATCATTAATTGTTTCTTTAAACAGAACTTGTACTTGTAAAATTTTTGAAAACGTTCTATTTTACGAGAACATGTTTTAAAAGCACTACGAAGAGCGTCAAGATTCAATAATCAAATGTTTTGAACAAAGTCTTGAACGGTTTTGACCGAAAAAAAAACGCCATCCTGTTGTCGTTTTGACTTTGATCCAAACGTTTATATAGTGTAAACCTATCATAAAAAACTGTTGAACTGTTACTATCATAATAAAAACACATATGATTAATTTTTAGTAAATTTTATTGTAAAACAAAATAGATGTAATACCGGTAGGTATCAAAGCTGTACACATATATACATTATTTACACTCATATAATTTAAGTTAAAACCTTTTTACATTGAGCATTTGTTTCATACACCAAGACTGAAAGTAAACTTCAACCAATCACAGACTTGAACAAACAATAAATACTTAAATAAGAACTTTTCTCAATTTTTTCTACAAAATAGTAGACATATCACAGAAAACATGAAATTGCACTGTTTGTTGTTAAACCTTAGGAAACAATTGGCTTAGCTTATAGTATCACAATAGTATTTTGAACCATGCAAGTAAAAGTATTTTTGTTAGTTTCTATTTTATTGATTTAACATTGTTATAAATTCTGTAAATTTAATTAATATAAGCGGAGAAGAGTCCAATTTAAGACGTGAATACTGAGACAGTATCATAACAAAATCATATATTTACTATATGGAAATGCTTGGATTCTGTAAAAAAAAAACATGAGGCAACAGAGCACAACAATTTTTCTTACACAATCATACTGAAGTCCATTAAAATCTGTCTAAATGCCCTTATTTTAAATTTCTCGAATTGAATAAACTAGTTATATTAACCTAATCTCTATAAGTATAAGAAGTTCAATGTGTGCCAAAATTGTATATAAAATACACGATTGTATTTATAAAGTGAGGAATATACAAATCCTTGATACTGCATTTTAATATTACAATAAAATTAAATACAACAGCAGTAACAGTAAGTTCACATGTCCTTAGTTTAAATATCACGTATCCATACTTCATAAAGCCCAAGTTTGTATGAATCACCTATTCACTTACACCATAAATGCCTAAGCTTGGATCTACCACACATACACCCAACTCTCAGTTTGGCTTTAATAATGCATGCCAAATCAGAATTCACACCTTTTGTTTGATAAAAATTGTTCCCAACTCCATTGTGTCATTAATCAGTTTTAACTGTACAACATTTGAACCCACTCTGTCATCTTTTAAACATCAATTCCTCTTTAAAGTTTATTAAAGGTTACAAAACACAAGAAACCATCACCATATCTTAACAATAAAACTGTGACTATAAACTACAACCTTTTATTGTAGGTCACGTGTTATTATCGTCTGTCACAATGTCCGTTTCTTTTTTATTTTCACTAGTGATATTTTCTTTATTTTCATCGTTAATGTTTGAAGTTGAATTATTGTTAGAGTTATCGTTTGAGCTTTGCTCGTTTTCGGTAGCGTTTTCTGAATTTCCTACTTGTCCCGGTATGTTTGTATTACCATTTTGTGGTATTTGAGATGACGTATTTGACGTCATAGACATCCTTCCGGAGTCTAAGTTAGTTTGTAGTCTAGATAAACGTAATCCTAGTGCAGTGCTGGAGGGCGATGTGGTGGCAGTGGTTGTCGGCCTTCCCAAAACTCAGCACGGTCTAAAAGGTAATCTCGTCCATGTTCTGCTAGAAAACGTTCATCAATTTCTGTTTTTTCTTCATTATCTACAATATAAACAGCAGACGTATTTAAAAATTATCAGTTCTGACAATAATATTTGATCATTGACATTTCGAGTAACTAACCCTAGGAGGATCAATTCCAGCCCACTTTACCAAAAAATTGGTATGCTATTTGTAGAATATATGCAAAATTAACACCGCAATAGTTATATTTTCAGTATGATATAACCTACCGAAACGCTGCATATAAAAAGTACAAATGCTTTAACGATATATGTATATGTTTAATATATTGTTTCCATGTGGGAAATTTACAAACATTTTGTAAACATGTAATCATCAATGACGGTGTTCAATTGCAATTTCAATCAAAGCACTTAATTGTAAAGTCATACTGCAGAATCAAAAATACCACATTCGAATCGAAAATAACAAGTCATGCATTATCCTTGGGAAAACTGGTATGAATGAGTGTCTTTCTATTTCCAAAATTACTTTAAATTTCTTTTTATTATTAACAGTAGTATAGTGTTCTTGTTTCGCTGGTTGTTGCAGAGGTATATGTTTTTTTTAATTACAGTCTATTTCTTTTCAAGATATATAGGAGTATGTTTAAGCTTTAGCTGCATCTTCTAACCTTACCTATACAGTCGAACTTGCCTTAAAGGTCACCTCTATATAAGGGTCACCTGCTTATAAAGTATAAATTGTATTCCAATTGATCTTTTTCATATTATTTGACCCTGTATATAAAGGTTACTTGCCCATAAAGGCCATTTTACTGGTTTTCTTGGGTGGTCTTTATACACAGGTTTGTCTGTACTCACTATCGTAAACAGATTACTTACGTGTAGTTTCTACAACATGGTCAAAATATTTCTTGTCTCGATACAATTCCTCAAGAAGTTCTCTGAGTCTTCTGTCATCAATCTTTTCTCTACTAGCACCGGCTGATTTCGAAACGCCTATGTTTTGACTTCTTATCAGATCCGTACCAGTCAGCTCCCTATTAGAGCCATGGTGATGTATTAACGACCATGGAATAGTATGCCGTTTTTCGTGGTCATGTCGTAGAGAACTAATATCAAATGATTTTTGAGTTTCAAGACCTATACCTCCATTATTGAACCTAGGATGTTTTACTTTGGTGAAGAAAGCCTAAAAAGAAATGAAAAAATCATAATTAAATACTGTGCTGTCAATCCTTTTTTATAAGTATAGGGAAACACCTTTCACCTGTCCGCTTGTCCTTTGATTTGATTAAAACATTAACATTTATTATGGTACATTTATCCAAATGGAAAACAAGCGTTTATTTCGTCTACATTAGGAAGGAAAGCAGTAATTTCAAACATGTATCTGTATTTAAAAAAGATATCCAAATATTAAGGAATAACAAGGTTAAGGAAAATACCAATTTAAAAGTAGGTGCTATAGGTGGAACTCAATGCATTGTGCATGATTTATCTGAATCCTAACACTACCAATGTATTAGTTGGATTCTCCTATATGAATATTTCTAATTAAAGGTCAAGCAGACATACCAATGCTTATAGAAATCCTTTATTTAGAAGCTTAGTTGCACAAAAATGTAAAAGGTAATGCAAGGTAATATTTATAGAACTTAAGCCAACGGCAATAAATGAATGAGAGATGAACAAAAAAGATGATAAATTTCAAACGAAAAGAATGGGCGATATAAAATTATGTTACTTAAATAGCTTAATATAAAACCCTCCAGCTAAATGGTTCTGGTTCTTAACAATGAAGCACATTGATTTTATTATGTCATTATGCAAGTTCTGACAACATAAAAAATGTACCACTTGTAAAGTGATTACAAAAAAATATAGCCTGATTGAACATACAGTTTTAAAATTACAAAGAAATAGTTATAAAGTTATTAAAAGTTTATATAAACTGTCTTGTTGCTGATAATTCCGTCGAAATACAATTAACATTTAATTAAATCTTTATAATCAGTTTATTACTCACCATTTTTCAAGAATTATTCTTCTAGATAATATACTTCTGATTTATTTGACCTACCTCTTGTTGTTGACCTCCTTTACCAACCCAGAAAAACTCGTCTTCATCACCAATATCAACACTATCTCTCCTGCCACCATCCGGCTGCAAAAGAAGAATAGCTCATCAATTACTTTGGTTGTTTAATGACATTCCATGAGAGAAAATTGCCACTTAGACCACTCCAATCATAATGCAGAAAAACAACAAATAAAGCAAAATGTAAAGTCTATTATGAACACATGGCATTGCGAGTGTTTATTCATTTTTTTTTTACATTTTCTTGAACACAAAGCGGTTGGTTTCACCGTTATCATTATTTTTGCATAAACCAATGTTGGGCTTCAAACCTATAGCAAAAAGCGATTTTTTACCTCAGGGTCCTTTTGTATATGGACGGTCAAATGTAGTGAAAATATGAACAGCATTAAGTTGATATATCTAAATTAAAATTATTGAAAATTTATATATAAATTCATCAAAAAACACTAAAACCACGTAATTATTTAGATTTTTGTCTTATGCAAAGATTTTTTAAATACAAACATACTGATCAATGTCCAAATCACTATCCAAAAGCAAAGTAAAAACTTGCAAACTTGTAACTTGCAAATTAGTTTAAACACGTGACCTTTGACAGGGAGTGGTGTCAGGCGCAAGTATATAATAATCAACATTTACTGTGGTTATTCTTACCCCTATACTTTCATTTTCAAGCGAAATTTCCTCTATGATATTATCACTTTGACCCATGAATGCTTCTCTTGGAACAAAAGGTGCTTTTCCTCCTACAATAAAAATATCAAAACAAACATACCATTTTAAGTCCAATTCACAATTCCAAAACTAAAACATTTAAAACCAGCAAACTAAATTTATCACGTGAACTTCTAGAAAGGAAGTGAGGTCAGGTGCTCCGGAAAGGCAAGTAAATCTTGTTAGCTAGTTCCATTATAATGAGACCATTATCGGCCTCATTAAATACATATCCTTAAACCCTGTTGCTAACAAACGACCAACAGAAAAAATACATATTTGCTCTCATTGTGTTCTGTTATAAGATGTCATCATAGTTAACCAAATATCCATTTGTTAAATGAAATATTTATTTATTTATATGATATGCTAGTTCTATGAAATTTAAAAATCTATATTTAAGAGCATTATTATTAAAATTCTATTTATTAAGTTGAAAGGTATTCAGACATATTAATGTAAACTATTTATTATTATTAATAATACTATCTATTATAACAATAGAGTTGATGCATAAATTTCTTTATAGTAAATGTGGTTGAATTGGTTTTCTCCTTTATGTTAAAAGAACTCACTTGTATCCGTTGTTTGAAGCTTTTCAAGTATATGTTTATCTCTGGCCAACCCCTCTCTATTTCTGGCTATCTGGTCTTGGTCCATTAGTTTGACTTGTTTGGAATAATTTGAAGTTGGTTGACCAGGTATTTGTTGGCCATCAAATGCACTTGGTCTTCCATATACTTTAACTAAATCATTCAATTCTCTTGGATTGTCATTTGCTGATCCAACCTGTATTATGTGACCCTTTATAAATAGAAAGACATACAATATGCAATAAGCTGATGTTTTGGGAAATCTAGAGATCAAAAGCAAACATACTAATCCATGTCCGAATCATAATCCAGAAGCAAAGTAAAAACTTTGGAACTGACAAGTTAGGTTATACACGTGAACTTCCACCAGGGAAGTGAGGCCGGGTGCTCCGGAAGGGTAAGCAGCTTCTGTTTAGCTAGCTACATCCGCCATGTGTGTAATCAAAATTGTGTAAAAGGAACATAGAACTATAAGACGTCAAAATATCCAGAGCAATCCTGGACACAGAGACATCACACTTAGAGACCAATTGCAGATTTCTAGCCTATTGAACAGAAGGCAACTTTTTTATTTAAAAACATTTTTATTTTAACTGACGAATTAGAAAAAACATCAATCAATCATCCAATCATATGGAAGATGACATCTTTTTCTTAAAATAAAGTGATTACAATCTAGAATGGCCGTATTTATATCATTCTCTTCAAACTGCTATTAAAGAACGTTCTGTGTAAACCAAAAACAAGCATACCAATAATGTCCATACCACAACCCAAAAGCAAAGTGCAAACTGTTATATTAGGTTAAACACGTGAACTTCCACCAGGAAAGTGAGATCCGGTGCTCCGGAAAAGCAAGTTTCTCGTGTTTAGCTAGTTTCATCCGTAAATCGATTATATTTCTCTGCATCTATTATATTGTCTATATTGTCAAGTTCATCTATTATTTGATATAAAAACAAACATTTAATAAAACTATACTCACCCCTTTTCCTTGTTTTCGTTTTTGCTTAAATAATCTTTTCTTTAATAGTTTTCTACATGCTGAAGAAACTGATCTTCGGTCCTACAAAATACACATATTAATTATCAATCCGTAATTATCACTCGAATTTCTTACATAAATAAAAAACAAACATACCAATTTATGTTAAAAGCTCAACCCCAACGCTAAGTAAAAACTTTAAAACTGGCAAATTACGCTATGCACACTAGGGAAGTGAGGCCAGGTGCTCCGAAGGGTTAAGCACCAAAGAATATAATATAACATTAAGGTTTTATACTACAATGTTATTTTACATGAAAAGCAAGTAGCAGAAGTGATGAACTATATTTAGTTCCTCAACTAACATCGTGTTTTTAAGACAACTGTTTCATCTTTCATAAATGTCATAAATCAAACACAAACAAACTGTAAAGTTAATTGTACTTTATGTCAAAGAAACAAAAATCGAAATTTAAAGATAATATTTAAAACCCCATGACAAACGGGTTGTAATCATCAAAAAGCAAACATACTAATCCCTGTCCAAATCACATTCTAAACCAATAGTACAAGACGTAAAATTCCACCACAGAAGGGAGACTGTGTGCTCTGAAAGAGTAAGTCATGATATTACCTTTGTGCCATTATCTTTAATGTCAACTCCAGGTAGAGGTAGCTCGTTATCGTCCATATCAAACATTACGCTTTTGCCCGATTTCCCACCACTATTTGTTGTCTGAAATTAGATTGCAAAAATGATATTTCATTTTTAAATGGACTAGATTTAAATGTCTTTTTGAGAAGGTATTTTTATGAGTGGAATAACCATGTGATTCAACATTTTTAAAGTTTGACTAAATATCTTGTATAAAACATAGAAAAATGAATTTAGAAAAATGTGATGTTTATCTGAAGGTTTACATGTTTTAAGTAAAAACATATCATTCAATTCTGTATTTCTTGAAACAAAATAAACATACTAATCCAAGTCACAATCCCAAAAGAAGATAAAAACTGACAAATTATTTTAAACGCGCGGACTTCTACAAGGGAAGTTAGGCCGGGTGTTCCGGAAGGGTAAACAAATTATGTTTAGGGTTACCATAAATATAGACAATGCTTTCATTTTCATATGAATACAGTGCCAATTGTGCGGAAATCGTCCTTGTATCACATTTCTTATGTTACATACATATTTAAAATTAATTATCTATCATCTATTTACCGCCAAATCAGTCATTACGGGCAGACCATTTGAGTGTCTTCGATGCTTTAACACTGGACCGTCTTCATTTTCACCTAGTTTTTCGTCCACTTTTGGACCGTAATTGTCTTGAATATATCCCTTTATAAAGATGGTAAGAGAAATATAGTGTTATAAAAAGAGAAAATCCCGAAAGCCTTAGTGATTAAAATATGAAGCAGTTATATTAGATAACAGTACTAAGGTTACTTGTACTACGTATTAGTGAGATAATAATGTTCTAAGTAAAATTAATTTTGTTATACAGGTCTTTTTTCCATACATCCTGATCTATAAGTAAGTCCTTATTAAAAGTTTGCCCCTTATCTATTTTTTAGATTCTTCCTGGTGATTATTGTTCAGACATATATTTGAATCATTTTATGCAACGTCAGTTTAATTAAAATGATTATCAAGGTTTGTTTATTTTGCTAATATAATATAAAAAAGTTTTGTTTATCTTACAGAGAATTGTTTGTCTAAGAGACCAAAGATGCTTGAAAAACAGAAAAAAGAAAATAGGGGAGCAATATTAAATAATTGAGTTTTTACATTCAATTTTAGATTTATTAAATGCTGATACATTAGAATTCGTTACAGATGCCATATGTTTTTTAATTATTAATTTAAAGCCTCGTTATATTGTTTTAAAAACAATATATGACAAAAGAAATCTAGATTAAATGTTAAAAAGTAGAAAGCATTTCAAGAAAATATAAATAGCCTTACCCCGACTGGACGACCTTTTTTACTTCTCTTTAATCTTGGTATATTAAACAATCTACCTAGACGAGCTTTCTTATATTCTCGTTCTGTTATATGGTCAGACACAACATGGCCATCAGATTCCCGCTGAAACGAATATTAAAGCAATAATAATAAAATTGAAAAATATAAACTATGTAGATAATAATGTCAACTTTCCTTTTTTATGCAGCAATATACCTGCTTCTCCTGCTTATGATGTATTTGTTTCCCAATTGATACGCTATGGTAGAGCTTGTACCCACTACGGGAAACTTTGTACAAAGAAGTAGGCTGCTTGCAAATCAATTGTTGACTCATGGATATTGCAAGCCTAGGCTTATGAAAACCCTCAAAAAGTTTTATGGCCGTCATCACAGTATTTTTGACAAGTTTCATGTCTCTGTGTCCAGGATTGCCCTGGATATTTTTGACGTCTTATAGTAGTTCCATGTTCCTTTCACACAATTTTGATTACACACGTGGCGAGTGTAGCTAGCTAAACAGGAAGTGCTTACTTTTCCGGAGCACCCAGCCTCACTTCCCTGGTGGAAGTTCACGTGTATAACCTAACTTGTCAGTTCCAAAGTTTTTAGTTTGCTTCTGGATTGTGATTCGGATATGGATTTGTTTTTGATTTTGATACATAAAAATATATATTAAAATCACAGTAGCACACATAATAATCATGTCCAAATGACAGTCCAACACTTACAAATTTATGACCAAATCAAGGCCCTACACATATCAATTCATTTCCAAACACGGTCTCAAAAACACCAATCCATGTCCAAATCACAGTCCAAAAGATACCAATCCAAAATAAAAACATACATGTAATCCCAAAAGTCAAACACAAACACACATATCCATGTCAAAAACCAAAGTCAAACACTAACATACCTGGGAATGTCCAAATCACAATCCCAAAAGCAAAGTCAAAACGTTGAAGCTGGCAAATTACGTTAAACAAATGAACTTTCACAATTTTAGTCCAAGCACTACCGATGAGGAATTTTATTCGGGAACTATTGTTGCAAACCTAAAGCAGGTTTGGTAATATTTACTTACAATAATTCTTCCTTCCGAGTCTCTTATCAGGCCTGGTGGTAATTCAAACATGTCATCATCACTGTCACTGTACATGTTCTCAAGATCGTCTGTAGAGACGTCTTCATCGTCAGTTACTCCTACAATTCCCTTATTAGCGTTTTGTTTAGGGTCCTTTTTAGGATCCGGACTTTCTCCACCTGTTTCCATCCCACTATCTTTTCCATTCTCTCGTTTTTTATCATCCTCGGGCAAGTCGGGGATATCGCTTAAACCTGTCTTTTCTTTCTGATCTAAAGTAAGCCCTTGTTTAGCAGTTGCATCTTTACCATCTTTAAGATCTTTTTCACCATCTCCTGCTTTTCCATCAGTTTTACCTTTTTGTTCTTTCTGTTTGTCGTCTGTTTGTTCCTTCCCTTTAGTTTGATCATCAACGGTATCAGCTGGAGGAACATTGTTTTCCGTGTGTTGCTCATCATTAAAATCCTATCGAGACAAATTCAAGATAAAAATATTACATAAATAACACTGTCAACTCATTTATTTAAGAAAAAAAAACATTGAAACAGAGATCAACCTAAAGAATTTTCACAAAAGTATTCAATTTCAACTATATCGAGATTTTGTTCTTAAATCCCAAACAATTGCAATGTTTCTACCATATATTCATCACATAAACACATCAACCCGACACGTTGACATTTCATATACCTGGCTGGAAGTGTTCAGTTAGGAATATATTTCACCATTATTGTTCTAAAGTTTCCTTTATGCAAATGTCCTCTTAAGAATTACATTCGTTGTTTATCTACCAACTTCTTGTTTTGAAAAATAAAAATATATAATTTAATTTGCAATTCTGAACAATTACTTTAAGATTTTACTACCTTATAACAATACTAGTAATAAACCAGTATAACACCTGAACAATACAGAACTATTTGTTTTATCACAAATCAATCTCTTTTAAATAATTGCATGTCGTATGTGAAATACATTTCAATTAAACATGAATCTGTGAGACATGTGCTTTTGAAAAAAAAAACTTACAAAATCGTCGTCATATTTGAAATCCTCTTTTCGTCTGACCAATAATGTTGTTCATCTAATTTCTTTTCTATGTTCTTCTTGTGTTCATACTGAATCATAAATTCTGCTCTTATACCACCTTCACGTCTTCGTTTTTCCTCATCCTGACTGTCAGCACTAGAGTCCCTTTTTTCTCCGAATTTCTTTGATTTTCCTTTTGCAAAGAGTTTCATAATGCCTCCTTTTTCTTTTTAGACCGTGATTTGTTTCTGTTTTTCTCTTCCATGTCTCTTGTTACTAAGACATTAGTCAGTTGTCCTTTAGGCTGTAAGATATCATGAAATGGATGTTGGAGAAAAACATTTTATTGATTGACAATCAGTACGGCCATACCGTGTTACATTGGAATCGACGGGACAACAGCTTTATTTTTAAATTAACCAAACTTTATTATAAAACACCAAACTTGAAGTCCATCATACATTTGTCTGCAAATCTTAGTTTATGTTTATATAGAATTTTAACTTCTAATGTATTAATTTCACCGGGTAAAAAATGTATGGCGGCAAGAACAGATTAAAAGGTTTTGAAGGACATAATATGCACTGTTATTCTAATTTTTGTTATATTTTACAAAAATAAATTTGTCGAATGGCATCGTGCCATTTACTAGTAGAAATAAAAATATATTAATAGCAACTGCAAATTGTAAGAACTTACTTCAAACTTTTTACGTTTCTTCATGCCAATTCTAATCGGATTGCCATCTTCGTCAACTTCATCATCATCTGACTCACCATTTTCTCGTTGTTTCTATAAATATTTATTAAGAGGCTTCATTTTAGTTCAATATAAATTTTTAAAATTTGAATCATAAATGAATCTAAACCGGCAAAAATCAATTACACTATTGACGCCATAATCAAAGACCGACCATTAGCTGTACTAAAATTTATCTTTGCAATTATGATTGAAAGTTATTTAAAATGGATTAGTATGTTTGTTTTTGATTAAAACCTTTATGTTATTTGAAGAGTTTTGAATATGTTGGTGTTTGTATGATAACATAGTTAGGAAGTGGATAAATAAGGCTTAATCTTGACAAAAAGGGACAAATATAGATTTTTGCTGTTACAAAGGAGTAACTATATCCATATGTATGGTCGACACTACACTATAGTTATCGATTCAACAGTCCATAATTTAAAATATAAGGCATGTTATTTAAGTGTACCTTTTTCTCGTTTTCTTCCTCTTCGTCGTCTTCTGTTTTATCTTTTTCTTCTTCTTTTTCTTCCTCTTTCTGCAGAAATGATTCAGATAACAAAATGTAATTAGATTATCCTCTATAAAGCTATTACATAAAAGTCCTCCCTAAAATTAATATTGTTTCGGCTACAAATATGTTAAGAATATTTATTATACAATGCTGTATACAGAATTTAAGATATAACATATCATTTTATATAATCGGACAAGTGCAAGGAATATGGCAGAACAGACAATAACCTGGTACATTTAGATTACAAAATATCTAATTGAGATTGGTTTTGGAATTGTTCACATTCTTTAAATTTACTTTAAGCAATTTCTGTTGTAATGGCAATGAATATATATATTCACAGGCATTACTTTATTGCATTGCCAAAGCTGGAATCAGGATGTTGCATTCTTAATGTACAAGGTTATTTGTTCACAATTAATGCAAATGCATGCAGATTAGACAAAGTATACTCACTACTGTACTTACTGTGTTTAGTCTATGAGATAATCTACTATCTAATAAAAATCTAAAACTACAAATAACTTTATTCCCTTCTAGATAAAGCCGTTAATCTATACGATTAATTCACGGTAAGAAATGCGTACAACGATGTCATTGCAAAACATGCGGTTAATCGCATCAAATATCAAATTTAAGGTGGTAAATTTAAATGTATTTTTTAAAATTATGTAAATAAATTTTTCAATTGCTTTTGGTCATCTAAAAAGCAGGTCTGAAAACTGAAGGTGTCCCTAAAATAAGAAGTTTATATAAAACATGCACAATAATATTTTTTTTCTTGGAATAAATTTTTAGTCATCTAAAAAGAGGGTCGGTCTTAGAACTGTGTAACCTTAAGATAAGATGATTATATTAAAAACCATGCAAAATAAAGACATTTAAACACCAAGAAAACAATATCAGCATAATAAATAGATATAACCATATATAAAGATAAAATTACATGGTATAACAAATGGGACACCTTGTGTGTCTACAAGCTAGTTTGATTCAAGTTGGCATACAAAATCAAGCATGCAGCATTACATTTATCTTTTGGAAGGGGCATGGATGCAGGTTAAGGACTAAGAATGACATTTAATCTGGTGATTTTACCCGCGACTGCTTTTCATCCACTGGTATACAAGATGGTTGTTGTTCCTGCTAAAATAAAAATTAATTTACAAGTTATCAATTGCAACATTTGAATTTTTAAATACATTGATACAAATGATAGCTTTATCATACGAAATGTTTTTCTACATACCTTGACCTCTTCGTCCGTTTTTTCTTCTTCCTTTTCTTCTTTAGGTGGTTCTTCTTTCTTCTCCTTGATAATGTACAAAATGAAACAGAATCAAGAATCTTGAACATAAAACATAAACTACATTTGTTAAAATTTAACAATCGTTGAAAACTAGGTGAAATATTTTATCTTAAACAAACATTCTAATGATGTATTATGTCTTTCCATTTATTTCATCCCTGAAGGCATGGTACCCTTTGTCACTGTGATCATATATTAGCAAAGGATTAAAAAAAACAATTTTATTCACAATTTTGTAACTATTGTCAATAGCAATTCGTTGCCATTTATATTCTGTGCAAGTACCCAATAACTACCTCCGTATTGTCAATAGTTTCCTCTGCTTCTTTTGTTAAGATGACAACAGACTTAGTGTCTTCTTCAGTATTTTCTTGTTCATTTTGTTCATTCTCGTCCTAATGAAAACAAAACAAAAACACTAATTATGGCAACTGTCAATTATGGTTTGTTCGAACCTTGCATCATTTTGTTTATTTTATATGTGGTGTTTTCTTGGTTGATAAAGTAACGACTATCAAGAATGTACTATTCAAATCTATGTTTCTATATTTCATTAATCAAATAATCAAACAATTTACAAGAAGCATGTCAGCAATTTGTAACACTTATTCTCAAACAGATTTATATGAAAACAAGATCATATTCTCTTTATCGACAGTTAAAACATGTACCTTTTCTTCTTTCTCCTCTTCATCTTCAGTGTCGCTCTTCTGAAATACAAACAGTTGTACAATTATTAAAATCAGAATCAAGTTTTTCTCGAATATAATGAACAGAAAGAGATACTTGTTTTGTCTAAAACAGCGTCATTTGTATCGAAAGCTTGAACTCCCAGAAAGTTCAAAATCAAAGTTCCCTATGCATATATATACGTTGTGAATGTCAGTCAAATATCAAAATCAAAATTAAATACAAAAATTATAATAATTAGTTTATTTATTGTTATTTTGTTTCCTTGTTGCCTTAGTTACACAATCATCTGCTGTCCATTATATTGTATAAAAAACATCTTAAAGTAATATTTACCTCGTCATCAGCATCATCATGTTTCTCTTCTGTTTGTTCCTCTTCTTCTACATGAGACTAATAAATATAAAATGTGTACAATATCCATTAAAAGAGAGTAACGAAGTATGTCATTTGTGGAAGCAATGTACTGTTAATTGTATAATCATAGAGGTTACATATTGATTGAAATATTTTGGAGGCGGTTATCTGCTTATCCAGTAAGGCATGTGGAATCTTGAATATTTTTTTTTATTTTTTAAAAAAAATCACCATCGATTTATTAAATGCCATAAAATACAAAAGTCCCTGTTGGTATTTAATTGTCACGTAGTGTTACAACATACATTGGAAGAATTTCAGTCACAAATCAATATTTTTAAAGATCATAATGAAATATTATGTATTTATGTTCTGTATTACTTTTTGGAAAGTCAGTATGCAACAAGACCCCCTACTCAATCTCTATCATTACAACAGTTTTGCCATTAAAACGTAATGTAATTATGCATGACTGTTAAATGTCTTATTGAATACTTTCATCACCTTGTCTTCCTTTTCTTCGTCTTCTTCTTCATTTTCTTCTTCTTCGTCCGTTGATTCGCCACCTTTCTCTATTGCTATTACTTTTGGCTCCTCCTATTGTAAAATATAATGTATATAGTGACTAATTAAACTCATATTCATTTATTGTCTGGAGTGAAAATACACAAATGTGGTTAATAAAATTTAATGAGACTCATTAGTATATTGTTTTGAAAATCAATAAACACATCTGTATTGCAAAAACCAGAATAATATAAGGTGTAGACTCTTCTATGATCGACTTGTCAAAATCTGTATAAAATGGTTCATATAAATCATACAAATAGTTGAAAACACATAAACGGATATGCACAGACTAATGGAAAACAAGAATCTTTTGAATACGAGACAAAGCAAATGACAACGCTTTGATATTACATTGAAAATAACGTGTGTGAGTTTTTACTACGGTGTTTTGAAAACCTTTGAAACTTAGCTTGTTTTAATTTATTCTTGTTTAAATTGATGTATGAAAATGAATACAACTTGAGTGCCTTATGGATTGACACGGTTTTTTAAATTTCTAGCCAAGAAAGTTCTTTCTCTTTAGACATTTCTTACAGTTAAAAACAGTGAAGAAAACGTACCTCTTCATCATCAGTGACAACTGTTTCATTCCCATCCTTATCATCTTCATTCAATATCTGTAAATATTAAAGTAACATATAGCTTGCATTATCCTATGCAAAACCATTACTCACACAAAAAGACATTGTCAGAACATGAATACATATAAAAGTATTGTGGATTACATCATGTGGCTGCAAAACAGCCAATAATAAATGAAAATAACCATTGACAAAGCTTCAAATAACTGTATCGATTATAAAAACAAATTTCCTTGTCATTTACTAAAATGTTTTGCAACAGCATATGCTTAGCATATTATATTTTATAAAGGTATTGGCTCTATGATAATGGATCTTTTTTTAAATATGATCCATAAACGAAAAATGTGTAGACATTTGATGATGTCACAAATAGATGAATAATGGATTGAGACTTGATTGTGTTTGTGATTCGAACATGGATCGATATGTTTGTTTTTTCATTACTATTGCTACTAAGAAAGACGCATTGCAAAATACAAAATACATGAAAATGCAAGGTAAACTTTGGAACTGACAAATTAAGTTAAACATGTGAACTTCTACAAGGGAAGTGAGGTAGGGTGCTCCGGAAGGTTAAGCAGCATTCGTTTAATTAACTACACTCGCCACGTATGTAACTAAAATTGAGGAACATGGAACTATCGGATGTGAAATATATCAAGGGGAATTTTGGATAGAGAGACATCACAGTTCTTAATACATAGTGACTGATTAGATTGGTTTAGGAGGGATGTTTGTTAAAATTATCGATAGCAGTTCTAGTCTATCACACTGTTATCAAAGACATTTTATTCAAGTTTTGATATACATACTTCTTCTTCTTCTTTAACAACTGGTTCTTCTTCGTCGTTTTCATCCTTATTCAAAGTCTGTAAATATTTTGATGGAATGTGAAAAATACATTGATTTGCAATAAAGCTAAATGTAATACACAGAATTTATATATATATATATATATATATATATATATATATATATATATATATATATATATATATATATAAATTTTATGTATTAAGATCAATAAACATGATAAACATGTGGCTAAAATTCATTTCATGTTCTACTTTTGAATGTAATATTTAATAAAAATTCATAAATAGCATATTGCAGTAATAAGTTGAAGAAACGATACCAGGCATTAAAAAAGATGTAAAGAAAAATCCATCTGAAAAATAATAATTTGACCCAACACTTATTGCAATATTAGGCGCCAAGTATATACATGCGTATAACTTTTTGCACAAATGTTTGCCATTTGTTAAATAATGGACTTCTGAATATCTGAGGTTCACAAAGACAAAAAAAAAAAACCATTATGTAGCAAATTGCTAAATACAAAATTTAAAAATAAAAATTAAAAAAACAAAAATTGGTAAATGTGCATAGTCTGATATTTGATAGCGATTATACACAAAAAAATTATAGGCAAACAACATTGACCTGTCCGATTGACCTTCAAGTTTAAAATATTTATGATAGACCAATACATTTATGTACATGCACAGGCAACGCAGGTATTTATTTTTCTACTTCTAGGACAGCATGCGTAATGGATGCATTAACTTGGACGAGTCACGTTACGGTTCAAAATGACAGGCAAAACAATACCAATTCTGTGTGCCTCGATAAAAACGGTCTCGTACAAGTGTCAGAGAGCACATATGGGTTAAATTTTAACTTTGAAGAAAACATATTTTAGTTTCAAGAGCTGAAAGTTAGTTGATCACAATGAGGATATTTATTTGCTGTGAGAGTAGAATCGATCACATCCACTTAGTGGCGACGAATTTCCGCATTTTGATAAGAGAGCAGATCCTGTCGTCCCACGGTCCCCTATTATCAATAAAAAAAATGCCATTAACGGCAAAAAAATCCGCCAAATATTAACTACGAATCCTTATACCATTTATGTTCTAGGTGAATCGCCATATATGAAAAGTCAAACGAATGGATCAATGTTACTGCCGATAAATATAATTGGCCCCAGTTTCACAATTACATGTATTATTTAGCTAAGATTTTCCTTAACTTAAATTAAACAAACTTTTGTTATCTCTTTTTTGAATTACTGGTTACTATTTTTGGCAAAACTAAATGCAAATGTTTTAATCTAAAAGTGATCTTAAAAATGACACCTTAAATTCCTCAATATCTTGAAAATTAACAAATTATAAAGATTTGAAAATTCGTAAAAATTTAAGTTATTGGAAATCTTAGCTAAAGAATGATTGTTAAACCGGGACCTGTGTGTGTAATACCTCATCTTCTCTTTCTGGTTCTTCCGCTATGAACTTGGTTATTTCCTGCAGAGATAATAAACATAATAATATTTTGTCTGCCCTATGGCTGACTCTAGTATATACAGGAGTGCCGTGGAATAAACATCTGCAAAGCTGTATTGGCACAATGCCATTTTATCAACTATGTATTGTTAATAATTGTATCACCGGCCACGCCTTTTACGTTCCGATACAGGCCGCCATCGCGGTACCAAAACAGCGTCACACGGCAACTAATGACGTTCTGGTGTCAGTGACGTCATTAAATGGCACACTTCAGGCCGAGTTTTCATTCTTTTTGTGTGTAATTCAAGCATGCTGAGCCGTATTCGGAACATAGTGGGCGTGGTCGGCGATCCGTCAATTGCTAGTGAACTAAGCATGTTATACAAGTCTTGTTGTGACCAAATAGTTTAAAACATACAAAGACAGTTAATGTTCGTGTTTAAACAGACAGGGGTTGTATGGGGTAGTATGGACGCACAATTACTACTAAAAAGCATGTTGAATCAGAATACACATGCTTTCATGGCGCACACATGACAAAAACTGTTAATGTCGCACACATACAACTATAGTATACCATATAGCGGGGTATTTTTGGGTCACAAATTTTCTAGATTCATACATAAAAGTCCGACGACTTATTGCTTCCGATGGTCACTTTGTCAAAACTTAAAATTATATTTTCAATAAATTATATTAGAAACGCAAATTGTATTGAACATGTTTTAAATTACTTCAACAGTACATATATAAATTGAAGAGTGTGTATAGTTCTTGCTGATTGTGATCCAGCATTTTAACCATTCTAATGATTTGTTCCAAAGCCACGTGGATTCCGTGGATTTGGAACCCGTGATTTTTTGAAAATCTGTTATCTTATCCAGTGACGTTTGTTATAAAGTAACATTCGCGAGACAGATTTTTTGTATATGTTTTCTGTTTATATGAGCAATGTGCCACAATTATTATGACCAATAATGCATGTAATCTTTCAATTGCTGATTAAGGGATTGATCAGCGCTTAACAGATTCCAATAGATCCACGTTGTATAAAAATTTGCATTGGGATTGTGATTTGGGCATGGATTGGTATGTTTAGAACATTGCCATCATGGTTCAAACTGAATTTGCAGTATTTTGTTCAAAATTTCTTATAATATGCATATATGTTTTTATGCTGTTACATAGATGATATATAAAACAAAGTAAAATTTGCCAAAATAAAATAATTGTGTTTTTGTCACTTTATCGATAAAATGTATATCTGACCTGTTTATGTCAAAATCGCAAAAATTCAGATCCGCCATAACACACCATATGGTAATTATAGTAATAGTTTTTCAAGGAGGATTTGGATATTACTATCAATTAATTGTATTTTATGTCATAGCTGTAGGAAAAATAGAACATAAATGAACTGTTTATAATAAAATGGGTACATTCAGAACACGCACAATAATGCATTTGTATGCAACGGAAATAGACGGTTATTGACGAACAAAAACAGCCCCAATTCTTGTGTTCACAAGCCAACGTCCGGTGTTGACACACGCTTGTGTCCGTACCTGTTCATGAAAATGACTAAGACATGCATTGACAAACGAATAGAGCTAAAGGGGATTGTTTTAAGGACAAGCACGTTTGTTAGTTCACAGGTCAAAGATTGCTAACGTTAACATGTTCAAGACAAAAACGGGAAATGATACAATGACTTAAAAAACAGGTTCTAAAGAGCATGCGTGGTGCTTGTACATTAACATGACACAAAATTCTTGTATTAATACTCAAATACAACTAAAACACGATATATCAGAAAATACGTGCTTGTACGTGTATATTAACATAACTGTTTATTAGCGATTTCTGGTCACGTTCTTTCTAAATGCTTTAATCGGTTAATGGTTGGTATATTAACAGGAATTAGATATATATTCGATTTTATATTTGATAATCATTAACTGTAAGTAAATTGTCGTCTTTAATCTATATTAAGTTAATACAGATACAAGAAGTCTCCATTCTCACATTTGGGAATAGTAAGCTTGTGGTTATAGATCAACAATCATTGCATGCTGTGAAGATCAATAAATCAATACAATTCTCTTATTTTCTAGTAAAAGAAATATTTTATATTGATATTCGTATATAAAAATGTTTGACAGTTTTACACCAAGTCAAAGCTTGTATTGAAACACCCCTGTATATTAGTCTTGTCTTTCTATTTCATTGCGGGTGGGGTCGTTGGGGGCCGGTCCAAGGTGAGTTATATCCGCTCAAACTGCTTAAATTTACATTCAACTCTAGTATATCTTAGTCGGAAGGTTTAACAATTCGCTTGTCTAAAGTAGGTTGTTTTCTCTTAGCACTCCGGTTCTCTCCGCTATCCCTGAACTAACAGTTTAGATATAAGTGAACGAATCTTTACTGTGTTGTGGCGTATTGCACTGTTACGCCACGTATAATGCTAGTAAAGTCAACACATTAATTCATTTGAGTTGTGTTTAACTAATGCCAATGTAAAACAAACGAAAAACCTGATTGTTTTTCGTACAGAAAAAGCATAATCAGTTGTTCAACCAATTTCTATAGATAAATAAAGAAGTTACACGACCTTATTCAGTCCATAATACTGAATCATTTAAGCATATTTTATGAAGTAATTCTTTGACTTGGAGACAACAGAGCATTCCAATGGGCCAAGCCAATAATGGAACAACTTATTAAATCGCAATTAATATCCACAATAAAGAGTGGAGTGATGGTTTTCTAAGCCCCAGAGAAAATTCTTTCATTTATATCGATACGGTCATATCTCGGTTGGTGGAGGAAACCGGAGTGCCTGGAGAAAACTATCGTCCTTCGGCAAGCGAAAACTTCCCCGAGTGTGATTGGAATCTTGGTGGTTAGAGGCACAAAAACAAATAAAATAATTTATATATCATCTAACTTTTAACCAGAAACAAATGATTTTAACTGTTCCTAAATGTAGTATTTAATGGTTGTGTACACAAGGAATAACCTGGCCTTAACCTTAACATTTGCCTTTGGTATTGAAGTTAAAATTAACTCATTTACGTTTACTCATCACTTTACTGTTATAATATACAAAATGAAAAATGGGATAAACTTAAAAGTTAATTGATAGACAATTTCTTTTGATCTTGTAAAATTAATTATAGTTTAATAAAGAAGTTTAATGTTGAATATTTAATTATGTATTGAGAAGGCGTGTCAGTTAACTTTAAAAATATCGGCGTTTTCACGAGTAAATGAAATTATAATAAGAACAATATTTCCAAATCGATACGTATCTATCAAATAACTATCTATTGCTTGACAACCACGTACAACTCCTAAGTTAACATATGTGAGTAAAGGCTAAATATCTTTGTTGTTTTACCATCTTTTCTTTTCTGTTCCTTCTTAGTATGTATTTTTTTTTTACAAGATTTTGATTTTTTTTCCAAAGTTAAGTAACATTACACACGAAATGTCATGTTATATTAATTATTGCCGTTTACTCAGTATGCGTTTCTGTTAATCTTAATCCCACCCCTACCTTCAAAGTTTTCTGGTCCCCTATTATGAATAGAACGATAGAATAAAACGTACATATTAAAATTATATAATTGCCAAGCACTCGGCATTACGAATTGAAAGTCACGGTTCTTTCGGATGGGAACATAAAATAAACGAGGTCCCGTCTCACGGTAGGCGTAGCACGATAAAGAACCCTGTTGCTTATGGCTTCAGCACCAGGGGCGGATCCAGAGTCTTGGTAAATGAAGGGGCACAAGTATTCGCGAAAGGTGGGACCTGCTAGGGGGGTCTGGGGGCATGCTCCCCCTTAAAAATTTCGCTTTTTTCAGTACAAATGGTGCAATTTCCTGCAACTTGAACACTGTCCGAGAGCGTCCTTGTTACCTCGCATTCAAAGTGGATCTAAACCAGTAAAAGAACCTATCAGTCTAGTTTTTAAAAAAAAATTGTATTATTGACGCAGGTGGCTATGAGTATCGGTGAGTTCATAATATCGATATATGTATCAACTGTACTGTCGAAATTTGTCGCCGTCGGTAACTTGTATTGTCGGTCTTTTTATCTGTCGAGGTGTAGTTGTGCACCGCAGATCCAGACCGACTCTTTTTTTGCGTTATATTAAAGGAGTTCGTTCAACCGTTGTAAGTTGTAGATCGATACGTCGGTCCATCGGAGGGATACCAGTGCTTTGATTTAATTTGATCGATAAATGGATGAACGTGGTCTGGGTGATCCAGTTGGGTTGATAAATCAAGCTCATCAGTGGAAAGTCTTTCTATTTAAAACCCGGTTCTAAGTTTGATTGATTATTGATTAATGGGGTTTAACTACTAAGTCAAAAATGTTTCACTTATATCGAGACGTCACCAGCTATAGGTGCAGATGCAGAAATATTTACCTGTGCTTTGCGGTGATGGCATTATGCAGTGTGGGTTCTTTATAGTGCCACGCCTACCGTGACAAGGAGCCTTGGTTTTTAAGGTTTGCCCGAAAGACCCGCACTCATTTTTTAATGCCGAGCGAACAGTCATTACATTTTTTTTCAATTCTTGGGTCAGACCTGACTAGAGACCAAACCCTCAACCTCCTTGACTTACGGAGCAAGCACTTCGCTACCAACTGACATGCCTGCTACATATACCGAAGGAGTAGGTCTCCCACTACCACCACCCCTTTTCCACACTTGTTTTAAATGATTAAATGAACTGTATGACATCCATCTGAACTTTCAAGTTAATTTTTATATTATTAGTTTTAAAATGAATAGTTAGTCAGTTTCATCATTGTGTAATGCGCATTAAAGGTGCAACCGAACACAAGAATCTTGTCACTAGAAAAAAAAAAAAAAAAAAAAAAAAAAAAAACTGATTATTTTAGACGGATTTGTTCCGTAAAGCCGATAAACGGACGAATAGAATAAAAAGTCAAATGAGACAAAAAAATTTCCCATTAAAACCAATTTAAAATAAAAATGTACTGAACATCATGCTATAAAAATATACAAAAAAGATAATCTTGTGTGTCAAAAATTAGTTCTCTCTCTCTCCCTCTGTCTCTCTCTCTTGGCCATGTCCCTTGGTTTAAAAAGGTAAATTAGATGAATTCACGTATGATTAATGAAATCACTCTTCATGGAAGTCTCTTAATTAGTATTACTAATTAACGTTTCTTTCACGCCTCGGCGATCAGGTATATAACATTATCACCTAAGACTGGTCAGTACTACCTGGATTCTTTCATGCTTCAGCGAACTGGTAAATTACATCATCACCTGATTGCAATTTCCTACCTGTGTACAGGGATTAATTAATCAGTATCACTAATCAGCTAATTAACTGGTCATTACGGTGGTTGATTGACAATTAGCTGTGAGAGAGAGGGGGAAAAGTCGGGGCAACTGGGGGGGGGGGGGGGGGACGGGCCCCCTGTGCCCCCCCCCCGCTGGATCCGCCACTGAGCACAACGCATAGGCAAAATTCCTGTACTATCGCCTATAGCTGGCGATGTCTGGATATAAGTGAAATATTCTTGACTGGGGTGTTAAACACTATTACTCAATTAATTACTCACCCAATCAAAATTATATAACATCTACAGACAGAATTAACATTCTAATTGTAAAATAAGACAATAAAGATTTATTATCTATCTTACTTTTATTTTACCGACAGTGAAAAAAACTTTTTGCGGAATCAATGTAGCGTCTGATTACGAATATTGGATAATTGAAACATTTTAATTATGATTTGCGACCATATCATCCGTGTTTGAAGTATTTAAACACAACTTTGTAATAACGTCATGTTACGTCAGCACATAACGTCACTCTAACGAAGCCGGATATTTTGCATTTAACAAGAAGTAGAAAACTACTGACATATACAGTCTGGGTACTCAGCTATCCTCTATAACTCTAGAAATGGCTGTTTCTATATAAGTATGTGTAAGAATATTGACAATGGTGTAAAACACCACGAGTCCACTTGGCTTTAAGTTTTTATTTACTTTTGTCTGAATCATAAAATATATCATTTTGATCTTAGATCCGAAAGACTTTTTACCATTGCTTCAATCTTATGATCAATATGACTTTAATTTACCGGGTAATGAAACAAAAGGTCCGGGATGAAAGAATTCTCAGACATGTTTTAAAATTTGAACTGACATAAGCATAGTTATTGAACTTGATTTAATTTCGCGAAAACTGCGTCTTGACATACATGTACTTAAAAGACAGCAATCATTTTTTCAAAGAGTAATATAGTTGTCATGTGCTTTTGACTTTTTTATGAAAAAAAATGCTTCATAAAAAATTCAAAAGTAGAACATGAAAATTGCAAGAACATTTAGATTGCTTTATGTCATAAAAATTCAAAAGTAGCACACGGCATATTGCAAAAACATTAAGATTGCTTGTGAGCAGCACATGGTGCAATGTGTTTTATATGTTTAAATTTTATTTCAAAACGGCATTAAATAGAACTTCCTTGCTAATGCAAGGGTAAAATTGCTTGTTGTTGTTATGCAACGGGATAAACATTATGACAGAAGTTGACATTCGACAAGCTATTTCAATATCTACAAAACGTTGTTTAAGTAGGATATTTTCACCAAGCCTACTATTGAAATCATAAGAATTTGGAATGAAAGACTTTTAGAATTCACGTTTATTCAGTTTGAGCGTACATTTTGTATACATACTTTCTGAGGGCAGTATTGAAAATCAATAACGGACTTTTAAATATATATAGATTTAATGTATTTCAATGGAATATCTATGTCACATAAAATAAAACACGTATGTGTATATGTGTAGAAAGTAGTTGTTTGTCCACGTGTGTTCGTATGTGTGTATGTACACAGTACATATTGTAATCAATGGTCACTGAAACAGCAAATATTGTTATAGCATCAAAGAACTGGCTACAAGAACTCTGCCGGGGGGGGGGGGTATTTGTCATAGTTCTCATGACTTCAGGACCTTTCCCTTTTTTTCATTTTGTTGTTTTCATGTTTGAAGTAATATAATCAAAATGTCCTTCTTCTTGACATTAAAATTAAAATAAAAGATTTTGAAACACAATGGATATTCATAGCTTATGGTCTTTGGTTGTTGTTGCTTAAGCAACAAAGAACCTTAGCTAAGCTTTTGTTCAAAACAAAAAGTACTACATAGCTACTTTAGCAATAATATTGCAAAGCAGTGTTTTTCAAAAATTTCAGAGGTTTAAAGTTGTTAACTAGCCTCACCCCCTCCCCAACAGCCCCCCCCCCTCCCCGTGTTCTTGGAGCCTGTATCAGCTGAAATAAAATCAACAAGAAATCTTGATCTGAAATGAAAAAGAAAGGGGGGAAATATTAAATGAATCAGATATACATGTATGTATATTGAATCTCAATTGTTAATAGTCCTATATGAACAATATATATTAATCCACCATGTTGCTAACCAAAATCATACAATACCTCTTTCCGTGTATCAGTCCGCGTTGTATCCTCTCCTGTTTTACTTTTAATTTCCGGATCACTCTCTTCGTTGGACATCCTAAATCATCATAATTGACCATTTTTTATTTTACACAATTATTGTTTTCTTAATGTCCATAAATCTGGCCATTGTCGATCGACCTTTTTAAGTTCCAGTTATCAATATATACATACTTGTGACGTAGACATAACCATAAGAAAATCAAGTCTGTTATATTCAAATATATCCTTTATTATCATAACTGCTTACTGAGATTCAATTACTTGTGAAAAGCTCGCCTTAGTAATACACAGGTACATCGTTGTATATAACGGGGTAGTGTATTGGTTTTAATTACTTTTCCTTTATTTGAACTGTAAATAGGTTTTCTATCTTTTGATAGAGTAACAAAAGACGTCCTTAAGGATTTTATAGATATTCCAGCTCTAATACTTCTCTACGCGCATAGTGTATAATACGGACCTGTCGAAAATTTAATACAGAGCCAAAACATAAATACGGCACAACTCGGCCCATCGTCAGCCAATATCTTGTCAAAATTTCGGCATATGCTAACAATTTATCATCAGCTCTCAAGCCACTTGCTAGCCATATCTCAACCACTCGGTAGCCGAGCTTAGAATCCTTTTCGATAGCTTAGTGTTAAATTTTCGACAGGTTTGTACTGTATAGAAATATCGACAAAATTCAGTTTGTTTAAATCCACAGAATAAATATAGCGCTGTATTCTCGCTTTTATGTAAAATAAAACATTAAAATTAAATGAATAGATTATTTAAATTTTTATTGATGTACTGTGTTTTATGTTATTGTTTACTTTGTATCGAAGACTTACATAACTCGGTATGTTAGAGACTCGCGGCTGGTACCCTTGGAGCTAACATTACAGAATACACAACAAAATAAAGCTTCTCATTTCATAGATATGTAAATATCAAATATAAATAGCACACCTTGCAGACCTTATGTTAATTTACTACATTGCCCATTGATTTCAGGAAATATTGATTGCTTGATTTGTTTATAATTTAAAGTAAATAACGTAAATACATGTATACTCAAGATTGCGATCAAATTGTAACACAGTTTTATTTCATTCATAAAGTAGTGTAAATCAGGAATTTTTCGCGAAAGCGAATTTTCGCAAAAATAGCCGTTTTAAGATATTCGCTTAATTTTATTTTAGCGTCTTGGATGATTGTCAATGCAAATTAAAGTAATTATAAATTATGTCAAAATGAAAAAATCACGACAGTTATATTTTCGCGTCATGTTAGTCACGGTTGCGAATTCACGCAAAAAAGAAGGCGAAAATTTTGTGTTTTGAAATAATTTTCGTTCGATCAATAAAACAGGTGTCAAGAATAATTAATTATAAAATTTCATTCTGTGATAATGATTTTAAGAGTCTTGCAACATCGAACAATTTTGTAATTTCCATTAGTATGTTTGTTTTTGATACTATATCTATCGATCGACAACCTATTGCCTTAACTGCCAAAACAAAATCGTTAACAACAAGTCGTTATTTCTCAAAATTTGTTGGAAACTTTGTTGGACATTGTTCTGTTACTTCTCACATTTCTTACATTTCATATTTATAGGAGTATATGTTAAACGTGAATAAAACTTTTGATTTTAAATAAAAACAAAATAAAAATTACCTAAACTTAATGCCTTTCGGGTTTCTAGATTAGGAACAAATATAATTTAAGCATCAGTAAAGACTCACAGACAGTACAAGACCTACATCTGAATGTAAATGGGTAACTGGGTAACCCAAATAAAGAATCCAACTTTATGTCAAAACCCTAAATGTAAAATATATCAAAAGTGTCAATTAATTTGTACAACGTATTCTCGTATCCACGTTTGTCCCAAATCGATCTGTTTTACGTAGGTGATTATCGATGTGAATGCAGGAGGGCTTCAATTAATAACAATACAAAATAGTATTTTGTTCAATACACATAGTACACACAAAACGCACCCTGTATTCCTTTAATGACATTTTAAGTAAAATCAATTTTAAAGATTTATGTCCTGTTCCCGACTGATGAAAGAACTTTTGCGGATACAAATGAATGCCAAAGTGAAGTTAATTTGAAAACATTATGAACAAAGCAATTATTAGTTCTATGTAAATGATCAGGTTACCACACATGGCTGGTGTAACTAGCTATAGCTAAACAAGAGGTAGCCTTCCGTAGCACCCGGGTTCACTTTCCTGATGGAAGCTCAGGCGTTTAACTTAATTTGCCTGATTTCAAAGTTATACATTTCTTTTGAATTGTGATCTAAATTTGGTTAGGTATGCACGTTGTAAGGTTATAGAACATATGACAATGTTAAAGACTCAGCTGATTTCAAATGCCCTCCAAAATGGCCAAGGACCTTTTTCGTATATGACACTGATCATAAGCATTTGTATGTTTATAATACGCCCACATCCCATTGTTTTATTCTTTATATGTGAATTACATGTATGTTACATACTATCACGTACTGACATGTCACATTCAATCGGGTAAAGAGACTTCTTCCAAACTTGATGTTCAACTTGCTTGCATGGAGTTAACATAAGTAAATAACTTTTAATTTTTTACACAAGATTTGACTTTATGTATGAATATGTATTACAAATTCTAAATCATCATTCATAATGTATGTTATTGTAACGATTTCAACTGCAAGATGTCCCGTGATGTTTATTGGGTTCTTGATTTTTTATTTTTTATACCAATTACGTGTTCTTAAAGTCATTCATAATTTAATAGAATTATTTTATTGTAGAAACTTAAAGTTTCAGATGGCGCTGTAATAAAAAGGCATTACTATATAGTTTTAAAATCCTATTACAAATATATGTTGGTTAAATACATACAATACTTAATTAAATATCATCACTTTATAAAAATGATTTTATCAACTGACATCAAAACGTAACTGATTCAGAAGCTGAAAGAAAAAACATTTGTCACCAAATATATGATAAGATTAAATATTGACTGGTATATATCTTTAAAATAAAAAAGTTTTAGGGTTTCGCTGAAAGAAAAACATGTTTAAACATTTGTCATCAAATTTAAAATGAAATGAAATTAATAACTAAAAATAAAAAATCAAGAGTTTTGCTGAAAGATATATGTCATCAAATTTAAAATTAAATTAATGACATAAATTAATAACTTGTTTATTATTTTTAAAAAGTAGCTGAAAAAATACGGTTTAAAACATTTGCAATTAAATATAAAATTAAATTGATTAAATAAAGTTTACAATTAAAGATTTTCGGAGTCTTTGTATCGATTCAACGAACAACTCTTTTTTACGCAATGACACCATAAGTACGCATGTAAGTTGAGAGTTATAGAACAGACCACCACCGGAGTATGTCTAACCACCAGGTGGAAAGCTGCAAAGTTTATATTTCTCTGATTAATGTATTTACTTGTAATACCAATGTAAAGAATAATATTGATAATATTGCCGTGTGATCCATACATGCAATATGTGGAAAATGGGAAATTTATCTTAAATTGTCAGTTGTCCGGCTACAATGTTTTCTGACATGTCAGCATAACTTTTTTAAACAGCTAAGTTTTTGAATAATGGGATTATTCCATTTTCGTTGTTTTTGTTGAAATTCTGTCCACGAGTTTACATGTCAATGAAATATATATTACAAATTCAACTTAAACAGAAACAACAACCCACTAATTCACCACCCAACAAAAAGAACCACGAAAATTGAACACCACGAAAATAAATCATTTCACAGTATGTCTGTTTTTTTATCGGCACAGAATTCCACATACACAAAACGTGTGGTTAAACAATAAGATATATGAAATAAATACATGTTGTACATCAAAGCACCAAACTTACAAAAAAATCATGTCATCAGCGGCACCCGGAACAACCGACTTCGAAATTAATTGTGAATTACATAAATGTATTAAACAGTTGCACAGAGACAAAAATCAGTTAGACCTACTACATTTAGTTATTTTTAGACATATTAGATGTTTTATATTCTACAGTTTTATTTACATATAATATAGTATCTGGTTAATATTCTATATGAATATAAATCTGGTGCACATTACATTACAAAGAGACTGTGGTTCTATATGTTACGGCACTTAAAAAATAATAAGTGAATGTGAATTATATTACAGTATGAACATGTTTACGATAAAACATATATAAGATGACCGTGATAAGATTTTAAAAAAGGTTTAACCGGTTTCTCAATAAATATAAAAAGATAAATATTAAAATCTTTAGATAAGGAAATTATTATTAAATTTAAATGCATTAATTCGAGAATATTATAAGCCATGTATTGATATTTTCTAGCATTTATATACTACAAAAGCAGTCATATTTTATCTATCAGTATTCTAGCACACACAGAATCAAGCTTAGCGACAATCCAAACTTTACTTGTCTAAGAATACTCTAATGACTAATTCTATGTTTTCTTGAAAATTAACATTTTTTTAAAAAAAGTATTCATACAAAATTCAAAATATAAATTGCGTATTACTTATATCGTTATTTGTTCGACTAAAATATTTGACCTCATCTTAAAAATTAAAATATTTGGATTTCAACAATTTTGGTTCGACCATTACTGATGAGGGATTTCATATCGAAACGACCGAAATCATTACAGGTTTAGAAATAACTTTAAAGTAATAATTTCCTTGTAATAAGTAAAATAACACAAAAACTCACGTTTTCTTCATCATCTTTGTCATTATTCTCCTCCTCATCACCTGCTAACACACCTGCCGGTACAGGTGATACATCCTCCGTACCGCCGTTAAAACCCGAATCTATGGACTTTTTATCTTCTTCTTGTTCTATATACTTCTTTGATGTAGATGGTCTTGATTTTCCTTTTTCCTCATCCTCCTCGTTTTCCTTGTCACTACCTTTTCCCTCGTCCTCTTCGTCATCTTTTTCATCAGCTATTGGGGCTTCCTCGTCACTGACTTTACGTTTTCTTCTTATACAACAACAGATAATTATGATTATTAGGATTATTAGTAAGATTACGATGAGCACTATAACGATATAGATCCACTCTACACTTGCGGCAGCCACAGCGGCGGTGGTTGTTACGGCGGCGGTGGTAGATGTAGATACAGTGGTTGTTGAGGTGGTGGTTGTGGCACAAATTGGATCCGCTAGATAAAAATAAAATAAGTACAAATGTATATATAGGTTTTGGTTTTTCTTTAATGTCCTAAATAAAACCCCTTCTTTAAACGTGCATTGGGATGTATGCCCAGTCGTGTGGTTATATAACACTGCTGGAGAATTCGAACTCTCAACCACCCCGCTTTTTAAAGTCATTTTTTAAATTCTGGTGTTTCTTGGATATCAGTGTTTCCCAACAGATGGTATACATAACTTGTATAAATATATGATACACAGCGCATTTTCCGGTATACTGTCTTTCTATTATCTAGGTCGAGTGTGGCTGCTATTCAGAAAGCACCACGTGTATATGTTATACTGTAAACGATAAACCACCTCACAACTATATTTTGGCATTTTAACAAAGAATTTTACTAAATGGACTACAGACCACATTGTGTTTCACCCATGGTTTTGTGATGTTGCAATAGTGCGAGTGATATGATATTTTTAATATGTTCAATTTATAAATAATTAAAAGAACAACAAAAACAACATTAAGAATGGTACCCATTAAAAGTTCCATTGGCCCCAAATTGTCGATTATAATTGTGGAAAGATGTAAATATTTAGTTTTAAATATACATGAAAACCAGACATTAAACGGCAATAACAATAATAGTCCAGTTTTACATTTAGGTAGTCTTTGGTCTATGTTGGTAAGTTTATAAAGGGGACTTAGTGGTCTAAAACGTCGACTTCCGGATCACATACAGCGCCACTTAACCCCTAGTGGACAAATCCTAGGGTGATGCAATTTGTCAAAGGTCTAGGCAATCTAATCTAAAGTAATGTTTCTTTTGTTTCAGCAAATATGTACATATAAAAGTTTTAATTGCATATCATGGAAGTTTTAGTTGCTATATTCCTTCTTTTTTAATCTCATAATCATAGTCTAATGCTAAATTGCAAGTGGAACTATTTCCGACACAAATGTATATAGAATTAAATAAAACACTTACCACATGTAGCTACAACAGAAAAACATAATATTGATTAGACATTTTATTAAACAATACATTTGTCCAAAAAGTAATTGTAAAACTTATCAAACACGAACATACCGGTCAATGTCTAAACAAAAATCCCCAAAGGCAGCAAAAACTTTGAAAACTGGCAATTAAGTTAAACACGTTACCTCCCACCAGGAAAGTGAGACCAGGTATCCTGGAAGTCTAAGCACCAACTCACGGTTTAGCTAGCTACATCCAACAACACAAATAAAAATTGAGGAGGATAGAAACGTGGAATTCAATCTCAAGAAAAAACATTTTATTTCAAACCAACATAACATGTCAAATCTCTCTCTCTCTCTCTCTCTCTCTCTCTCTCTCTCTCTCTCTAGCACGACAAAACCGTTAAGCGGTTTTGATCACCAAATACCAATGGTATGTATAACTCATATAAATTACTGAATACTTACACGTTCCTAGATTTGTCAATGTTATATTAGCTCCAGATGATCCAGTGACGTAGGTGCTTGTTTGTGCCGACGTACTCAGACATACTGTAGGGTTAACACTCAGAGCTATCTGAGTTCCTGCTAAATTCGTAGTTACAGCAAACAACTACAAAGGAAACAAAAGCAACAAAGTGTTCAATGAAAATTTAAAATGGTATCAAAACTAAAGTATTTAAATCGTATAAGAATAATGTTGTGACTTAAATTGTTTATTCCGACAATAACAGAAATTTAAACGATATTGCCCAATACACAAGAAGCAAATTTTCTCTAAGAAGCTAACACGCTGGTTAGGGTTGATTTTGTTTTTTATCTTCAAACCTTTCTAATAAATATTAACTTATAGTTCACAAAAAATTGATTGTTCAAAGCAGCGACATTTAGTATTAAATGTCGCTGTTCAAAGTTATTCTAATTATTTATTTAATTTAACAAGGAGAAGTAGCTTGATTTATTATTTACCATGCAGATGAATGTATAATACGTAGTCCCGTCCGGTGTCACGGAGTCGTTGTTGTATAAGAATGTCGTGTAGGTGGTTGTATTTCCGCTTACACTGGAACTGGAGAAGATCAGAGATAGTGATCCATTCACTGTAAGGATAAAAGATACACGAAAATTACAATGATTAAAAACTATTTAATATCCCCAAGACAATTAACATAGATATCCTCAATGTTTGACATCCGCTCTAAAGGTCATAGTCATAGGCGGAGGAGCAAGGGGCCGGGGTGGGGCGCCCCCCCCCCCCATGTCAGAGAAGGGTAGCCAGGCCCCCGCAATATTTTTTGTGAAAATTTGTATCATAGTTTATGTTTATAGTGTAAGTGCTAAAAAAAGGAAGAAAAAAAACCAAAAGCTTTAACAGGAAATGTCCATCTGGTAACCGATCAATTATCAATTTCATCATTATACTTGTAAAAGGGCGTCTTGAAATTCACCTTTAGAAACGGCTCACAGCATCTCCAATGGCAGGGGCGGATCCGGGATTTTTTGAAAGGAGGGGTTTAAGAATTATATCAATGCTAGGTGCGAGCGCCGAAGGCGCGAGCTCCCAGAGACGACGGTTCAAAAATGGGTCAATAGCTCTCTCTCTCTCTCTCTCTTTCTCTCTCTCTCTCGCAATACACGTGGCGGATTCAGCGGGAGGCGTATGCCCCCTTTATGTCGCTAATATTGCACCAGAATGCAGGATTTTTGCGCCATTTTTTCAAAATTTTCCGGGGAGCATGCCCCGAACCCCCTACATGGTTCGAGCCTTCGTCTCTCACATTGTACGCCACCATTCCGAAAATTCTGGATCCGCCTCTTTCTGTCTCTCTCTTTTTTTTCATTGGACTTAATTATGTCATGCAGTTATTTGTACAAATTTGTCTTAATATTTCACTACTTTTCAGTCTCTCACTCAGAACGCTGCAAAATTTTCCGGGGTACCCCCATATCCATCTCCAATGAGAGGGTTGATTATGGAACTTGTGTCATACGGTTATTTTATATAATCTTGCCTTGATATCACAGTATTTTAACCTATCAAAACGCTGCAAAATACATTAAAATGCGTCTAGACAGGACTTAGTTTTGAACCGAACCCCCACCTTTAGCACCCCTCTCATACTCTCCCCGCCTCGTGCCTTAGCCACAAGGTCGTGCCTGCGGCACGACATAGACATAGCTTCGGTTTGCCCCCCCCCCCCCACAATATTAAAAACCCTCCTACGCCTATGATATTTTCTTAACGGCCAATATTTCAGTGCATGTTCTTATCTGAGTCGTGTAACAATCCAAATATTCAGTACTTTAATATCATCTTCTTTGATAAGATATATAATAAAAAAAACAAAAATATGTTCTTTGAAAAATCCAGTGTTACTGTATCCAAGCCAATAACAGAGACAGTCAAACAAGACAACGCAGAAAGACGTATATATACTGAGACCACTCACTGATTTAAAACTCCCAACTTTGCACAGGCAATGGGGTTTATTCCCAGTGATTATAGTATTATAAGGGCCTATATATAGGGGTCCCACAGCCCTTAACACCCAACTTTTCAACCAAACAGTTCTTTTTTCGATTATTAAAATAACTGATACCCAAATTTTCATTTCTATTGTTACAATTTCAAATTGAACGTACAAGTAAACCAGTTTATCAAATACAATTTTTGTAAAAATCAATTACATGTATATTTTTAAAAAGTTTACATACATCAATATTACGACTGTTTTCATGACTGCAATTTTAATTATAACAATAACCGTATTGTTTTGAATGTTTTACGTTAAAAGATGAAACAATCCTTTTTTAATATCGTAAAAAAGCAACGTTAAAGTTGCCATGACGTGAAACTGTTAAATGTTTAATGAATTGTAGCACACGGAACAGTTACAAAAGCCATGCAACATTTCAAATGTGTAATGATATCATTCAAAAGAATGTTAAAATTGTTATCTTACTTTAGAATTTTAATGCATTATAGCACATAGCACAGTAAACTCACGCAACATTACAAATGTTAGTTTACATGTTAATGTTAATTTACATACAAATGTTAAAATGTTTTCACGACATAAACGAGTTATGTACTTACTAGAGAACATCTGTGCTTCTGGACATAATGAATAATTAAATGAAACCGAAGATTCACATATATCGAGGTAGGATGAAGAACATGCAGCTACTGCACTGTGGTAAGAATAAGGAGCCTGGAAGTCACATGGGAATGATGTGGTAGCACCTGCTGCATTATCTGTAAAAAGAATAAACTATAAAACTAATAAAACCCATACGACATGTAATGGTTTGTCTGTACGACATGTAATGGTTTGTCTGTACGACATGTAATGGTTTGTCTGTGCGACATGTAATGATTTGTCTGTACGACATGTAATGGTTTGTCTGTACGACATGTAATGGTTTGTCTGTACGACATGTAATGGTCTGTACGACATGTAATGGTTTGTCTGTACGACATGTAATGGTCTGTACGACATGTAATGGTTTGTCTGTACGACATGTAATGGTTTGTCTGTACGACATGTAATGGTCTGTACGACATGTAATGGTTTGTTTGTACGACATGTAATGGTTTGTCTGTGCGACATGTAATGGTTTGTCTGTACGACATGTAATGGTTTGTCTGTGCGACATGTAATGGTTTGTCTGTGCGACATGTAATGGTTTGTCTGTACGACATGTAATGGTTTGTCTGTACGACATGTGATAGTTTATCTGTACGACATGTAATGGTTTGTACGACATGTAATGGTTTGTCTGTACGACATGTAATGGTTTGTCTGTACGACATGAAATGGTTTGTATGACATATAATGGTTTGTCTGTACGACATGTAATGGTTTGTCTGTACGACATTGGTTTGTCTGTGCGACATGTAATGGTTTGTCTGTACGACATGTAATGGTTTGTCTGTACGACATGTTATGGTTTGTCTGTACGACATGTAATGGTTTGTCTGTACGACATGTAATGGTTTGTCTGTACGACATTGGTTTGTCTGTGCGACATGTAATGGTTTGTCTGTACGACATGTAATGGTTTGTCTGTACGACATGTAATGGTCTGTACGGCATGTAATGGATTGTCTTTACGACATGTAATGGTCTGTACGACATGTAATGGTTTGTCTGTACGACATGTAATGGGTGTTTATGGTAATTGAACACGCTGTCCTCCCTAAATCGAACAGTCTATAAGCCTAATATAATATTCCAATATCAAGTCAAACGGCCTGGCCAAGCTTGACGCACTATTATTGATCTATGTGAATCCGTATAAATTAGTCGTTATTGTTGATATTGCTATATTCAACATAATTTTGGTATTTGTACTGAGAAGTTATGTTATTCGCGTAAGGCAGATTTGTGCTTCGATCTTAGATGCACTATTTATAACATTGCAAATACTCTCTCTCTCTCTCTCTCTCTCAAGTAGTAGTAGAAGTAGTAGTAGTAGAGGTAGTATATAGATAGTAATTAAATATATATACTCTCTCTCTCTCTCTCTCTCTCTCTCTCTCCTCTCTCTCTCTCTCTCTCTCCTTACTTTTGGCTACTGCAACATGTAGACGTTCTTGGTTTGTATACGTTTCCGTATCATCACAGATTTGGTCGTTTGAAGTCGGTGCGGAAGAACTAAGGATATAAATTAATCGTTCAAATAATGGATTGGGTGGTAAAGTGACTTGGAACTCCACTGAAAATTAAAACAAAATAATGCAATAAGTTTTTATCAATGTGTGTAAGTGGTGCGTAAAATGATACTCTTTCAAACAATGCCCGTAACAAAACTTGACAAACCATGCCCGTAACAAAACTTGACAAACCATGCTCGTAACAAAACTTGACAAACCATGCATGTAACATAACTTGAAAAACCATGCTCGTAACAAAACTTGACAAACCATGCCCGTAACAAAGCTTGACAAACCATGCTCGTAACAAAACTTGACAAACCATGCCCGTAACAAAACTTGACAAACCATGCTCAAAACAAAACTTGACAAACTATGCATGTAACAAAATTTGACAAACCATGCCCGTAACAAAACTTGACAAACTATGTCAGTAACAAAACTTTACAAACTATGCCCGTACAAACTATGCCCGTAAGAAGACTTGACAAACCATGCCCGTAACAAAACTTGACAAACCATGCCCATTACAAACATGCCCGTAACAAAACTTGACAAACTATGTCAGTAACAAAACTTTACAAACTATGCCCGTACAAACTATGCCCGTAAGAAGACTTGACAAACTATGCACGTAACTAAACTTGACAAACTATGCCCGTAACAAAAATTTAACAAACCATACCCGTAACAAAACTTGACAAACTATGCCCGTAACAAAACTTGACAAACCATGCCCGTAACAAAACTTGACAAACCATGCCCGTAACAAAACTTGACAAACCAACACGTAACAAAATTTGACATACCATGCCCGTAACAAAACTTGACAAACCATGCACGTAACAAAACTTGACACACCATGCACGTAACAAAACTTGACAAACCATGCCCGTAACAAAACTTGACAAACCATGCACGTAACAAAACTTGACAACAATGCCCGTAATAAAACTTGACAAACCATGCACGTAACAAAACTTGACAAACCATGCACGTAGCAAAACTTGACAAACCATGTCCGTAATAAAACTTGACAAATCATGCCCGTAACAAAACTTGACAAACCATGCACGTAACAAAACTTGACAAACCATGCCCGTAACAAAACTTGACAAACCATGCACGTAACAAAACTTGACAAACCATGCCCGTAACAAAACTTGACAAACTATGCCCGTAAAGTGTGGGACAAATTATAACAAATAGTATTGGGCAAATATTTTGGTTAATCCAATTAATTCGAAGAACCCTAGTAAACCCATTAAAATAGGTATTTTGAACACTATATCTTAACAATTACCTACAAAACATTATCATCAATTTGTGTGTTCATCCTATAAGTAGGCAATTCTTTATGTTATCATACAAAGATTTAAAACATGTCTTGCATATGCTATAATCACTCTTATTTAACGAATGTCATGGCTCATCAGAAGTGTTTGGACATTCTCACCAATTAGCGAAGCAGATAAAAGAAAAATCGTGCGAATCATGATACAAGCATCAAATTTGGCATAATTGATCTCCAAGGGCTACTGATCAAAGGTGCCCGATTGGCATTATGAAAATCTAAGATGGCGGCTATTTTTCAAGATGGCCGCCAAAATAGTTGCCTGCAGATGATGTTTTGCTTAGAAATATTTGTAGTAGTCCAATTTATATGATCTTAGTATAGATTCCTATGTTTTCAGAGGACTACTGATCAAATCTACCCGATTGGTCAGGTAAAAATCCAAGATTGCGGTCATTTTTCAAGATGGCCGCAAAATAGTCGCCTGAAGTGTTTTGCTTAGAAATATTTGTGGTTGTCTAATTTTTGTAATCTAAGTGTGGATTTCTATGTTTTTAGAAAGTATCTAATCGAGTCTAGTCGATTGGTCAATTAAAAATCCAAGATGGCGGTTATTTTCAAGATGGCCGCCAAAATATTCGCCTGAAGTGTTTTGCTTTGAAATATTTGTATTTGTCTAATTTTTATGATCTAATTGTGGATTTCTATGTTTTTAGAGGGTTACTAGTCAATTCTACCCGATTGGCTAGTTAAAAATCCAAGATGGTGTCCAGTTTTCAAGATGGCCGCCAACAAATTCGCCCAAAGTTTTTTGCTTAAAAATAATTTTAGTTCTCCAAATTTCATGATGTAAGTGTGGTTTCCAATGTTTTCAGACCTGCTGAACTATATGTTTATGTTTATAAAGCACTCTCAGACAGATTTATTTTCTGAGTTGTCTGTTTTTCCTCTCTTCATCCCGGCTTGTACATTTCAAAGTAATGCATTCAATGATGCTTGTTTCTGATCTGCTACTGTTCGCATATGCATCTGCAGAACGCTGCAACTGGTGGTAGTGCTGTTTAATGTCATAACTTTTCTTTCTATGTCCACATCAATTCAGCTGTACTAATAATGATTGCATAACAGTCGGTTGCCTGAACTCAGATTATCTCAGCCTAGTATGTTGCATGCTTTGTATGTTCTCTTACGGCTGCCTGCTTGTGGAATTCATTTGTACAATGGGTGCATCCAGGAATTTGAAAAAAAAAACGGTCTAGTGTTGCTTCGTCAGTTGCTTTGCTGATTTGTTTTGACATGAGAACAAAGAACTTTTTCATTCTCTGCATGTCAAAACAACAAATCAATGTTTCATGCTTGTTGAGATCAGGTAAAAGTTTTAATAATATTGTCAACTACATGATGGATATTGTGTAGTGCAAGATAAATATTGTCAAAAAAAAGGTTTTTGTCAAGTACTTGATGATTATGGCCAAGTACATGATAGGTATGGTCAAGTACATGATGGAAAATGTCAAGTAAATGGTTGTGAAGCAACTACTTCTTTTTGCTATGCCATTAGATGAACAATGACAAGGATAACTGATAGTCGACTTTCAAGTGTTTCTTCTTAGAAATTCTATTGACCAGCTCTTGTTTGAAAAATGAATCGTTGGTTTTCTTGATTTGATGATCGAAATTTTTTCAGCTCGATCCTCTAGCTCTGATGGAAAGTTTTCTTTGTCTGACCTGTGATCTGCATCTACCATTTCAGTAAGAGTTGGTTTTGCAATGATCTTTGTATCAAATATGATCATATCTGCTGATTTATCTTGGAACAGATTACCTGCATTAATGCAATGATTTTGTCTATGTATCAAACAAAAGTTTCTGGGCTGCTGCTCCAGACACCAAACATAGCCTAGTATCCAGCCAGTTGGTGAATTATTTCAAATCACATCTAAATGTTTTGCTGGAGTGACATATCGCGGAGATGAACAAGTATCCACTGGGCATAGTGGATATTCTTATTTGGAAGGAAGGAAGACACCCGTTCTGAAAATGCTGTCATTACAAGTAAAATCCTCTTTCTCCTAATGCACAAATGAATTCCACCGAACATGAGAACAAACTTCTCAATATTCTGACCAGTGGCAGCAGCAATGACAAGTGCCCGCTGTGGGTAAAAAAAAACCACTGTATCACTAACATTAGCCTTGACATTCTTGATCGATGCAACAGAGTGTGCCTGGACTTGCCACACATGGTTTTTTCTGTGATAAATGATGGATTGACCATGTGATGCTATCTGCATCAGCTTCATACTTAATTCTCAAAACTTACAACCTAGACAATAACTCTGTCAAATATAATTTGATCGACTTGGGTGTTGGTAAGATTCGGTTCTCTACTGAAAGAAGATTGAGTTTTTTGTGATGTAGGCATGTAGAATAAAGGTACTCGTATATGCTACTGGAAAGTTTGGAACCTTTTAACCTTCATTTTTGACTGTAGTTTGGTTGATCTATGTTCATTGCCAGAATTATCCTGTTTGGATTTGGGGAAATGGACACACTTATATCTAAATACGTTTGAGCTAAAGTCGCAGTCGAAGAATGCTTTATGTTGTAAAGACTGGGGACAGATTAATTGTTTACATATTGTACAACAGTGGCTGACACTAAGCCCCATGCTGAGTTTTACAGCAGCAATATCGCCAGGCTCGACATTGTCTCACAATCACTCCTGCAAGACGGTCATCGAATCGCACTTGAAATTTTTGTTGGTATATGTATTCAATCTCACATAGATGCCTTTTTTTCTACCCTCATCTAGTTAAGCCCGCATCGCAATAGTTGTGGCCGATTCTGCACACTAGCAACTTCTTTGAGCAATAGATGAGAGTTGGGTCTGTGACGAGGACCAATGTCAGAAGTCAATCCAATGGATGTGACTGCTAAAACAAGTTATAGATGCCAACAATGGATTGATAATTATATTTCCTAGTTCTTGATCATATTTTAAACAGGCAAATATAGTTACGCAGGTTTGAAAACATGGTGTTCCCCATTCAATTCATGCAAATTTGACAACTTCAACATTTCTAAGCAAGCATCAACTTCATGCGACTTTTTTGGCGGCCATCTTGAAAAATTGTCGCTGTCTTGCATTTTTGATTGGCTAATTTGGTAGATTGCATCAGTAACCCAGTGAAAACATTGGAATCCACACTTGGATCATGCAATTTGGACAACTGCAAATATTTCCAAGCAAGACATCAGTTCGGACGACTTGTATGGCGACCATCTTGAAAAATGGTCGCCATTTTAAATTTTCAATTGGTTAATCATATAGATTTGTTTAATAGCCCTCTGAAAACATAGGAACCCACACTTAAATCATGCAAATTGGACATCTACAAATATTTCTAAGCTAAACATTATCTTCAGGCGACTATTTTGGCGGCCATCTTGAATAATGGCCGCCATCTTGGATTTTCAAATGGCCAATCGGGTAGATTTGATCAGTAGCCCTTGGAGATCAAATGTGCCAATTTGGGTGCTTGTATTATCATTTGCACGATTCTTCTCAAAAACGGCTTTTATCTGCTCCACTAAATATGGTCATAGGCAAATTCAATAGGACTCATAAAAGGTGAACGAGCTGACCATTCTAAAGCCTGAATACCTTTGGCATCAAATTAAAGGATCGAACACTCGATTTTGAAACATGACATGGCGCATTAGCCATCTAAAAAAATACTAAACATTTTTACATCGGGTCATTAATTAAGTGCTGCTTAACTTTCCAATTAGCTTTTGAGTACTGGCAGGTCGTCTTTTAAAATAAAATCCAAAACAACATAAAGAAATTAAAAACATGTTTAAGTTGTAACTTACCGGATAATAGGTAATACTTGAGTTTTGTGGAAGATGCGACATCGAGATTCAAACATACGTAAATGTTATAATTTGTTCCGCCGCCGAAAGGTTGTACTTCTGTTGCTGATCTGAAAATAAGCATTAATTTTACAAATATTTACATTGGTGATGTTTTAATATATCAAAATCAGTTTGAGACAAAATGGTAATTATAGGAGTATAATAACCATTGCTAATGTGACTTCACTCATTTCTAACCTATCCTAATGTTATATGAAGTCTAATCAAAGTTTATGCTGCCAATACAAAATTTCGTCTTTTTATCTTTTTTGACAAAAAGTTTCAAATCATAATCACAAAAACGACAAATTGTTCTAAAACAGTATAGGATATTTTCATAATTTTAAATTCAAATTAAGAGTTGCAGGTGGATTTGGAAGTGACGGGCGCACATGATGGTTCCATCACTAGCTTTCAAAGTCAAGGGTTGTGAGTTCGAACCTAACTCGGGACTTGGAAATTCCCATTTGCTCATACCAGAAACTAAAAGCTAATAACTAGAGTAGTCTTTCCGATGAGACTCAAAACCAAGATTATGCGTCTCATAACCTCTGTAGGTTCGAACAAGAGTGGGTCACTTGTGGCCACTACAGAGGACGTTCACAACTAAACTGAGCAACATAAGCGTTCGAAGATAAGTAGGTTTCTTGAAGCTGGTACGTATGACGCTTACAACTAGCTATAGAAGCGATTGAAACAGACCGAGCAAGATTAGATATAACATATTGATATAATTACATTCTGATACTTACTTTATGATATAATAACCTTCAGTTGTTTGATTAAAGCATTCAAAGGAATAAACATCAGTGGTACCATCTTGCTTGATGTTGACTGTGAAGTTATGTATTAAAGATGATTCTACATGCCATGTCCCTCTAGTGCTTGTCAACCAATCCCCGGTGGTAACCATGTCGGTCGGGAAAGTGCATTGTGATTCAACTGAAAATGAAACAGTACACCATTAGGAGAATAACACAATACAATTGTGCGGTTAAATTTAAGCATGATAAAATAGAAATTGTATTTTCTGTATGCTCTGAAAGACATGTCGCACAAGCCAATGGATATACATTTTTGATGAGGAATATCGTGTCATGTTCACCGTACGTGAAATGGATTTTTTTTAAAAAAAATACTGAAGCCTTTTATGTTTATCAGTGACCCGGTAGCTTTAAATTCAAAATGAAATGTCACTTGTAACCGAATGACTAAAAACTGTGTTTAGGATATCATTGGTTTACTTAAGTGTCAAATTTTTATTCGCTTATTGCTATTTTCTAAAATTAACTTAAGTACATGTACTTGTATCTACATCAGAAACATGGGCGGATACAGAAGAGGGGGATTTCGGGCAGTAAACCAAGGCCCCTAAAATTTAAAGAATGTGTAAGAAAAGGGGCTTTTGTTATTATTTAATAATAATAAGAATATTAATTATTTATTCAGACATAGTTTTACACTTCGGAGATGCAAGGAAATAGCGTTTTACAAATGTTATTTCTAATCTTAGACTAAGCAAGTCGCACGTTTCAATTATTCTATCTAGCCAGCGAATGAAGATACTTAGTTGTTTCTCTGATTTTAAAAAATCGCAAAGGTTTTTCATGTATATATTTGTAAAGACATCTCATACAGCAGAAATCTAGCATTATAAGTTGAACACGATCTTATATACCAAGGGAGGTAATAACAAAAATGTACAAGCAGTTGCTCATAGTCACGATAGGATTATTTAAATCTTTAACATTACGTAATAATATCAGACATTGAAATAAAATCATTAATCAAATAAAACATGGGATAGAACTCGATATATAATGGATCTTTCATGCAGAATTTAAATAATTTAAAAGATCTTTTGTGCATATTAGTGATTTATCACTGGAGAACTCTTAATGGTAATAATAGGGCTCTATTAATATTTGATAAAAATAAACACCGTTTTATTTAAAGGATTGGGAAAATAAAAATTAGTTTTAATATAAAGTCACAAAGTGATATGTTTACACAAACGCAGGCTATTTATTGATATTACTAATTGATTAAATAGAAAACTTGGTCAAAGTTCTCATGTTTCATGACAAAAATGTCAAGCTCATAACAAGATCGGTCTAATGATATAATTATAAACCCATTTAATGCGCGTCTGGTCATTCTAAATACGAAAAATTAAAAAGTTGTTAGATACGGACTTTCAAAAAAAAAGATTAAAAATTATTTTACTAATACTTAGTCAGAAGCCCAGGCTTATCAAGGCCCTTGCAGAGTTTCATGGTTGCCATTACAATATTGTTGATAAGTATGATATCTCTGTATCCGAAATAAACCCTGAATATAATTTGGCGTATAACAAGAGTATTAGAAAATATTTCAGTATTTTTTAAAAACATAAAAATAACCATAGATAACTTAATATTATATAGAAACTTAATATGTAATCTTTGTCATGCTCAGTTTGGTAATATGTCATTGTCACGTTAATTTTGTGTATGTTGTAATATAACCTGATGTACCATATATGTGACTCAGTGAATAAAGAATTGAATTGAATTGAATTGAATTGGCGTCCATGCTTCATGTATATTTAATTTGAAATTTCGATTTTACGCGTGGCGGTTGTAGCTACTGTAGCTAAGCAGGAGAAGTTTACCCTCCCAGAACAAGCGGTCTCACTTCCATGATTGAAGCCCATGTGTTTTAACTTAGTTTTCAAAGTTTTTACTTTGCCTTTGGTATTGTGGAAATGGATCAGTATGTGTGTTTGATATTCAAAGATTATCTAAAATGACAACAATATTCTAGAATCCAACTTATCCAACATAACACAAAAAAATGTATAAGATAAATTTTAGAAGACTAATTGACATTCTATTTTACAATTACACATCAAGAATTTAAGTTAAATCAATGAGACAGACAAAATCTGGGCGTTTTACAAACAACTTTTCGGTAACGGTACACAAACAATGCGACCCTTTACTATTGACATTATTGAATTACAGACTTGATTAAAATACACTTGGTTATTTAGTTTAAAACACTGCAATGATACCCTTTAATTTTGACATTTGAATTTTTTAAAATTTGAAATTATGTAGCCTCACGGGCGTTACTCGAAAACGCTCGTCTTGATTTCGAATTATTACGTTGACAAATTAGAAACTGGTAAATGTTTGTTTATTTGCAAATAACAGTATCAGTTATAATGATAAACATTAAAAAGTTAAAGTAAATACAAATATAATGGTAAAATTATACATAATGTACTCATTATGGCAGTTAAAGGGGTAGACTTGTTAAAATGACTTTAGACATTTCATTTAAAACTGTCTTTAAACAATATTTAATATCAAATTCAAAGATACCAACCAATGTCCCAATCACAATTCGAAAAGCAAAGTAAAAACTTTGAAAACTGGCAAATTAAGTTAAACATGTGGACTTACATCAGGAAATGAGACTGGTTGCTCCAGAAAGACAAGCACACCGATCCCAAACAGCCACATTCGAAATTTATACAATGTATAATCAACATGTGAACTTCTACTATGAGGGTGAGACAGCTGGTTGCTACAGAAAGACAAGCACACCGATCCCAAACAGCCACATTCGAAATTTATACAATGTATAATCAACATGTGAACTTCCACTATGAGGGTGAGACTGGTTGCTCCAGAAAGACAAGCACACCGATCCCAAACAGCCACATTCGAAATTTATACAATGTATAATCAACATGTGAACTTCCACTATGAGGGTGAGACAGCTGGTTGCTCCAGAAAGACAAGCACACCGATCCCAAACAGCCACATTCGAAATTTATACAATGTATAAGCAACATGTGAACTTCCACTACAAGGGTAAGGCCGGGTGTTACAGAAGACTAATGTGATATATTGTAAATTCTATTACATGTACTGACTAAAACGATATCATAAGTTATACTGCTTAACGACCATAAATAGGTTTTAAACTATGTTTTATTTTTAGTGGGAATTTGAATCTGAACCAAATGTTAAAATTAAATCTGGGATACACTTTTTCTCCTGCTGGTTTATTGACAAATGCATTTGATTTTAAATTCCGTTTGAAAGAGTTGAAAAATGTATACATAATATGAGAGAAAAAGTACCTGGTGTGAATGTTTGAATTTTTTAAAATACAGTTAACTGGACTAAAGACTAACATGGGGTGGTTCATTTAAAAAAGCTGTATTAGACTATTTCAAATTTAAATTCTTTAAAAATTAATACAGGTATCGATAATACAAAATGCATTGTAAACTAATAAAACGTTAAACAGTACTAACACACAAAAACTCATTGTTGATGCACTTTAACAGTTTGTTACAAAATAAACATTTTGAAACCAAAAGAAGTTTTCTTTCGAACTGGGAATTTGTCACAACATCTACCATATATATGTATATTGCTTCATAGAAAAAGAAACTTTCACAATATTTCAATAGAAAAAAATCATGGAAACCATCACCTTTTTCTTATATCTATAAATGTAGCCTTTTGCGGGTGTTATTATTTAAGAGATAAAACGTCATTTATTGATCTTAAGGTGTCGAATTAAATGATTTGACGGCGACAGTCTTCTCAATACACATGTTACAACAGTAACAACATATCGTCGTAGTAAAATGCTGAACTGGAAGAATACAAAATGTCTTACAAAATACCACATGTAACTATCAATCTATATAGAACTAATTGATGAACCATATTGTATTAACGATATGCACATCTCCTATCAATGTTGATGTTTTGCACCAAGTTTCATGTAATAGTGTTTAAAAGTTTTGGAGAATTTACGCAAAAAGAATTTCGGACGAACGGACTGACTGAAGAAAGGGCGGACGGACGGACGGAAACTTGAATTCAATACCCCTCTAATAAGGGTGATAAGACATTAAAGCAGCTTAATAAGTTAACTAAAACTGATTGTAGAAGAAATAACAGCAGATCCAAACATGGTCATTTTGTAGTTGAATCTTGAACTTGCTATTGTTATTTATGGTAAAGTTTACAGGGGAATCAAAATCAAATATATCAATTCATGTCCAAATCAAAATCCCAAAGCAAAGTAAAAACTGAAAGTGATAAATTACGTTGAACACGTGAACTTCCACCAGACAGGCGAGGCCGGGTGCTCCGGAAGGGTAAGCACCTCCTGTTTATTAGATAGACCCGCCACGTGTTTACGTAAGTATTGAAAAATGAGAGTTAAATGAACATGTTACTACGGGACAACGTTGTGTAATGATTCCGTGGTGCGAACAAACCATGTAACTACGGGACAACGTTGTGTAATGATTCCGTGGTGCGAACAAACTGTACAATAGCGTATCACAAGAGCACAAAAAGACTTCCACGTACGCACGTAGAACTTTTTCTGTATGGCCTCATTCAGCCACTGTTCAAGAGAAGAAGGTATATATATTGCATGGTTTAAAGTTGACAATAGGAAAAATTAGGTTGTCATATAGCATTTTGTATGTATTTTATGGTTGGTTTTTAAAAGAAATAGTATATAACAAAGTTATTATATTTGTGGAAGTTTGATCAAAACCAGTTACTTACAAATAATAACAAGTAGTAACATACTCGTACCTGTGGTATTTAAAAAAAACACCACATGATAGTTTTTAAATTCACAGTTTGGGTATAAAGTTGAATATCGATTGTGTACTTGACAAAGAATGTGTATCTTAATTACATGGAGATGTAGGATTTTATCTTTAGTTACTTTTCAACAGAGGATTCAGATACATACGCCACAATTAATGTAATTTTCACCATTCAAACATTGATATACTCGTTTCTATAGATTGTCCGCCATTTCGTTTTAAACTGACTTTAGTTTTTATATAATGGCAAGTATGAAATCTTATTAAATTTGAAAAAAAGTGAAATTGATGATACCAAAATAATTTCATTTTTTGTTTGCAGTCCACATCGACATTTGATTCGGCCCATCCCGGACCATCGCGGTGTACAATGCACCTTGTCTTATGTATGACCAGTGTTTAAATACTAACTCTTCCTCGAGAATCTTTAACTGCTACATTTATATTTGCCAGACTTATATCTGGATATCTGGTCGCTTGCAAGGTGCAATTTAGATCTCATGGTGACTGACTCGATGAACATGTCCAATAAAACAAGAGATATAAGTTAAGATTATTAACTGTGGTTCTTGCCCATAAATAAATTTCCATAACCTATAGCTTTTTCTGAACTATTGATAAGTTGAAATATTTCCGTTTGTTTTGAGCTTCTAACTGTTGGTTCTTTAATGCATTTTTTTTCATTGATTGTATTGGAAGCAACACATACGTTAGTGATGATTGGTAACAGTTAAATAAAACAAAGAATGATGGTGGTAAAGCCTTGTGACTTTTGTTGTTTCTTGGGCCCTTTTTCAATAATTACTACATTTTATTTGTGTTTATTTGGGCCCAATAATTAAAGCCATGCCGATTTTTTAAATTAAAAATATATTGAAAATTAATTAGCTCTTTAGCTCAGGGAACAGTTTTAGGGCCCTTTTTCAACAGTTACTACTTTTTATATCAGTTTTTTTGGTCCAATAATAAAAGTCATCTCATTTTTTTTAAATTTTAAAATGTAAGTAAAACAATTATTATTAATTTTTAATATTTATATAGAAAATTAAAATGTATAGCATATTGCACTATTATTTGCATACGCAAGAGTTGAACCATCATTGAACTTGTAAGTGAATTAAAAGGAAACGTGAAATCAGCCTTTCGACCGCTGGGGACCAATTTGCAATATTATCAAGTTGTAAAGGAATAATGATGGACAACATTACACACAATAAAGAGTTATAAAATGCTAATCATATCTTGTTTGACATATTGCATGTTCTAAAACAACGTACATGACAACAGCCAGCAGGAATATGAACAAACTAAGAAAATTTTTCAAATTTCTTTATTTCTCACAATTGTCGAATAACAATACAGAGAACATGTTAACATAATTATAAATAAACATGTTGCATGCGCGTGTTACATACATATACATTATACATAATATAAATGCCAACCTGGAGGATTGACTCTCTCAAAAATGACACATATAAATTTGCATAGGTTATTTAACAATGACAATTTTTTTGTAGAAAATAATGAATTGTATTTTAACACATTTGGATTTTTTCTATAAAACAGAGGTAAATATTTCTTTCTTTCATCAGCAAAATTTTTACAAATCATTATGTAATGAAATTCATCCCCAAGTTCTTCAAGACACAAATTACATATTCTTTCTGATTTTGGAATATTGGACCATCTACCTGTTTCAATGGGTAATCTGTGATTGCTGGTCCTAAATTTACTCAATAAAATTTTGTTTTTTGTAGAAATTGTAGATAACAAATAATATTGAATATCAAAATTATTAATAAACAATCTATAAGATATACCTTTAGAAGAATTGTTAATATCACTATTCCATTTTTGTAAAAATTGATCAAATAATCTTTGTTTAACACATTTCACTAACCATGTTTTACTATAAAAAGTCTGAAATAACCATATATTGCATAAACCACATTCTTCAAAAATAGATTTTAAATTACATAACCATTTTGAATTTATACCTTGAGAATAATATGAATATAAAACTCCATAAACAAGAAAAGTATATTTAGTTTCTTTGCCCGTTATAATATTTGTCCAAAAATTCACAATTCTTGCTTTGATATTTATAATAAGGGGGTATCTTGCCAATTCACCATACACTATAAAATTTGGAGTTGATTTTTTAAGATGTAGAATAATTTTACAAAATTTCAAATGTACTTTTTCTAACACATCACAATTTTCAAATCCCCAAACCTCACATCCATATAATAAAATGGGCATAACTGTTTTATGAAACAAATCAAGTTGGCAGTCAATTGATAAATTAAACAAACGTGCTTTCTTAATAACACAGTACATAAAAGAAAGGAAAGAACAAAAAGATAAACGGCTCTGATTACACAACTTTGCTTATATAACATCTAAATTGTTACCCAGAACAAGTCGTTATCATAAGTTTGTGAAATACATGCATTTTAGTATTTATGGAAAAAACCTGTCTAAAAATGTTATCAAAATACATAATACAAACATGTACAGCACTCCGAATTTTACGCTTGTCTTGCTTTTAACCTTGGTAAAATTGCCTACATACATTCTTTGATATTATAGATCCCGGCGGTTGAGTGGTATATGACGTGCACATACGAATCACAGGGCCTCTCGCCACCTAGGTTTGAATCCTACTCCGGAAATATCTCCTAGTGAAAATGCTTGCCGAAGGTGGTTCTCTCGGTACTCCAGTTTCCTCAGCCATCCCTGGACTGACCACTTGGATATGAGTGTATGAATCTTAACTGGGGTGTGAAAATTCATTGCTCCACTTTACTCAACTCCTATGACACCTGCTGAAGACTGGGGGCACTTATACAACCTTCACTCTTAGTAGTCCGTTTCTTTGTATACTTAAAGATTACACACAGAGGAATCACTTGTCCATTGTGTATGTTCAGACTTACGTTGGGAGTAAAATATGAAATAAAACACCTGTATGTTACTAACATCAACAATGTATATATATTTGTATGTGGGATGGGGTTGGAGTTAGAGTCACATTTTGGCATTTCCATAGCCGTTGAACGTGTCTACAGAGGCACGTTTATACATAGATAGTCAATGGCGCATCACCTCTTTTTCTGAAACCGAACATGTATGTAATCATTAGAAACAAACATACTAATCTATGTTTAAATTAAAATCTCAAAGCAAACCAATTTTTTACACTGGCAAACCAGGTTAAACATGTGACCTTCCAACAGGCCTAGTGAAGTTAGGCCGGATGCTCCAGAAGGGTAAGCACTTCTAATTTTAGTGTGTGCAATTTTAGCGCCAATGACAATTTAGGTAAATTCACATAACTTGAATCGACTTAGATCTCATGGATCACCTTATGTTCTGTGGTCGTCTTTAATTTGACGATGGATTTAAATAATTAGCACTACTGTAACATCGCGAAAATCGCTAAAATGAGAAACCCGCTTAAAGAATACGTTTACATACGTAAATATCCAGTAAGACCAAAGTTTGGATGAGTTCATTCTTCATGAAAGAGCGGAAAAACATGAATATCAAGAATTCATTTTGTGTGTATATAAGGACATTTGTCTCAATAGTTAGTTGTCAGTTTGCTTCACAATCCCGGCTTATCTGTTTTCTTTAAAATAGAATATGGAAATTTCAACCTAAAAAGCTACCATGGAAACCAAAACCAAAGATAAAGGGGAAAAGTAACGATTGAAATAAGAAAAGGCAAGATAAAAACATATTAAAACCCTCTCGAAATACCCGACTTTGGACGGTTGTTTGATATAAGGCCAAAATGAAGTGCCATTATAGCAATATCTACATTTTATTTAAAACAAAATAGACGTTGTGTTATTTGAAACGCCTTATCTGAAGCACATTACACGTGCAAAACCTACTTGAGCTTGTTTATCTAAGCTACTGTAATAGTTGATCTGACTTTTAAAAAGTACGTGATTGATTGATTGATTGATTGATTGATTGATTGATTGATTGATTGAATAAATTGTGTTTTATGTTCCAGTCAAGAATATTTCACTTATATCGATACGTCACCAGTTATATGTGAGTGACTACCTATTTTCAAGTCAAGGCCAGACCCGGCCGAGGTTCAAACCCACGACGCCCAAGTTCCCCACATACGGAGCGATCAATTTACCAACTTAGCTACCGTAGTGGTGTCTAAAATTTACAGAATTTCAAATTTAAAAAATTACTTACCTGTGGGAAAAATCAGCAAAACCACAAAAAGCAGCAAACCCTGTCTCAGATCCATCCGATTTAAATATTCCAAGCGAAAATTAACAGACTACTGAAACTTTCCTTCAATTGAAATCACATATTTATATCTTTATTAACACAAACACAAAAACGGTATTAATTCCATAACGAATTTTCACATTAAAAAAACTTGATAAAAAAAATCAAAAACCGATTTTTAAATAAAAAGATTACATTTTATAAAAATTTTCTACACTATATTTAATTTAAGATAAATTCCATTTTTAAATTCCCACTGTTTTGATTCAAGGCATCACGTTAAATAATCTAAGTGTAATTAGTTTGTCATCCATGTTTGTTGATTTGCCTATGACACCGGCAGTATAACGTACTAAATCATGCATATTCCATAAGAAATCCTAAACATTATATCACTTCAATGATTCTGATCACTGGATCAAAAATTTGAATTAAACTCTATACCTAGCTCACTGAAAGGTTACGAATGAATTTTATTTAATAGAATTTTACATGATAAAGAAAGGTTAAACTAATGCCTTTCTAATATTCACCCAAACAATGTCAATTTTAACTTGCATTGTCAAAAGCAGTCTTATATGCTTTTCTTAAACTATAAAAGCATATTCATATTTCGTTTATTACTACGGATAGGAAAATAACATGCTTTACAATATCGACTTAAAGTAAAATAGGTATTCCTTCTATGTTGACGCATTCAATGGTAATTCTTTTAAAATCGATTTTTTGAGAAAAATATTAAATCGATGTGAAAGGGCACAGCTACAATTTGAAAAGCTTTTTTAAATTAAAGGAAATCATGATTTGAAGTTTATCCACGGAAATATTAACGTGTATGAAAAGTGAAATATCAATGCATGACCAATTTTTATATTTATCGAATATACTATCTCAATTAATGTTTAAACTTCTGTAAAGAAAAAAATAGTACACCGTTAAAAATTACTGAGGAACTGTTGAAGTTGATGGCGGTATGATAAACTTTAATTTGGGTTAATTTTGTTTTTCAGATCAATTGATTAAATATAAATTCAAACTTTTTAAACAAATAAAAATAGGAACCAGAGTGGATAAATGAATCAATAAAGCACAAAACAGTACCTAATAAAGTGTAAAATATCTACTCCATTATAATGTTTGTGTAGTCAAGAACTAATATAGAGAACAATTACAATCTCGATATAACGACCTGACAGAGATGAGACATGACAAAAGAGACATGATCTGATCGATCAACAGTCCTTTAATGTCGACTTTTAACATTCAAACATTTATCAGTTTTCTGTATCAACATTTACTATGTCAATTGTTTCTATATTTAATTTTAATTGAATCTAATAAATAAACCATTCATCGTTAGTTTCTATCTGTGAAGCTCATGGAGGAGGGGAGATAACCTATCATAAAACTTTAACTTCTCAATATAACTGATATAATATAATCTAATACAGTTCTATTAAACTATCAAACTAAGAATTTCAGACATGCTTGTTTCCCATCAAAATATTGCCAGAAATGACACTAGAATTTACTTTATAATTACAAACAAATTTGGTACATATATGCCCAGTATACAACAGGGTACATACAATGTAGTAAAACTTTAATAAATTTGAGTCATAATATAGAGGCAAAAGTGTTTCACAAATACATCGTATATTATATTACAGGATACGTAAACAGTACTACAAAGGTTTACTGTCAAAAGCAAATGTCCAGTGAAATAAGTATGGTCCATTATAATATACGTATAATCAAATCCACGTAATATTACTCGTTTGTCATTTTATTAAATTTCTCATAACCCCCTTAACATCACCATACACAAAAGAACATGCTCTGTAAAATAACACCATTTATGCTCTAATCATATAAATAACAAACAAGTCGGATTTATGTTGTTTTTCTGAACGTTTTCTTTTGTGTGCGCTCTCTCTCTCTCTCTCTCTCTCTCTCTCTCTCTCAGGCTCTCTTATGAAAGGGAGGTAGTCTGTTGTTGGTTCTACTATTAGGTTTACGGTTACACTATTGTTGTTGTTCGTCTGTTGTTGTAGACAAGTATGATGTCTCTGTATCCAAAATTATCCTGGATATATTTGACGTCCCATGTTCAATTTATTCTCAATCCTGATTTAATACGTGTCGTGTGTAGCTAATCAGAGGGTGTGTACCGTTCCAGAGCACCGGTCTCATTTCTCTGGTAGAAGTTCATGTGTTGAACTTAATTTGCAAGTTTTCTGAGTTTCTGCTTTGTTGGATTTGGAAATGTATCCTTTTTCTATTCCTTCTATTCTAAGCATGTGTTTTCAGCTACAAATGTTGCTATATTTTCTTCAACCTCTTCAAAACAGTATGAAAATAATATTGTTAAAAAACAGAACGAAGTAACCTATCGGATGCCTTATTGTCACTTAACTCAGAGTACGAAATTCCCCGTAGAGCAAACACTTAATTGATTAACTAGAATAATAAGTCTCAAAATTGTCGCCTTAAAGCATTATTTCCTGGTACATTGATTTTCCTTATTTTTATTGGCGGTAATTACTTCTTTTAGCCTATTGTATAACATTCGTGTTTTATTGGTTTTTATCAGCTGGAGTTTATTGCAGTCATCGATAACTTTCTAATTAATTCTTAATCAGGTGTAACCGTTAACGACATATAACATCTTACACACACGTCATGGTATTTAACAGGTATTCAAATAAAACCGAATCAAGGTACTTGTAATATAGTCTGGTATTTTTTGAGATTTATCTTGATAGACATGGAGTTTTAATGGGAATGTGAATTATTGAACTCGACATGCTTCATATTTACGATATTGGATTTTGACGAATGCCTAATTCATATTCATTTTTCTATTTCACCCTTTCATTTTTTCATTTTTTCATTTTTTGCATGTCATAGTACTTAACCCATTCACAGCTGAAAGCTAAAAACATTTGCCTTCGAAATATTTTTAAATACACGTATTTGCGCAGCATATAAACAGAACTGTCAACATTTAAAAGATGAATTTTATTTTGATACAGTGAGATATAAAATTAATGTTGTTGTTGTTGTTGTTGTTTTGAAAGTTGTTGTTCCTAATGTTTTTTTGAAGTTGTCCTTGTCAGGATTGCGTCTGTTGTTATCGTTGCTGTTGTTGTTTTGACATTTGCTGTTGTCAAGGTTGTTGTTGTTGTTGTTTTAAAAGCTGTGGCTGTTCTTTGTGAAGATACAGAAATTATTGTATATAACAGGGATTTGATTGACTGATATTGAAGTTCGGTCGTATCAAATGCGGTGTCTTTTAAACAATATTTAGGCTGTATAATCAGATACAATGTATTACTAGCTAATTAAACTGATGTTATGGTCACTCGATGATGTCGACTGTTTATTAACAGGACTTACATACCCTTCTAGAAATAACCGGGAACTGTAGTCATACAGAGTGGAATAGAATGGTATCATGGAGTGTTACTCCCCAGCATTCACCTTATCGAGGCAATCAGTTCAGGGACGGTGGAGGAAACCGGATTGTCCGGAGAGAACATCCAACATTCAACATGCGAACAGACAAAATGTACCGATCCATAACCGCGTTTTGTAGACTCGCTCGACAGGCGAACTGCCCATGTCCTCACCACAATATCATGAATTCAGACTGACATGCTTCAGGGATACAGACCTGGGGGACTTGTTTTCCATTTAACAAATCAATATTGGAAATGTTTATTTATGTCATTATATCCGAAATTTCTAAACCTTCTAAAAACAAGTAATATGTTCTTTTATATTTTACTGCCACTTATAGATTTAAAATAAATAAAATAAAAAACAGATCAGTGATTATATATGTATAATCATCGATAAACTCTGTAAACTTTCTTTGTATGAAGTAACTTAACCATGTGAAATGTTTTGATCGTAATACCGATGGCTAAAAGCGTTATGAAATAAATGTATTATATATGAAACTAAATCTACCAATTAATAATGTTTACTTAGTAAAAATTTGATTTCTGAATTGAACTTTTGAAACGTAATGCCATGAATTATGCTACAAAGTGTTAACAAAGGCTTTGTTTCATTATATGAAAACACATGATTGTATTGAAATATCTCTCTCTCTCTCTCTCTCTCTCTCTCTCTCTCTCTCTCTCTCATTGCGTTGCATCGATTTCTAAAAAGCTATTAATGTAAACAAAGAGCTTTAAATTATCAGTTTGATTGGAGATTTCCATCTACTCGGTCACTATGATATCTTTAATACACCATAAGTACATTCCATAGTAAACAACTAGACGCCGCTAGCACTACAATTAAATCAATATTGTGAGCGTAAAGATAAAAATAATTACTAGCGTATCTGTCTGGTAGGTTTTTATCACAGTGGAATTTCCAGACAAAAACGCTTAAGAAGAATTAATAATCTAATTCTATTTGTACTGTATGGGTTCCGTAGTGTGATTGTGGACTTTCTTAGGAGTTAATGTCACATTCAACTATTAGAGCTCTTAATCTAGGTTTGCTGCATAAGAAATGTAAATGGTTCTGTATTCCGTGATTGTGGACCTTATAAGTTAGGTTCATGTTTGTTGAAGTGTCAGAAATATAAAACTTTTAGTTCTCTGAATTTAGTTTTGCTAGATAGAAAATATATACAGGACTTCCGTAATGTGAATTTATAATCAAAAACAAACATACCAATTCATGTCCAAATCACAATCAATAAGCAAAGTAAAAAAAAACTTTGAAATTGACAAATTAGATTAAACAAGTGAACTTCAACGAGGGAAGTGAGACCGGGTGCCCAAAAAGGGTTTAGCTACACTAGTCAAAATTGAGTTGAAGGAACATGTAACTATATGAGACGTCAAATATATCCAAGGCAAATATTATACTTATCAACAATACTGTGATGACGGCCCTTGATCTTTTTGAGGCCCCTGATAAGCCTAGGCTTGCATAAGAAATATATTGAAGTGCCAGAAATATTATAATTATCACTAATAACTACTCTAAATATATTTATACTGTATATGAATTGCACAGGTTTCAAAAAATTTGGATGAAATATTGAAATACCAGAAATATTATATTCATAACTATTTTGGATTAAATTCAAACTAGAGCATTGGGTTGTTTATAACTTTAATTGCACAATTATTATTAATTTATGTTAACTCTTTGAGAATACATAAATTCAGAAAATAAATATCATTGAAAAATGTGTAAATATCGGTCATTGTGTTATTGTGTTTCAAGTATTTCTTAATAATTAATGAAATTATGTTTAATTTGCTATTGGTTAAACATATTAAAGTTGTAAATTATGGGGTTTTCAATTGATCCACTTCACGAAATAAAACCAGCATTCAAACATTTTAATTGCACCGTTTAAAGAATTATGAAAGAAATGAAGCGTGCTTAGCAATTTTAACTAATTATTCGTCAAATCTATTTACACTGATTCTTATTTGGGATTTCATTTTACTTGTTTTTTTATTAAGTCTTGAACTTTCTAGACTTATATACCTATCTTACATAAAAGTTCTATAAAGTTTTAATAAAAAAACAAACAAACATACCGGTCCATGTTCAAATAACAATCCCAAAGTTAAAACTCTGAAAATTAGCAAATTCAGTTAAGAAAAGTTTAATTCCACCAGGAACTGTAGCCAGGTGCTCCTGAAGGGTAGGTATCTCCTGTGTAGTTACGTTCACTGGACGGTTTTAAGGATGTTAATGGTAATTAGTCAGCTCCTCTACCTTTTAACAAGCAAAGGAAACGATTGCTTAACATTGAAATGCCAACCTTAAAATGTGCCATCATATTGTAGACAACTACGATTAAGAATCCTCAAAAACGTGTGACTACTGCTGAAGCTCAGTTGATAGAGTGCTCGCTCCGTGAAAGGGAGGTCGTGGGTTCGAGCACCGACTGGGTCTGACCCAAGATTTGAAAATGGGTAGTGACTGTTCTTTCGCCAAGCACTCGTCATTGCGAAAAGGCACGGTTCTTTTGGATGGGAACTTAAAATAAATTAGGTCCCGTTTCACGATAGGTAATGAACCCTGCTTTATATTGTCATAAGAGCAACACAGAGGCAAAATTCTGCACCTTCGCCTAAAGCTGGCGACGTCTCGATATAAGTGAAATATTCTTAATTGGGATGTTTAACACCATTACTCAACTCTTGAAAAACGTGTGAAATTACAATTGAGAATAAAAAATGAACATTGGCCGTGAGACGTTAAGTATATCTAGGACACTACTGGATACAGATACAACACACATGTACTGATCAACAACAATATAGTGATGACGACCATAAAACTTTTTAAGGGCATTGATAAGACCACTGAGCTAAGAATTTATCGGTAAGCACTTGCTTCGCTGTACAAAATCCCCCGAAGTGGGACAAGAAGTACCGTTGCGTATAAATCGTGAAACAGACATACTATAAGTATTTTAAGCAGTTATATTGTTGCTTAGAAAGGTTAGAAAAGGTTTGTCTTAATGCTTTAGATGTAGCCTTTCGTGGCTGTCATAATTGAAATATAAATCTATATATGAAACAGAACTTACAAAATCACTAGGACAGCATTCACATAGTCTCTGTATGCATGTGCAGTCTCCCCAGATTTAACAAGCTCTGCATAAATTCTGCTTCCAAACCAACAATCAATAGTGTACACAATGTGTTCATTGTTTTACTATTGCTTGTTGGAAAAATATTTTGGTTAAAACAACAAATATTTTGTCTATCTAAATATCTAACATTTCCCTATAAATATATATTTAGTGCAATTATGTTATATTTATTTTGAAGCCCTTTGAATTTGGAATGAGATATTGCTGCGCAAAATGTATAAAAATCAAAAGTTTAATACTTTTTACACGAAATGAAGTATTTGTAATATGACGTTTAATTAAATCCTAACATAGTTAGAATATATTTTTGGTTAATACCAGATGAAAAATATACTTTTAATTTATCTGAAAAATACAAAGATTATCTTTAAAGACTGTCAAAATTTGTGTCGCTGCTAATGATTTAGTAGTAAAAAGAGATAGTGTATCGAATGCACTCTTATTTTTTACTTTTTAAATTATATTGCAAAATAATCCCATATGCAGTTCGACAAATAAGCATATAAACGATAGCCGAAATCTTTACACTTGTACAAAATTTCTGTGATGTTGATCATGAGTCTAAATAAACCGAGTGACATTAACAGTACAAACATGTCCAAAGTTTAACACTAGAACGGTATTTCCGGTAAGTCATTGGTCACTCGTTACATCCAAAAACTGTTGTCTATTGGACAATACGCAATGGAAAGTAAGCAATAATAAGCAGCAATTGTTTCCTTTTTTCGGTTTCTAGATTCCAATATCTCAACCAATCGACAGCAGTGTTTTGACACTATTTCATTAGCTCAAACTCAGTGTAAGACTTTCGACGGGTCTTTATTGTATACCCTGATAAGTGATAAAGGTTGTAAAATTAGCACCTGTATCACCTGTATAATTAATTAATCAGGTATTTTTCCGATTACATAACGTACTTATCCGTATTACATAACAAGTACACGCTACATTTACAAGCACTTTACCAATTATGTTATATAGTGCAGTTCTGACGTTGTATAATCTGATGCACTTGTTTACTTGTTTGTTGAGATTCTAATTTTATATAGCCATCAGTTTTAAATGAATTGCATGTCAAATTTAATTGATGTCAAACCCTTCGTTATGTAGCATATCGACATGAATGATATTCAATGAATGATACACACACAAAAATGCAATTTGGAAGTTTAGCCAGTTTTCAAAAGTTTCCAAAGCTTTTACTTGGATTTTTTATTTTTGAACATAGACTGTTTTTTTTATTTTAATATCGTTTATAAATACATAATTAATACTAATATCATACATATGCAATTCTATAGAGTATTGTCATCTATTGACAGTTTTTTGTGCAGAAGTTTACAGAGAGGTATAATTAGAATTTAACATGATTTGTATAAACTGAAAAGCATCTTTAATTTAATCTCAGCAGGTGTATATTTGACAATCTAAATTTAAATCTAAATCAATTTTAATTACAACGAAATGTTAAAATTAGAATGATTTTATCAATACAAATAATAATAAAGTTCTTTAAATAGAAAATAACCATGTTTCATAAGCGATTAAGGGTGAAATGATTATAATGAGATTATGAAATTAAGGTTGGCTAAAATAACAATGAGAGATTCACTGGTCACAAGCCTTGCCTTAAAAGTGCCGATAATTAAAGTACATGTGTTTCAGTGGTCACAAGTCTTGTCTTTTGTCCATAGTAAAAGTACATGTGTTGTAGATGTCGCTGACCTGACCTGACTTTGACCTCTGAACATGAAATCATTTAGAACCACGTACATGTATATGTACTGCCCAATAATGATTGTTATAAGTACAGTCAAACCTGTCTATAAAGGCCACTCAAGGGAACCAGTAAAGTGGCCTTTATAGACAGGTTTAAATAACATTAATAAAGAACAGTTGGGATATAATTCTACTGGCCTTTATAAGCACGTAGCCCTTATATAGAGGTGGCCTTTAAGGCAGGTTGGACTGTAAAGGTCAAACGGGTAGGTCAGTGCTGTTTGCTTATGCAATTCTATCTTCCATTATCTAACTTAAGTTTACTGTTTGCACATTCTAAGCAAAGATTTCATGTGATGTTGTTGCTATTACAATTTAATAGAAAAATAAAATTGTGAAACTGGCAATAGTCACGAACACGATAAACTAAAATAAAAGTTTTTTTTAAAAGAAACGACCAGGTCAGGTATGTTTGGCCAAACAAAGAACTAACGCCTCAGCATGTATACTCTTTATCTAACAGTTGTATATCAGAATTTAAAAACAAATAACATAATATTTATTTTATTTTCGCGTAACACATATTTTATTGACATAAGCAATCAGGTATTTTTAATAAATTGATAGATGAGTTGCTGGTTGCCTTGTCGAAATGCCTCTCTGGTGTGTTTCAAAACGTTTCTCTCATTAGGGGTTCCCTAGCCCCATGAATACAAATATTTTGCAACACGTTCACTATCTGTTACAGCACACTGGGAAATACCTTCTAAGATCATAGTAGGGAATAACTTCTCGAAATGGTCAGTTTTCTTAAACATAACAAATACACTCCCACATTCCAACTGAATCAGCTTTTGCGTGCATAAATTAAAAAAATAAATTAAAAAACAGTTTGATTTGCTTATGTTAACGATGATATGTTATCTACTTGCTTTGATGTGTCTAAGCTTTGAAGTTTAATAGTCAAACACAAGATACCGGTCTATATTCAAGTTTTGATGTTTAATTGGATTTCTTTTCAAGCTTTTTTTCAAGTTATGAATATTAATATCCTATAAAAACGTTCTTGTACCTCTTTATGGTATATGTTTCTTTAATAAACTAACAAATAATATATTTGGTATTTTATCCATACCTCTACGTATATGGCCATTATATACAGTGTCCGTTCAAAGTCAGGAATATTTTATTATATATGCATTTTGACGAGTTTATGCGCTTAAAACGAAAAAATAAAAGCAAAATGTTCAATTTCTCATAAATTAAATTTAACTTATAAATTGTCATGCTTAGTATGTTTGTCAGAAATTGTACTCATTTTTTACTTGGAAGGACAGAGCATAAATCGTCTTTGAATATAGATATCATCTATATCATCCTGTCTATATTAATTATGTATATCACATTTACGTACTTTATTCAAACGGATTGTCCTACCCCGCCAACATTATGTTTTACTTTAAATCACAGATTAAAACCCGTACTTGCACTGAATGATAAACGATTAATAAGAAAGCGATAGAGGACACCAAATTTAATTTTATCTCTGGTTTTTATAAGATTACAGAACCAATGCAATACCGTATACAGACCTGTCGATACCCAGCTATCGAACTAGCGCTGTAACAACTCCTAATGAAGTCCGACGCCTAATGAAGTCCGGACTTCATTAGGCGTTGAAAATTTCGACGCCTAATGAAGTCCACAGATTGGGGCTCAAGACGAGGAGACTTTTTGATATTACCAAAAAAAAGTCTCAAAATTTTACGACTTCAATTTAGACCAACTAGCAATATGAATGGATTTTGATCAAACTTGGAACCAAAGTTATTGTCCGTCTGTCCGTCCGTTCGTCCGTCTGGACGTTGGGAAAGGGAGGTATTTGTCTCTCCAAAGACCGTTTTAGTTTCAGCTCTTTTTGGGGAGGCATAAAAGGTACCAATCGAGAATAATCGATAGATTGATTGATTGATTGATAGATAGATTGATTGATTGATTGATTAATTAATTGATTGATTGACTGATTGACTGACTGATTGACTGACTGAAAGACTGACTGATTGATTGATTGATTGGTTTGTTGAATGGGGTTTTTAGATCTAGTCAAGAATATTTACTTATATCGAGATGTCACCAGCTATAGATGGAATATTTGAAGTTTTTACCTTTGAGGTGCGTACAGTGTACAGGGAGGGTCTCCAACGAGCCATACTTTCTGTGATACATTGTTATCATGTGATGCTTTGGTTTATCAGGTCTTTTTCGAAGGACCCGTGACTTTCATTGCTAAATGCCGAGCTGCACATGTAAATAACATTAGCAACACTCTGCTATTTTTTTGCATTTTACAATATTTTAATCTTGCGTGCATTACCATGCATGTAATGAGGTGCCCAAAATATAATAATATTTATTTATTTATTTATTTATTTATTTACTTATTTATTCTTATTTTTATCTATCTTCTCCGCTAAATTTCTCAACAAGGTTTCTTAGAATCCATCATACGTACATGTATATAAAATCAAATGTGATTTTTTCCCCCAAACTCCCGTGCTTACTTTATCATGTGATGAATTTCATTAAGCTTCGAGGCAACAACATGGCTAACGATGTCCCATAGTATTTCATCCGTTTTAATCATAGTTTATGTGCAACAGATATATTTATTTTTACCATGAAAAAAAAGTTTTGCAGTGGACTTTATATCAAGTGTTTTAATGAGTTAAAACGCGGAGGATCGTTGATATAGACAATATCATGTTAGCAGTATTAGATAAAGTAGTAGTATACCTTTCTGAAGCTGAACTTACATTAACATAACGCCTAATGAATTCCCTTATTATATCTCGTTACATGTACATAGTGGACTTCATTAGGCGTCGGGGTAACATAACGCCTAATGAATTCCCTTATTATATCTCGTTACATGTACATAGTGGACTTCATTAGGCGTCGGGGTAACATAACGCCTAATGAAGTCCCTTACCTTATCTTATCACATAATGGACTTCATTAGACGTCGAGGTAACTTAACGCCTAATGAAGTCCATTACTATATCTTTGTACATAGTGGATTTCATTAGGCGTCGAGGTAACTTAACGCCTAATGAAGTCCCTTACTTTATCTTTGTACATAATGGACTTCATTAGACGTCGAGGTAACTAAACGCTTAAAGAAGTCCATTACTTTATCTTTGTACATAGTGGACTTCATTAGGCGTCGGGGTAACATAACGCCTAATGAAGTCCCTTACCTTATCTTATCACATAGTGGATTTCATTAGGCGTCGAGGTAACTTAACGCCTAATGAAGTCCCTTACTATATCTTTGTACATAGTGGATTTCATTAGGCGTCGAAGTAACTTAATGCCTAATGGAGTTCATTACTATATCTTTGTACAAAGTGGACTTCATTAGGCGTCGAGGTAACTTAACGCCTAATGAAGTCCATTACTATATCTTTGTACATAGTGGATTTCATTAGGCGTCGAAGTAACTTAACGCCTAATGAAGTCCCTTACTATATCTTATTCCAAAATGAATTTCATTAGGCGTGGAGGTAACTTAACGCCTAATGAAGTCCCTAACCATATATATTATTACACTGTGGACTTCATCAGGCGTTACGTTACCTCGACGCCTAATGAAATCCACTATGTACAAAGATATAGTAAGGGACTTCATTAGGCGTTAAGTTACCTCGACGCCTAATGAAATCCACTATGTACAAAGATATAGTAATGGACTTCATTAGGCGTTATGTTACCCCGACGCCTAATGAAGTCCACTATGTACATGTAATAAGATATAATAAGGGAATTCATTAGGCGTTATGTTACCTCGACGCCTAATGAAGTTCAGCTTCAGAAAGGTATACTACTACTTAATCTAATACTGCTAAGAAGATATTGTCTATATCAACGATCCTCCGCGTTAAACTTATTAAAACAGTTGATGTAAAGGCCACTGCAAAACTTTTTTATCATGATAAAAATAAAATATATCTGTTGCACAAAAACTATGATTAAAACGGAGACTTTCAATAAGATGAAATAGTATGGCACATCGTTAGCCGTGTTGTTGCCTCGAAGCTTAATGAAATCCATCAGATGATAAAGTTATAAGCACGGAAGTTTGAGGGAAAAATCACATTTGATTTCATATACATGTACGTATGATGGATTCTAAGAAACCTTGTGAGAAATTTAGCGGAGAAGATAGATAAAAATAAGAATAAATAAATAAATAAATTATTATTTTCGGGCACCTTATTACATGCATGGTAATGCACGCAAAATTAAAATATTGTAAAATACAAACAATAGCAGGGTGTTGCTAATGTCATTTACATGTAGCAATGAAAGTCACGGGGTCCTTCGGAAAAGACCTGATAAACCAATGCATCACATGATAACAATGCATCACAGAAAGTATGGCTCGTTGGAGACCCTCCCTGTACACTGTACGCACCTCAAAGGCAAAAACTTCAAATATTTCATCTATAGCTGGTGACGTCTCGATATAAGAAAATATTCTTGACTAGATCTAAAAACCCCATTCAACAAACCAATCAATCAATCAATCAATCAATCAATAAATCAATCAGGCAATCAAGTTGCATCCGTAAAATTCTTAGATTACAATTATTTAAACAATAGTTCTCGATTGGTACCTTTTATGCCTCCCCAAAAAGAGTTAAAACTATAACGGTTTTGGAGAGACAAATACCTCCCTTTCATAACATCCAGACGGACGAACGGACGGACAGACGGACAATAACTTTGGTTCCATGTTTGATTAAAATCCATTCATAGACATGGAAGCTACATATGTAAAGCTGACACGATATTATGACGGACCGACGGACGGACGGACGGACGGACATGGTGATTCGTATAAATACCCCCTAAACATTTTTGCGGGTATGGAACGGTTGGACAAAGCACACGATGTATGTGCCTGAATGTACGTTGCTATTGCTAGTTGGTCTAAATTGAAGTCGTAAAATTTTGAGACTTTTTTTTGGTAATATCAAAAAGTCTCCTCGTCTTGAGCCCCAATCTGTGGACTTCATTAGGCGTCAAAATGGTCAACGCCTAATGAAGTCCGGACTTCATTAGGCGTCGGACTTCATTAGGAGTTGTTACATAGCGCCTATTTAGCGGCTCATTAAAGTCCTTCGTCAGTTGGACTGCTTTTCGGCAGCTACATGTATGTAACAACTCATCATGATTTCCAACGCCTAATGAAGTCCAGTTAAGCGTCGAAATTACAACGCCTAATGAAGTCCAGTTAGGCGTCGAAATTCCAACGCCTTATGAAGTCCAGTTAGGCGTCGAAATTCCAACGCCTAATGAAGTCCAGTTAGGCGTCGAAATTACAACGCCTAATGAAGTCCAGCTAGGCTTCGAAATTACAACGTCTAATGGATCCGGACTGCATTAGTCCGTATTATTTAGACCACTAGCTGTCCATATCTCAGCCAATCAGCAGATAGAATTCGGCTACATTTCGTTAGTTGAGTGTTAATTTTTTGACAGTTCTGTTCTGAATACAGCAAGTAGACTTTCATACAATAGATACGAATCTAGTGCTTATGGAAAGTGCAATTCATTTTAAAAAAAATGAAAATTAAAATAAGTCTAAGCACTAATAACGAAATGTGATAATTAATTCATTTGCAGTGGTCATGATAATTTTAAATGGTTATACAGTCAAACCTGTCTAAAAAGGCTCTCCAAGAGAACCAGTAAAAGTGGCCTTTATGGACAGGTGGCCAAAATATACAGGTTCAAATAATATGAATAAAGAACTATAGGGATATGATTCTATTGGCCTTTATAAGCAGGTGACCCTTGTATAGATGTGTCTTTAAAGCAGGTTAGATTGTAGTTCTTAAATAAGTGGAATGGTTAGGTACCTTCCAATAGTACATACATATACCGTTTTTGAATGAATTGAATGATAAATTAAATGGTATATGACATCACCATTTCCAAAACACTTGGCAACTGTTTTTCAATAAATTCAAACTTAAAAAAATATTTATAAGATTCGTGAGTTTAATTATCAATGTACCTAACTGTGTGCATTTTGGCATGTGTGTTTGTATATTTCGTAAGCGTTTAATATTTTATGTTCTTTGTCCAACGTAAGCAAACGGAATGGAGTGTTTATCTGGCTTTCTGAAATATGGATAGCTATTGACCAAAAAGCTAGCAAAATAACACGAGTGGCTGTGATTAGCTGCCGAGTCCTCACTTATTCGTTATTTGAGTGATAAACTTTAGACAGGTCTGTATTGTAGTCTACAAAAAACAGTCTGTAGGTTTTTGTGAATTACATATTTTAGGTACCTGTGGGACCCCTATATGTAGTAACTACCACAAATGTAGTAACGGTCACAAATGTAATAAAATTGTGTCACATATGTAGTAACGAACCACAAATGTAGGAACGACCGTTACCACAAATGTAGTAACAATTTTTGTTACCACAAATGTAGTAAATGAAAACCGCTATATGTAGTAACGAAAATTTCGAAATCTGAACGTTAGAAACCAACCTTTAAGGTGCGTTCTAACCTGATAGAAGCGACTGTTGTTCCGATAGAAGTGACTTTTAACTCGTTAGAAGTGACTTTTAACACGATAAAAGTGAATTCTATCCCGATAGAAGTGGCTCTGATTCCGATATAAGTGACTTTATTAAATACCAAAGAAAAATATATGTATAAATTGTTAATTTTGCTAGTTTTTTTTTTAGTCTATTTTCTATTTACTTGAAAACAATTAGTGTCACATAAATCGGCACATTACAAAATGATTAGCATAACATGTAATAGTAATTCAGATATAAATGTAATAAATAACTACTAGTATCTGATAATCCTTGTAATGGGCTATGTTATGTATAATGCGATGAGCGATAATGCCAATTGGCCTCTTATTCTTATTATGCTTCGGTTTGTAAAGTACATGTAAAATTCCGTTTTTAAATTTAAGTTTCTGGGTTTTCTGTATTTTGGCAGATTTTAGTAGGGTACATGTATTTATTATTATACTCCACGGCACTTAAGATGTAGGAAGTATAATGCTGTTGGTCGGTCCCTCCGTCCGTCCATCAGTCAATTATAAGTGTTCCGCATTGTTTCCTAAACACTTTCAGATACTAGAGTTTTTGAATGGGGGTTAACTACAATGAGTTGCAGATCAAGTTAACGTTTTGTTTCACTACGAATCCGATCCTTTGCAATTGCCTTTGATAATTCGATTAAAATACTAGTAACAGTTTTCTGCAGTTTTTTTCGTAATAGCTTATTGAACTGATTTGGCATGTAGGTCTACTATAATGTGTTACAGATAAAGTTCAAGTTTCATTTTGCTTCGCTGAAATTTATGTTTTTACGATGACTACACTTGATTTGGTCCAATATGTGGGAGCAACCTCACAAAGGTTTTTGTAATATTTGCTGATTTTTATGATCTCTCTCTCTCTCTCTCTCTCTCTCTCTGTTGCATTTACAATACTTCGTAAATATCGTTATTGAAGTATATGAACTGCATTTTATAAGATTTGTTTGTCTGTAAAATAGAACGTCTGTAATCATATATGGTGTATCTTGTTCTTTCGCCAAGCACTCGGCATTACGAATGAAAGTCACGGTTCTTTCGTATGGGAACTTAAAAAAAACGAGGTCCCGTGTCACGGTGGGCTTGGCACGCTAAAGAATCCTGCTGTATAATGCCATCAGCGCAACGTACATGCAACATTTCTGCACCTTCGCCTATAGCTGGCGACGTCTCGATATAAGTGAAATATTTTTGACTGGGACGTTAAACACCATTACTCAACTCTCAGTGTTTAAGTGTGCACTTCTCGCAGGCTAGTTGCGTACCCAATCCGCTAGAAACAGATCATAGTGTGGTACTTCTTTAAGGTTTTCTCTTTTGTCTGCGGTTTAAAATTAAACGGAAGTGTTAAAAAATTCAGATTGTTTTATTTTGTTACTAAATTCTTAGCTTATTATTTTTAATTTGCATTTCTATGGGTTGGTGTCCAGTTGCCTGCTGAATATTGCAATTTGACCAACTAGATGAACAATGCACCCACCTACCCACCCCAAAAAAAGGAAAAAAAACCTGACATAATGAGTAATTTGGCGTTTTCTAAGATTTAAGTGATGGTTCTCATACTTTAGCCATTATCAGAATTTTTTATTTTGTATTTTGTTATTGTCTAGTTATGTATGCATCTAAACCCCCCCCCCCCCACCTTCACCCCACCAACACACGCACACGAAGTCATCTGATCACTCTGTCATAATCATAAAATGCATTCAAAAATGGTATTATTGTCATATACCATTTTTTAAATGTATTTTATGATTAAATTCAAAAATTGGTATATTACAATAATACCACTTTTGAATGCATTTTATGATTAATTGAAGCACTACAACTGTCTATTTTGATTTGTACAAAGGTTACACGTTTTTAAGACTTTTGATAAATATACAAATCTCAATGTCGATCCGACGTCATGTAATTTGCAGGAGTATCGATCCGTTAATTGAATGAATGTTCCACTTATATCAAGGCTTCACCAGCTATATGCGAAGTGGCATAAAGTTTTACCCATGAAGTGCAATGGAATGCGCTAGGGTCTTAACGCGTCACACCTGGTTTTAGGGTCTTTTCCAAATTACCCTAATGGCTTTCATTTTAAAATACCCTTTTTAAGTCTTGGTCAGACCCTGCCCGGGTTGCGAACCCACGAACCTTCCTGGAAGTGGAATAATAAACAAACCATAACAAATAAATAGAACACAACCCGTCAAAGATGGGGGTATGACCAAAAAAAAATCTCTTCGAAGCGGCGACTAATAAATGTACTGGGGACGTGAAATTCATCTCGGGACTTCCTTGTAGTTGCCTTGTCAGAGCTGAAAATGACTGTTAACATGAACATGAACTGTGACATTCAACATCGTTATGAGTAGTTTAGAACTGAAAAATCTACATGCATTTGACTCTAGCTAAACATGGTTGAAACCGAGGCATAATATGGGTTTGGGGTTTCATTCCTTAAATTACCCGACAGATATACCTTAAATTACCTGGCAGAGAAACCACAGTGCTTGTCATTAATTAACACTAGCCTAGATATTACCAATTTTGAAGAAAAAAATATATTTTATCATTTTTTAAATTTTACTACATTTGTGGTAAAATTAATTTGTTACATTTGTGGTAAAATTTTGTTGCTACATTTGTGGTAAAATTTTGCTACATTTGTGACCAACATTTACTACATATGTGACAAACCTTACTACATTTGTGGTTCGTTACTACATATGTGACACAATTTTATTACATTTGTGACCGTTACTACATTTGTGGTAGTTACTACATATAGGGGTCCCACAGTACCTTCTAACTTTTGAAATTTCTATAATGGCATGTATATTGTTAAATCCTCTATATTCCTAAATGAGAGAATAATCATTTAGCTTTTTGCAATTTTTTGGTTATGCTTTTGTATTATCATTCTGAACTTAAAGGAACAAATGTTGTCGGAATTATTTTAGGAAGTAATTTCTTTCTAAATGTCTTCTTCGCCTTAACTAATTTTAATCGCAATCAGAACACGTCATGGCCATAGTTCAATGAAGACAAAACATAGGACATATAAGACATACACAAAAACTTCGTTAAACAATTACTGGAAGTACAGGTACAGCTGGTAAACAGATGGTTTTATATACAAACATGTATTGTACTTGCACGAATAATGAGATATTCTGGTCTTTGATCGCTCAGAGCATACAATACATACCCGCCGAAAGTTTAACAATAAGCCAGTAGCGAAATTAACCAAGACTCGGCTGTCGATTGACCAAAAGTTGATGAAAAGTTGTCGAAAAATCATGAAATCTATAGTAACTACTGATAAGAAGGTGTCGATATATAGGTAAAAAGGAGCCGACGTAAGCTGTCGATTTTGCCTTAATTCGCTTGCTAAGTGTTTAACTTTCGACAGGTCTGTACTATATGACAGGCAAATTTTTGAAATATATACGCATATAACGTATTTAAAAAGAACTATCCGCCAATAGCTGCAATAATGCTGACATGACTTAAAAAAAACAATATATAATTCACTCACTACTTAAAAGAACAATAGTTTTCGATACCTGGTTTTTCACCAGTAAGAAAATTATTTCGGTACAAAGAGGGTTCTAACAATAGACAGTAAAAGACAATGTAAATTAAAGATCAACGATTATATTTTATTACAGAATTTTTAAAACGGTTTTAAATCATTATAATTTATTCTGAAATTGTTGGAAAAAAAGAATATATATAGGCGAAAGTTTTTAATATTTGAAAGCAAAGCATAATTTGTAAGACCACTGCAATGCACATTTTGCACTAATTCCCACATACAAATTTGGGCATACGAATCTTTTATCTTCTGAGGAGGAGATACCTTTTGACAAAACACTAAATATATTAAATTTTACGTTTAAATTACATAAGACTTAGAAGAGACTATTGAAATTTAATTTCTGTTCATGAATACACCATTTTATTATAGATTTTTCCATAAAGATTAAATTTAAATTAGTCTGGGCTATTGATTATTTCTGTCTTTATCCAAATATTAATAAAAACCAGCAAAATGTATGGTGCACGTGAAATAACGAATTGAGTTATATTGGTATTTTTCACTTAAAGGATTATAAAAATGTTGCAATAAGTCCATAGTAACATGTACTTTAATCCCTGTCATATAACCCTCAATTCTGACCGCTTTGATTGCACCAGTCAAGAAGAACGTGTCTGGATATAACACAGGCTCGTCGAAAGATTAACACCTCACTAACGAACAATTGCCGAATCGAGGTCCCTCGATACATATATATCTCGACATATTTTCGTCAGATGTTGTCTATCCCCCCGGCGGCATATAAGTGACGAACTAGACGTATCTCGGCCCCTCGACGGTCGTGCTTTGACTTCCTTTCGTCAGCTTAGTGTTAAACTTTCGACAGGTCCGTACTGTATATATTGCCAGACATTTTCATAACGGATTATCCATACCTAATCCAAGTTTTTGTCACCTAGCTATTTATTATATTTTAAATATTATAATGTATTATATACTTTTTTATGTGTAATATGCACAACTTTGATTTAAATATACAAAAATTTGTCTCTCTATTCAAAATGTTTGAAAAGAAAACATTTATAAACCTAATATTTTTATAAAATTTTAATACAATTATGTGAAATGCATTAAATTCCAAAAATAGAATAAAATCCCTTGTAGTTAAATAAATTATAAGTTCATCAAGATCATAACGGACTTCAGTCAAACATTATAAAAACGCATGGTCAAAACTTTGAAAACGGTCAAATTTAGTTCAACATGTGAACTCCCAAAAGGCAAGTGATCATGAGACCGGGATTTTTATGATCCGTTGTCTCAAACTTGTTTAGTTCGGATTTTCTTTCTGTTTTCAATTGTTAGTTGTTTTGAATTCTTGCTCACATATATGTAACTACCAAATGCAAATTGAATTTTTAGGTTAATCAGATTAATGGTCCACAACATATATTAGAAATGTAGAAAATCTATTATCTAGTAATACTTTAGTGTTTTTCTGAAATATGACAACACTTTTCACAAAATCAACAAGTAAATATTAAAGACGCAACGGGTACAGATCACAGCACCTCAAACCGCTAAGGTTCGAATCCTACTCGAGACAGACCCTAATATGAGGAAGTTTGTCAGTTCGATTTCTAAAGGTCGGTGGTTTTCTGAGCACTCCGGTTTTCTCTAACATCCATGTAGTGGCCGCCATAAAATTAGTGAAAGAATCTTGACTGGGTCGCAAAACTCACTTATGTGACTTCACTCCATTTCGCGACGGAATTCAATCGTAAATATTCATGATGTCAGAATTTATTTAGATTGACATCAATTGTCATCTAAATGTAATCTCTATATCAACCCATTGATGTGTACATATGTATTCCGTTTATGGTTCGTTTTTATCGATAAGATTGAATTGACAGAACCAGGTGTATATGAATACGAACCCATTTCTAAAACCATCAATACATTACCACTGTGTGAAATAGCATTTCAATTGTGTACGGAAATTTCACCTCTTTTTGTGACTTTATACTGATATGTACACAATAATTAGACCTCTTTATCCTAACTCAAATAAATATCAAAAGACTGGGCAAATAAATACTGGTCTTTGATTTGTATAACTTACCAATAACTTATTATGTATACCAATAATCACATTACAAATTCTGTGCTTTGAAAAAGTTTAAATTAGAATATTCTTTATTTATTTGTGATAAAAGTCTATAAGATTTGGTTGTTTTGTGGAAGTATAATATCGTCTATTATAAGCAGTTAAACTCTGACACCAGATAGAGAAAATTATAATTTCATTTGATGGGGTTTGTTGGTTTTTAAAGAATTGTAAATAATAAATGTATTTATTAGTAAGATTATTTAAACAGTCTATAAACAAGCTGTATTTGGTAAGGTTGATAAAACCTTTTCAGTTTGATAATTTGTACTTAACGCTTATTGCTTTTTAAAGCTTTCTTCTTTTATCACGTAGAATTTTAATATCATACCTATTAAAGTGGATGAAGGGAGAGAACTCTTTAACAATGAAAATTGATTTTTTTTCTCGAGTAAAAAGCTTGATAATGCAAATATTATAAAGGTAATTTTCCTGATCAAAAAAGCTATTTAACTTTTACCTTAACATTCTACTATCCTATTGTCCTATCTGAGGTATATTGAAAATTTACACATACTTAGTTTACGACAGATTAAGACAATTGTAAGGATGACAGAGTAATTTCCCTTTACGGGTTAACCGGACAAGATCATGAAGTGAATCACAAGACTACAAGTTGAGAAATGGTATTGATTTCACCATTAAACTGATGAAATATCGTTATTATGGTTGTATAACTGCTATAATTTTCCATTGAACTAAATTACGCACGTTATATTACTTGTAGTTTGTCTGTAAATACTATGGCAGTTATACGACCATTATTACCATATCTCATAAATTTCCAGAACTGCCCGCCTCGATATAAGTGAAATAATCTTTGACTGGAGCGTAAATCTTTTTTACTCCGGATCCACTAAACTTGAATTTATATTTTCAATTACATTTATCCTAAAATCCAGACGATGGCTGGTCTTATAAATTTACAATTTCTTTTTTACCATAACCGATTACCATCACATGTAACAGCCATATTATCACGTGATTATCGCCATGATTTGACGTGGTATCATAATTACGTCATATATTTGCCGCTCGGGCTGTATTACAATTACCATTATAATCTGATAATGGGAGTAAGTTTTGTTACAGAGGTAATAGAAAAACACCCAGTAAATGTTACAAATATAGTCCAATATTAGCTGTTTCGTTATTTTCTATTGCCAAGATAAAAGATTGATTTAATGGAGTTTTACATCTCATTCAAGAATAGGAGGCCGCGGTGGCCTAATGGATAACACGTCAGTCTACAAATCCAGGGTCTCTCACCGCTGTGAGTTCGAGTCCCAATCAGGCCACATGTGGGAAAGTGAATTTCCCTTGCCGTTGGCCTTTACTGGTTCGCCTGGTATCAGTATAATGGACTGGGGGAGTGATACGCTTGCCTGCGGCGTACTGACTCTGAGCTAGCACGTAAAATTCGCCCTGAGTGCGCAGACCATAAAACACACTCGCACTTCACACGCATACAATTAATAAAATAGTTCTCGTCGCGAATAGCTGAAAACTGCTGATGCGACGCTAAACAACATTCAACCAACCAACCAAATCATTAAAGGAAAATAATAAGTCGCCAAATTTCGTTTGGATGCCTTAATAATTCACTGATACCTAGTATCATGGTATGACGTCGACAGCTATAAATGAAGTATCTGAAAATTCTAATTTCCCAGTGCGGTCTAGGCTATGTGTAGGAAGGGTTCTTTGGCGTTCGACGCCCAACGTGACATAGGGCATCGGTTTTAAGGACTCATGACTTTCATCTTTTAATGCCAAATCGCGAAAGAAAAGTTACTTTCATTTTCAAGTCTTGGTCAGGCCGACCAAAGTTCAAATCCCTAATTCCCACACACAAATCTTGCATTACCAAGTGGTAGTTAAGATAAAAGAAATATATGCTGATTATTTGACATAAACTATTATCATGTTATGTGTCGGAGGTATAAAATTATATCCTTACAATAGACAAATAAAAAGCAGTTTCATAAAGTGATCAAATTCTAAGTAACGGTTCTCCTATAAAATTAGTTATGATAATGTTGAGTAAATACTGAAAAATATTTTTTATTCTATAATATTCTTTAAAATCTGCTTGTCTGATCCTGTTACCCAGAAAATTGAAGCATGTCGGTATCTGATTATGAGGCAAAGTCAATCATCAATCGCTTTACAAGTGTGGGTGTGTGTGTGTGTGTGTGTGTGTGTGTGTGTGTGTGTGTGTGTGTGCTTTGTCGTAGAACTGACACATTTGTAGTTTCTCAACTTTTGTTTAATTTAATTTTTTTTGATAACAAAAAAATCAGACAACAAATTTTATTGACAAATGACTGTGTACTGCAAGATTACATATAACAAACAAATCTGAAGATAGCTTAATCTACTCCAGTGAAGGATACTTTTTACAGCAAAGGGGATGCAAATAAATAAATCAATAAATAAAGATTAATTGATTCCTAAGAATAAAATTCTCTTTCTTGATTTGTTTAGTGATGAGCTCCACAGTTTTATATGATAATGACATTCTTACTAATTAACAAATTGTCCCTTCTTATATAATAGTACAATCAAAACAATTTACTATATCCGGTGTACCTATAGTCAATCTGCAGAAATATTAAAAAATTATATCTTAATTTTTCGATTTTTTAAAAAAAATTTCGAGCTTCATATTTATGAACATAAGTTACATGTACATATGGGAAACACATCCTTATGTTTAAACACGTGTATATACATATATTATAAATCCTTAAATAAATTAGTCACCAATTTTCTATTAAACAAATCTCTGATTTATTTCATTTTCTTGTCCGCATTATCCATATAAAAACTGAAATCATTGCCACTAAGACAACAACGGAACCAATGACTGAACCAACAATAATTCCTATTTTTACTTCGTTATCTTCGTTTTGTTCGTTGTCGTCGTCGTTATCGTCAGAATCATCGTCTGTGTCACCATTATCTAGACTTTGTGGATCTGGAGGCACGACCACGTTATAAGACTCGTTGGTGTATCTGCAGTTTGCTCCAAAATCACATGGGTTACACCCAACAGTCAAATTACTTGAAGGAAGACTTGTATTTGCTGTACCTGTGAGTTGAAATACAAACATGTTAAGACAACAGTGTATGTACAGGAATTATGAAGCGAGTAAAATAGCACTTTGTCAAAATAAACACTGAAAAATCGTTTTTCTCTTATATGAAAAGAAAACTCTACCAAGCTAAACATATGACATATCATTTCTTCTTTGGATGTTCATCAAGTAACTATAGAAAACCAATATGTAACTGAAAACATGTATCTGTTAACAGGCTATTGAACCAAGAGCACGGAATAATAAAAATATCAAGAAATGGTCAGACAATAGCAAACGTGACAAACATTGGGATTAGTGATTATAACACTGAATTTGGACCGACACTGGGTTTGTTTTGGGTTTTTAGTACTATTGTAGGACTCTGCTCTACCAAATGATGTTACAAACAGTGGTGCATAATACTCCTTATTTTAACAATGAACGGACAGCCCCTTCATGTTCAAACACACACGTTACACAGAAAGTCTGTGTTACTCACAGAATTTCAGAAAACAATCTATATTTTGATTATATTATTATACATGCGATTCATAAACAGTTGCACTGCACAAATACCAACTAAAACGGTGAACTTAAGGATAGGTCCTACCGATACACTGAAGCAGATGGAAAGTGTTAATGGCACAACATTAGATTTAAATATTCACTTAGTGAAGTCTTGAACCATTCACCCCGCCGGTTTTCCAGTGACGCAAAGCAAGGGACACGCTAGTTTTTCATTGGTTGAAACTGTTTTATCTTAAAACAATCCAAAATATGCAGATTTTGACATTCCAACATTACTGACCGCACATAAATATAAATTACCTTGTTTGCGGAGGATAACAAACTCTTCATCTTTTGGTCCCTGCTCGGTAGGTACACAGACATCACACAAGTTATTAACTGGTTCTGTAGTCACATATATTCTTTCCTTCAAGGCATTGATTTGTATATCTTTTTGAAAAAAAAAAACAAAGTTAATAGTACAATAATGTTTGTAACAACAGTAGCTGTATACAGATTAAAAGAATCAATCACTTCTTATGGTGCCAGATGGGGAAATATCAACTAGATCCCTTGCTTCGTTCTGAACCAAATATAGAACGAGGGTTTAGAAGTACCTATCTGGTACCTTAAGTAGGGATTGGTTATATTCCTTGCATCACAAAATACTTCAAATTCAATCAATTAAAAATCAATTTTAGCATGTTATCAACACATCGATACAATTCCGATTCCATTGATAAATTTTGGCGGTAAAAATGTCGTATAAGCCATTTTTACACAAGGAGTGCCAAATGAAGATGACAGTCATATTTCTGTTTATGGTATATGGTTTTTTTCTACTTGGGATGAAAGAATAATTTACCAAGTTAACTAAATGGTTTTTAAATACTGGACAGAAAGAAAGTAACTTAAATAATTGTTTGTACCACTACTGTAATCCATGTAATAAAACAGTAGCTTCCTTACGGAATTGCTGGGAAGACTTTTGACCTTTAATTTTGATTTATTATTTGCTGATACATATCTCTATTTTAATTACAATTTATACAAATAAAGGGAAACATCACGATTTGGGTCTGAAACCCAAAATTCCCTTCATTTTACATTCAGTCTGTCAGTTTGTTTGTTTGTATCTTTAGATGAGTGTGACTAACTACTTTGTTGCATACCAGTCTGATATTTATATAAAAAAAAAAAAAAAAAAAAAAAACCTGTCATTAAGCTGTTTTGAAATTTATCATTAAATCCATTCAAAAATAGTGCACGACAGCAATAATGCATTTGGAACGAAGAAAAACTATTGATTGCAATATAACAATACATTGTATATAAATTATAATATTTAAAAACACATTGTTTTGCAGTATAACATGTACACTTTGTTCATGTTTTAATTAAAAACGACAACTGGATTTCTATGGTACTTTATGGTGTTTAAATCCAAGAAAAACAAAAAAAAAAAATCAATAAAATTTTAAAACTAAATAAAATAAAACAACAAAAACAAGTTTTATCATTTACCTGAAATTAAAAGTGACGTGTTCTTCGTTGAGTTAGCTGTCGATAACTACATATTTTTATCAGTTGCAAACACGTTTAGTTGGCAAAATGTAACTTGTTATATACAATTGTGAGTCAATGAGAAACCATTCTAACTTATTTCCGGTTAAGAACCACCTCGATGCACTTTGTCCAACGGCGTTCAATTGACATCATCACAGAACTAAAAAAGTCAAGGTCCTTTCCGTTGACCCGTTTGATTCCTCAACGGTCTTCACGACGTCTTCGTCAGACCGGAAATGACGTTAAAGGATATCAATGAAACATACCAATTAAAACAAGGCACGGAAACCATGACTGTGTCAGAAAATGGAAAAGTTTTGTTACTTATTGACTCACTCTCGTATATAAATGGTCGTGCTGTCAAACAAAGACTCACCTGAAAACTGGTAATAAGAAAATAAATCATCATTGTGTTTTTTAAATTTCTGACACAGATATCCTGTAACGATCTGTCCGAATAATGATATCGACGGTGACCTGAAAAGATTAAGATGTTACATGTTTATAAGTTTTTTTTAATTATTTCATCATTAATTGGCGTTTCGCCAACCACGCCCACAATGTTCCAACACTGGCCGCCATCACGGTACCAAAGCAGCGTCATGGCAACTAATGACGTAATAGTGACGTCGTTCTTTTTGCGTGTAAATCAAGCATCCGGCCATTTTGACGGAACATTGTGGGCGTGGCCGGCGATACGTCAATTCATTTTCTAATTAAAGATGAAAGTCGTATTATCAACACTAGTTTAGAAATAACCTTATCAACATAATAAGTAGTGCAAATCTTTTTAGAAGGATGTTATACGGTTTATTTGTATTCAGTTTCATTTTTATTCAAGATTTACATTCACATCAATATCTGGTATTATATTTATTGTGATCAATTAATTAAGAACACACCACAATAAAACGAACAGATACATTAAGACCCATGACAGGCCATGACTTTGTACAAGCAATGAACACAATGACAATACTTTCCCCAGTGTATGGCTTGTACTAAGTACATTGTTCCGAGACCCACCTCGACTTTTTACAGGTTCAAGGTTGTACAAAAATGAAAGGTACATTGTATTGAGACCCGTGACGAACCCAGGCATTGTAAGTTCACTGCACATACTGACAAACTTTTACTCCAGTTTAAGGTTTAGTCCAAGCAGATTGTATTGAGACCCTTGACAAACCTCGACTTTGTACAGTCACTGAACATGTAAATATTCACTCCAGTGTAAGGAATAGCCCAAGTGCATTGTTTCGCAAACCCAGCCTTTGTAGATACACAAGCTATAAAGACTAAATTTTACATCAGTGAGTAGCTTAGTCCAAACTTATATTTAAATCACTAAATTACCTAGATACTACAAAATCGTCGTTTTTCACTAAGCATTCCCATTCTATGATCGTCTTGCTGTAAACAGTAAATGGCCAGCCGGTCATCTTTTTATCTGTGTAAGTTATCTCCCCTTTTGAACCATCGATCCATGTCGAGTGCTGTAACTCTTCCGGGTATACACAACCTCCGGCGGCTAATTGAAATAAGAAACAAAAAGCAAAAAATGTAAAGTCCGATATGTGCTGTACGTAAAAATCATGCATATAAATACAGTAGTACTGGCAGAAACAGCTACCAAGACAAACCAATAGTCATCTGGCCTCCATGTTTAAAAACAAATACATTATTGGGTTATAAAAAAAATCAAAATAAAATTCAACCACCTTTATCCAATATTCACAGATTTTTATTCCAGAAACACTATTCACAAACGGCATTTTATACTACATTATATATTAAAAACAATGTTTGGTCGGCTTTGTAAATTTGAATATTCACAAACATATTGGTTAGTGCCGAAATCATAATCCCAAAATTTAAACATTGTCATATCTGCCCATGTTCAAATCACAATTTCAAAAGTCAAACAAAAACATGCCTGTCCATGTTTAAATCACAATCCCAAAAGTCAAACACAAACATATCTGTCCATGTCAAAATACAATAAAAAAGTCAAACATAGACATACAAGTCAATGTCCAAACCACAATCTAAAACAGACCTATCTGGCCTTAGTCAAATTACAATCCCAAAAGTCAAACTCAGGCATATCTGTCCATGTTCAAATCACGATCCAAGGCAAACAAAACATGTCGATTCATGTTCAAATCACAACCCAAAATTTAAACACAAACATACCTGCCCATGACCAAATCACAATCTAAAAGTCATACACAAACATACCTGTTCATGTTCAAATCACAATCCAAAATTTAAACACAAACATACCTGCCCATGTCCAAATCACAATCTAAAAGGCAAACACAAACATACCGGTCCATGTCCAAAACTCAATCCCAAAAGTCAAACATAAACATACCGGTCCATGTCAAATTCACAATCCCAAAAGTCAAACACAAACATACCGGTTCATGTCTAAAACGCAATCCCAAAAGTCAAACACAAACATACCGGTCCATGTCAAATTCACAATCCCAAAAGTCAAACACAAACATACCAGTCCATGTCAAATTCACAATCCCAAAAATCAAACAGAAACATATCGGTCCATGTCAAATTCACAATCCCAAAAGTCAAAACCAAACATACCGGTCCATGTCAAATTCACAATCCCAAAAGTCAAACACAAACATACCTGTCCATGTCAAATTCACAATCCCAAAAGTCAAACAGAAACATATCGGTCCATGTCAAATTCACAATCCTAAAAGTCATACACAAACATACCGGTCCATGTCAAATTCACAATCCCAAAAGTCAAAACCAAACATACCGGTCCATGTCAAATTCACAATCACAAAAGTCAAACACAAACATATCGGTCCATTTCAAATTCACAATCCCAAAAGTCAAAACCAAACATACCGGTCCATGTCAAATTCACAATCCCAAAAGTCAAACACAAACATACCGGTCCATGTCAAATTCACAATCCCAAAAGTCAAACACAAACATACCGGTCCATGTCAAATTCACAATCCCAAAAGTCAAAACCAAACATACCGGTCCATGTCAAATTCACAATCCCAAAAGTCATACACAAACATACCGGTCCATGTCAAATTCACAATCACAAAAGTCATACACAAACATATCGGTCCATGTCAAATTCACAATCCCAAAAGTCAAAACCAAACATACCGGTCCATGTCAAATTCACAATCCCAAAAATCAAACAGAAACATATCGGTCAATGTCAAATTCACAATCCCAAAAGTCAAAACCAAACATACCGGTCCATGTCAAATTCACAATCCCAAAAGTCAAAACCAAACATACCGGTCCATGTCAAATTCACAATCCCAAAAGTCAAAACCAAACATACCGGTCCATGTCAAATTCACAATCCCAAAAGTCAAAACCAAACATACCGGTCCATGTCAAATTCACAATCCCAAAAATCAAACAGAAACATATCGGTCCATGTCAAATTCACAATCACAAAAGTCAAAACCAAACATACCGGTCCATGTCAAATTCACAATCCCAAAAGTCAAAACCAAACATACCGGTCCATGTCAAATTCACAATCCCAAAAGTCATACACAAACATACCGGTCCATGTCAAATTCACAATCACAAAAGTCATACACAAACATATCGGTCCATGTCAAATTCACAATCCCAAAAGTCAAAACAAACATACCGGTCCATGTCAAATTCACAATCCCAAAATTCAAACAGAAACATATCGGTCCATGTCAAATTCACAATCCCAAAAGTCAAAACCAAACATACCGGTCCATGTCAAATTCACAATCCCAAAAGTCAAACACAAACATACCTGTCCATGTCAAATTCACAATCCCAAAAGTCAAACAGAAACATATCGGTCCATGTCAAATTCACAATCCTAAAAGTCATACACAAACATACCGGTCCATGTCAAATTCACAATCCCAAAAGTCAAACAGAAACATATCGGTCCATGTCAAATTCACAATCCCAAAAGTCAAAACCAAACATACCGGTCCATGTCAAATTCACAATCACAAAAGTCAAACACAAACATATCGGTCCATTTCAAATTCACAATCCCAAAAGTCATTCACAAACATACCGGTCCATGTCAAATTCACAATCACAAAAGTCATACACAAACATATCGGTCCATTTCAAATTCACAATCCCAAAAGTCAAAACCAAACATACCGGTCCATGTCAATTCACAATCCCATAATTCAAAACCAAACATACCGGTCCATGTCAAATTCACAATCACAAAAGTCATACACAAACATACCGGTCCATGTCAAATTCACAATCACAAAAATCATACACAAACATATCGGTCCATGTCAAATTCACAATCCAAAAGTCAAAACCAAACATATCGGTCCATGTCAAATTCACAATCCCAAAAGTCAAAACCAAACATACCGGTCCATGTCAAATTCACAATCACAAAAGTCATACACAAACATATCGGTCCATGTCAAATTCACAATCCCAAAAGTCAAAACCAAACATACCGGTCCATGTCAAATTCACAATCCCAAAAGTCAAACACAAACATATCGGTCCATGTCAAATTCACAATCCCAAAATTCATACACAAACATACCGGTCCATGTCAAATTAACAATCACAAAAGTCATACACAAACATACCGGTCCATGTCAAATTCACAATCGCAAAAGTCAAACACAAACATACCTGTCCATGTCAAATTTACAATCCTAAAAGTCATACACAAACATACCGGTCCATGTCAAATTCACAATCCCAAAAGTCAAAACCAAACATACCGGTCCATGTCAAATTCACAATCCCAAAAGTCAAAACCAAACATACCGGTCCATGTCAAATTCACAATCCCAAAAGTCAAAACCAAACATACCGGTCCATGTCAAATTCACAATCCCAAAAGTCAAAACCAAACATACCGGTCCATGTCAAATTCACAATCACAAAAGTCAAAACCAAACATACCGGTCCATGTCAAATTCACAATCACAAAAGTCAAAACCAAACATACCAGTCCATGTCAAATTCACAATCCCAAAAGTCAAAACCAAACATACCGGTCCATGTCAAATTCACAATCACATAAAGTCAAAACCAAACATACCGGTCCATGTCAAATTCACAATCCCAAAAGTCAAAACCAAACATACCGGTCCATGTCAATTAACAATCCCAAAAGTCAAAACCAAACATACCGGTCCATGTCAAATTCACAATCCCAAAAGTCAAACACAAACATACCTGTCCATGTCAAATTCACAATCCCAAAAGTCAAAACCAAACATACCGGTCCATGTCAAATTCACAAACACAAAAGTCAAAACCAAACATATCGGTCCATGTCAATTAACAATCCCAAAAGTCAAAACCAAACATACCGGTCCATGTCAAATTCACAATCACAAAAGTCATACACAAACATACCGGTCCATGTTAAATTCACAATCACAAAAGTCATACACAAACATATCGGTCCATGTCAAATTCACAATCCCAAAAGTCAAAACCAAACATATCGGTCCATGTCAAATTCAAAATCCCAAAAGTCAAAACCAAACATACCGGTCCATGTCAAATTCACAATCACAAAAGTCATACAAAAACATATCGGTCCATGTCAAATTCACAATCACAAAAGTCAAAACCAAACATACCGGTCCATGTCAAATTCACAATCCCAAAAGTCAAACACAAACATGTCGGTCCATGTCAAATTCACAATCCCAAAAGTCAAACACAAACATACCGGTCCATGTCAAATTCACAATCGCAAAAGTCAAACACAAACATACCTGTCCATGTCAAATTTACAATCCTAAAAGTCATACACAAACATTCCGGTCCATGTCAAATTCACAATCCAAAAAGTCAAACAGAAACATATCGGTCCATGTCAAATTCACAATCCCAAAAATCAAAACCAAACATACCGGTCCATGTTAAATTCACAATCCCAAAAGTCAAAACCAAACATACCGGTCCATGTCAAATTCACAATCACAAAAGTTAAAACCAAACATTCCGGTCCATGTCAAATTCACAATCACAAAAGTCAAAACCAAACATACCGGTCCATGTCAAATTCACAATCACAAAAGTCATACACAAACATACCGGTCCATGTCAAATTCACAAACCAAACATACCGGTCCATGTCAAATTCACAATCCCAAAAGTCAAACACAAACATATCGGTCCATGTCAAATTCACAATCCCAAAAGTCATACACAAACATACAGGTCCATGTCAAATTAACAATCACAAAAGTCATACACAAACATACCGGTCCATGTCAAATTCACAATCGCAAAAGTCAAACACAAACATACCTGTCCATGTCAAATTTACAATCCTAAAAGTCATACACAAACATACCGGTCCATGTCAAATTCACAATCCTAAAAGTCATACACAAACATACCGGTCCATGTCAAATTCACAATCACAAAAGTTAAACACAAACATATCGGTCCATGTCAAATTCACAATCCCAAAAGTTATACACAAACATATCGGTCCATGTCAAATTCACAATCCCAAAAGTCAAAACCAAACATACCGGTCCATGTCAAATTCACAATCACAAAAGTCATACACAAACATATCGGTCCATGTCAAATTCACAATCCCAAAAGTCAAAACCAAACATACCGGTCCATGTCAAATTCACAATCCCAAAAGTCAAACACAAACATGTCGGTCCATGTCAAATTCACAATCACAAAAGTCATACACAAACGTACCGGTCCATGTCAAATTCACAATCACAAAAGTCATACACAAACATACCGGTCCATGTCAAATTTACAATCCCAAAAGTCAAACACAAACATACCGGTCCATGTCAAATTCACAATCGCAAAAGTCAAACACAAACATACCTGTCCATGTCAAATTTACAATCCTAAAAGTCATACACAAACATTCCGGTCCATGTCAAATTCACAATCCAAAAAGTCAAACAGAAACATATCGGTCCATGTCAAATTCACAATCCCAAAAATCAAAACCAAACATACCGGTCCATGTTAAATTCACAATCCCAAAAGTCAAAACCAAACATACCGGTCCATGTCAAATTCACAATCCCAAAAGTCAAACACAAACATGTCGGTCCATGTCAAATTCACAATCCCAAAAGTCATACACAAACATACTGGTCCATGTCAAATTCACAATCACAAAAATCATACACAAACATATCGGTCCATGTCAAATTCACAATCCCAAAAGTCAAAACCAAACATACCGGTCCATGTCAAATTCACAATCCCAAAAGTCATAAACAAACATACCGGTCCATGTCAAATTCACAATCCCAAAAGTCAAAACCAAACATATCGGTCCATGTCAAATTCACAATCCCAAAAGTCAAAACCAAACATACCGGTCCATGTCAAATTCACAATCACAAAAGTCAAAACCAAACATACCGGTCCATGTCAAATTCACAATCACAAAAATCATACACAAACATACCGGTCCATGCCAAATTCACAATCACAAAAGTCATACACAAACATATCGGTCCATGTCAAATTCACAATCCCAAAAGTCATACACAAACATATCGGTCCATGTCAAATTCACAATCCCAAAAGTCAAAACCAAACATACCGGTCCATGTCAAATTCACAATCCCAAAAGTCAAACACAAACATATCGGTCCATGTCAAATTTACAATCCTAAAAGTCATACACAAACATTCCGGTCCATGTCAAATTCACAATCCAAAAAGTCAAACACAAACATATCGGTCCATGTCAAATTTACAATCCTAAAAGTCATACACAAACATTCCGGTCCATGTCAAATTCACAATCCAAAAAGTCAAACAGAAACATATCGGTCCATGTCAAATTCACAATTCCAAAAATCAAAACCAAACATACCGGTCCATGTTAAATTCACAATCCCAAAAGTCAAAACCAAACATACCGGTCCATGTCAAATTCACAATCCCAAAAGTCAAACACAAACATGTCGGTCCATGTCAAATTCACAATCCCAAAAGTCATACACAAACATACCGGTCCATGTCAAATTCACAATCACAAAAATCATACACAAACATATCGGTCCATGTCAAATTCACAATCCCAAAAGTCAAAACCAAACATACCGGTCCATGTCAAATTCACAATCCCAAAAGTCATAAACAAACATACCGGTCCATGTCAAATTCACAATCCCAAAAGTCAAAACCAAACATATCGGTCCATGTCAAATTCACAATCCCAAAAGTCAAAACCAAACATACCGGTCCATGTCAAATTCACAATCACGAAAGTCAAAACCAAACATACCGGTCCATGTCAAATTCACAATCACAAAAATCATACACAAACATACCGGTCCATGTCAAATTCACAATCACAAAAGTCATACACAAACATATCGGTCCATGTCAAATTCACAATCCCAAAAGTCATACACAAACATATCGGTCCATGTCAAATTCACAATCCCAAAAGTCAAAACCAAACATACCGGTCCATGTCAAATTCACAATCACAAAAGTCAAAACCAAACATACCGGTCCATGTCAAATTCACAATCACAAAAGTCAAACACAAACATATCGGTCCATGTCAAATTCACAATCCCAAAAGTCATACACAAACATACCGGTCCATGTCAAATTCACAATCACAAAAGTCATACACAAACATACCGGTCCATGTCAAATTCACAATCCCAAAAGTCAAACACAAACATACCGGTCCATGTCAAATTCACAATCACAAAAGTCAAACACAAACATACCGGTCCATGTCAAATTCACAATCACATAAAGTCAAACAGAAACATATCGGTCCATGTCAAATTCACAATCCCAAAAATCAAAACCAAACATATCGGTCCATGTCAAATTCACAATCCCAAAATTCAAACCAAACATACCGGTCCATGTCAAATTCACAATCACAAAAGTTAAACACAAACATATCGGTCCATGTCAAATTCACAATCCCAAAAGTTATACACAAACATATCGGTCCATGTCAAATTCACAATCCCAAAAGTCAAAACCAAACATACCGGTCCATGTCAAATTCACAATCCCAAAAGTCAAACACAAACATGTCGGTCCATGTCAAATTCACAATCACAAAAGTCATACACAAACGTACCGGTCCATGTCAAATTCACAATCACAAAAGTCATACACAAACATACCGGTCCATGTCAAATTCACAATCCCAAAAGTCAAACACAAACATACCGGTCCATGTCAAATTCACAATCGCAAAAGTCAAACACAAACATACCTGTCCATGTCAAATTTACAATCCTAAAAGTCATACACAAACATTCCGGTCCATGTCAAATTCACAATCCAAAAAGTCAAACAGAAACATATCGGTCCATGTCAAATTCACAATCCCAAAAATCAAAACCAAACATACCGGTCCATGTTAAATTCACAATCCCAAAAGTCAAAACGAAACATACCGGTCCATGTCAAATTCACAATCACAAAAGTTAAAACCAAAACATACCGGTCCATGTCAAATTCACAATCACAAAAGTCAAAACCAAACATACCGGTCCATGTCAAATTCACAATCCCAAAAGTCATACACAAACATACCGGTCCCTGTCAAATTCACAATCACAAAAATCATACACAAACATATCGGTCCATGTCAAATTCACAATCCCAAAAGTCAAAACCAAACATACCGGTCCATGTCAAATTCACAATCCCAAAAGTCATACACAAACATACCGGTCCATGTCAAATTCACAATCACAAAAATCATACACAAACATATCGGTCCATGTCAAATTCACAATCCCAAAAGTCAAAACCAAACATACCGGTCGATGTCAAATTCACAATCCCAAAATTCAAAACCAAACATACCGGTCCATGTCAAATTCACAATCATAAAAGTTAAACACAAACATATCGGTCCATGTCAAATTCACAATCCCAAAAGTCATACACAAACATATCGGTCCATGTCAAATTCACAATCCAAAAAGTCAAAACCAAACATACCGGTCCATGTCAAATTCACAATCACAAATGTCAAACACAAACATATCGGTCCATGTCAAATTCACAATCACAAAAGTCAAAACCAAACATACCGGTCCATGTCAAATTCACAATCACAAAAGTCATACACAAACATATCGGTCCATGTCAAATTCACAATCCCAAAAGTCAAAACCAAACATACCGGTCCATGTCAAATTCACAATCACAAAAGTCAAACACAAACATATCGGTCCATGTCAAATTCACAATCCCAAAAGTCAAAACCAAACATACCGGTCCATGTCAAATTCACAATCACAAATGTCAAACACAAACATATCGGTCCATGTCGAATTCACAATCACAAAAGTCAAAACCAAACATACTGGTCCATGTCAAATTCACAATTACAAAAGTCATACACAAACATATCGGTCCATGTCAAATTCACAATCCCAAAAGTCAAAACCAAACATACCGGTCCATGTCAAATTCACAATCACAAATGTCAAACACAAACATATCGGTCCATGTTAAATTCACAATCCCAAAAGTCATACATGTCCAAAGCACATTTTAAAAAGCAAATTGAAATGTTTTAATATCACCGAGTCAACTGAACAACACATTTGTTTGTTTATTATGTGAATTTATATTCAAAAGTTATTAATTTGTCATTCAGCATTAACCCAGTATATGCAAACAACTTTGAATTATACAACACTAAAATATTTTCTCCTGTACAACATTCTATATAAAACACTTCCTAAAACTGGTTGTAGACGTGATTAATTAATTAAAATACATGTATGAATATTCCTAATGAAAGGTCAAGCGGACAAGTCATTGTTGTTTGCCAATATAATACATACAAACAATGACTACTTCTGTGTATCCGTAATTTTACCCATACAAAAGTATTGTAGTCATAGCTTTCCTGTTTTCCATTTTTTAATTAAAAAAATGTAAATCATGGGGCTCTACTACTGAGCGTGATTAAATTTACCTGTCACATAGAAACATACTAGTAACTGAAATTTAAAAAAAAATCTATTGACAAACTTTTTTTTAATCAATTGAAAAACTTATCTAAAATTTTAAACTTGTTATAAACTTACCGTTATGAAGAAAAGTGAGAATAAAATAAAGTAGAATTATTACAAAATTATCCATCATCTTGCCCATACCCGGAGATCTTTCTTCATGTTTATATTGATTTTGTATGTGTGAATATGTACATACAATGCAAGGCTAAACATGCACCGTTTAGCACCATAGAGTAAATTATTTCTCATGTGATCAACCAGGTTTTAACACACAAACATAAAACGCATTTAAACACTTCGATCTTATAATACGAGTGTATTAATATAATATTTTAATCCTACATGTGTATTAATTAAAGTATTTTTGTTTACAGGTATGTTATATTTCACCTAAGTTAACGTATTTCATGGATATGGACAGATATCTAGGAATATTACAGTCATCCGAGAAGTGTGAACAAAATAGCATAAAATGCGTGTGTGTGTGTGTGTGTGTGTGTGTGTGTGTGTGTGTGTGGAGAAAGAGAGAGAGAGAGAGAGTGTTGTCCATGTTTGGAAAGGGTTGTTCTTATCATTAAATATTTCGGGAAGGCTGAAGTTGAACTTAAGCTTAATAATAAATTTTAATTGTTAACCCATACGATAACCCTCTCTGTAACAACCCGGTCGGGTCTGACCAGTGACTGTTCTTCGCTAAGCACACTCTGCATTTAGAAATAAAAGTTAACGGGATCCTTCGTACGAGACCTTAAAAACCGATACCCCGTGTCATGGCGGGCGTGGCAAATTGAAGAACCCTAACTCTACATTGCCCTAAGCACATTTCACCTTTAGCTCTTGACGTCTCGATATAAGTGAAATATTCCTGACTGGGACAAAAACCCTAAGAAAAATGTAGTTTTCATTTTAATCTTGTCATATTACAGTCTTTAAGGAAAGTCAATTTGACAATGTCATAATTCCCTGTGAAATTATTTCTTTCTCCGTCAAAAACAGTACTATGTTATCATGATAACGCAATGTTAAAAAAGTAGATGTAATTTTCACCGTGAGATTAAAACATGGGACATCAAAACATTAATTAATTTGATTAGCAGCTAATTATATAACTAGACAGTGTCTTATACTGACTTCTTATCTTGGACTTATGCAACTTGAACAATTATATGCGCATACGTGAGTTCGTGATTATTGATAATAAAAATAACAACACAAATTAAATAAAAATAAAGTCTCTTGTATACTCTAGCAAGCTGATGAAGCATTATTTTCGCAAGTCACGAGAGTTTGAAATCAATCAAATATATGTAAAGACAAACAACATTGACCTGTCCGCTTGACCTTTAATTATAACTATTGATATTGCAGTTACTGCATAAAACAAAACATGTACTATCGATGAAAACGACAAAAACACCTGAGTTACCAATACATAAATCTACTGGTCCATCATAGTCATTTTAAATTAAAGGTCAAACGGACAGGTCAATATTGATTATATATGCAAGTCTACACGGGCTCCATTTTGTACATGTTTGTGATTAGTTGGATGGTTAAATGTTGCTTAACGCCGCATCAGCAATGTATCAGCTATTCACGACGAGAACTATTTTTATTGATAAATGGATTAATCTATGAACATGTTCATGTATGTATGTGAAGTGCGGGTGTTTTGTATGGCCTGCTTTGTACTAGCGCACACTCAGAACGACTTAAAGGTGCTAGCTCACCTAGTCAGTACGCCACAGACATGGGTACCACTAAAACTCCCCCATTAGCATTATACTGACACCGGGTGAACCAGTAAAGGCCAACGGCAAGAATAATTCACTTCCCAACATGTGGTCTGTGTGGGACTCGAACTCACAGCGTCGAGAGACCCGTAATTTGTAGACAGACATCTTATCCATTAGGCAACCGCGGCCTACGGTTGTGTTTGGTTCATGTTTTCAAATTAAAATAAAAAATTAAACCTCTTCAGTGGATAAGTGAAAAACCCTGAGAAGTGTCATACAGGCGTAGGCGTCCGAACAACCTACTTTTAATTTTAGGAATCTGTGGAACATGAATCAAATTTCTTGTTTGCTACACATTGATATTTTTGTTATTCTTATCCATTCCCTACCATTCATTCCCGGACCTTTTGAGTGGCTATAAGAGGTGGCATACAGATCATAGTCTTAACCACGTAGGTTTGAAGCTCACTTGGATAGTTTATTAATTGGTGTGTTGCTAGTAAGTACTATTCTTTGTGAACTCCAGTTTCCTCCACCATCCAAGCACTGTCCGCCTCATATTAGTGAAATGATAAATATCATTGAGCACTTCAATATTTTGGAGAAAGAGAAATAACTCGTTTAAATTTTAAAAAAAGTATTAGTAAGTCGACCACGCTTTAGTTGGAATTAATTCATATGTCTGGTCTGCGAATGACCATTTTGTGAAATTTCCATTTTCCTGACCAAAGTGAACAATTGAAAAATAGAATAAACACACTGACAGTTATTTAAATCTTATTACATATTATACCAGCTTTAATACAGCACTAGACGGAATACAATTCCTCATAATTAAGGGGTAGTCCAGTTGCTAGAGACCTCACTCCGTAAGTGGGAGCTCGTTTAAACCCCGACCGTGTCTGACCAAAGACTTGAAAGTGTGTAGTGATTGTTCTCTCGCCAAGCACTCGGAATTACGAAATGAAAGTCACGGTTCTTTCAGATGGGAACTTTAAATGTCATGATAAAGAACCATGCAAGTGTAATGCCATCAGTGCAATGCATAGGCAAAATTTCCACACTTCTACACTTAAACGGGACTCAATTGTATGCAGAACTAAATGAAAAACATTCAGGTAAGTTCAAATTAACTTACCATATTTACTCTTTTGTACCTAGCGACCTTTACCAACGCATCCTTGGTTCAAATTGATTTATAACGAACAAATGATAAAAACCAATTAGATATATGTGTTTCGTCAATATGCATCTTTTTTAATGTACTTAATATGGACAAAATCTATCAATATGTTTTCAATCTAAACCAAAATATAACACTCCATATTCAAATCAGAATTGCAAAGCAAAAATAAAAACTTTGAAAATGGAAAATTAGGTTAAGCATTTGAAATAACATCAGGGAAATTAGATCAAGTGTTCCGGAAGGGTAAGTGTCTCCTGCTTAGCTAGTAGCTACAATCGCGTCGTGTAAAAACTATAAGACGTCAATTATACATACCCATGATAATTTTAAAAACAGAGACATTATTCTGAGATTAAATAGGCTCAGTTAGAATTTAGAGAAGTTATTAGTTTACGCACGGACGCATGTATTTCGATAGGCTATAAGCGTAACTGGCTGTAGCTAGTTAAACTAACATAACGTGACAGGTAAAGCTAGCTAACCCCTCCAGAACACATAAGACTACAGCAGTAGATTAATTTTGTGTTTACTTGCTTTGTTGTCATTAGAAAGGTTTCCGTAGCCTTCAAGATAAACATTTCCTGTGTGAGTATCAAAGTTCAATACAGCCGATTCATTTTCCACTTCTTTACCGGATATTTTTAGGGGTTAACATACCGAAATTGAACTTTCTGGTATTTATGTTTGAGTGTAAACAGAAATAGTTTTTTGAATACCTCTCTACAATCCTAGGTACATATGCCAACTAGATTTAAATAGTCTGTACATCTTACATGGATGTTACTGACATTTAACTTTGTACATGATCTTGGAGAGGATTTATTTTGAGGTGGACTGAACACAATTGGACAATTGTCTGATAAAATTATCTGCAAAAAATAAAAAAAAATTGATTTGTTGCAAAAACTAACAATCGGTCTTGCGAAATTCTGCAAAACTTGACATTGACCTTTATTTCACATGGCAAGAAAACATCGTCTTTATGACACAGAGCACAAAATCTATTCCAATACACAAAATTGTTTTTATCTGTCATTGGTAAATCTCTTTCTCGATTTAATTCACAAAGACGTGTAATGGTTGCAATCTGGAAATCTTTCGGACACCTGTTGATCATAGTGTAACCTTGTTACACTGGTGAGAATAGGATTTCGTCTTGTGAGATTCGACAAATTTTAAATTGAATCAAGTGTGTTATTATTTGGATGCTTAATGGTTGCATTCTAGAAATCTTCCGGACACGTGTTGGTCATAGTGTTGTGAGGTTCGACAAGTTATAAATTAAATCCAGTGTGTTATTTGTATTTTCTGTTGTGTTTTCATAAGTGTTAAAACAAAAGTTCTGATAAATGTGACATTTGTCATCACACATTCACACATGTACAGTTATTAAAGTGATGCAAAACCAACAGGGTCGTAAATAGATTTACGTTTTTTTTCAAATTATGTTATGGGTTGGTCAAGTCTTCAAACTTATCATCACCTTGTTTACCTTGGAATTCGTAATTTTTAAAACTGATAATCTGGCTTCATTCACAAGGAACAAGTATATGTGTAAAACAATAACAAAACACTCATTTCCATGTATTTTGTTCTAAAAACGCCAAAATTGGACACCGGGAAAATAAATGATTTTATGTATGTATGTTATTGAATCCCACTATTAGTCGTTGACAAAAATTCGAGAGCTTATAACCAGTGAATGTCTCTATCGTGCCTAAATATCACTGTATGTAGCATGTGCCCTGGAGAATCTGACCCTTCATATTTATTTATAAGTATGATGTCTCTCTATCCAAAGTTATCCTGGATATATTTGGCGTCCTTTAGTTCAATGTTTCTTTCATTCCGAGTCAATTTTACAAGTGATGTTATCTAAAGTGGGGGCGCTTAACCATCCGGAGCATCCAGCCAAACTTTAATACCTGCTTGGATTCCACGTGTTGAACTTAACTTGACAATTTCTAAGTTTTTACTTTGCTTTGAGATTTAAATGTGGACTCGGGTTGGTGTGTAGTTGTTTTAATATTATTTTTATTTTTATTGTTAACTGTGCGTTTGACCTTTCATGAGGAATTTCCACATACGTTGGTTCACCTATTAAACGGGTAGTGCAAGAATTCGCTATTCAATAATCAATTCATGTTTCGAGTGATATAAATAAAATTAATACCTGTGTTCCTTTTACATAAATGTACTGGACATTAAAAATATCTTAAGGGTCAAGCGGACAGGTCAATGTTGTTTGCCACTATCTCCATATTGTATATTGTTCTCAGGTCAACAGGGTTATCTCTCTCTGTTATGTAGCTAGACCTTGTGGTAGGTCAACAATCGTCTTGATATAACTCAAATGTCTAATGTTTCTTTGAAGATTTTATTCGAATAAATAAAACTGGATTCAATCAATAAACAATATTTTACAATAATATCAAACAACAACAACAACCCTTTTCAAAGCAAATCTAGGCAGACTAACACCTTTTTACCAGTATTGCCATCTACATCCTCAAACAGCAGCTCGGTGTCACCATATGTCATTGTCACAACCACCTTTCTCTCCAGACCGCCTGTTGTATCGGGCATATCAACCAACATTTTACCTATTCTTCTACAGCTTTCCTCGGTAACATACTGCGGACTCTTATTATCACATCTATACAGAAAAATGGACATTTTTGTCATTTCAGGAGTTAAGGGGAAGACTTCTGGTTCTACAGTTTGTCCAACACTAAATGTCTGTCCTGCTTTAGCGTATATATCAAAAACGTCTTTACAATAAGGCGTGTCTTCATACAGGACATGTTTCGATTGCGGATCATGTCCCTTCATAAAGTATCTATGAACGGAAGTACCGTAAGTAAACTTCGAGACACGCGCACTTACTACTTCCGGATTATGTCCATATAATACTGCCCCTTTTAGAACAGCTAATCCAGCATCGTCCGGCACAACAATACGCATATGGGGAAGCGCTTTTTTCACGCCTTCTCGAATAACAAAACATTCTGAAAACCCTCCAACTAAAATTATGTCTTTTACTTCATCCGTTTCAGGTTTTGTTATGATGTTGCGAATATGAGTGACAATTCCCTCAACAGAAGGTTTAAAAAAGTCCGCAACAGCTTCCTCGTTGATTCGCAACCTGTCCTTTCTAAAGTCTACATGTCCAGTGCACTGGCAGTTATAGGATAGAGTGTTATCAGATTTTGTTCCATGCAGGTTTTCAAACTCGTCTATTAAGGTAGTTGGACATTTGAGAATAAGACGGCCATTTCTATCAAGTTCCAATGACCGTTTCTTTGTCTCAATATCTCGCTCCAAATCTAAACTACAAGATTTGTGATTCTTTAGAAATTCATCTACCAAACTGTCTCCAAATACACTCCTGATAAATTTGATGATTTCTTCATTTACCCGTAACCCTCCCCAATTTCCACCACTCGCGTTGGTAAGTTCTTTAAGAGTTCTGTTTTGCAACACTTCCCTCACAGTTACATCAACTGTACCTCCTGAAAAAATAAAAACAGAGAAGTGTTAACTATAACAGGTACCCATATTTTAATCCTAGTAGCTATGGCTATTTTCAGAAGCAATTGGTTCAAATGCATTGTTTACATTACATCCGATGATTTTCTGAAATGTTTAAAAAAAATTCAATGTCCTCTCAGAAATTACCAGTTATCCGCCTTTTTCTGACTTTAATAAAGCAAAACATTGAAAAGGTGTGACCTTCAAGTCAGTCTTAAGTTTGAAGTTAAGTCAGTCTTAAATGGTACTTCTAATTTTGAAGTTTAAGTCAGTCTAAAACGGTTAAGTTTGGAGTTAAATCAATCTCAAGTGGTCCTTGCAAGTTTAAAGTTGTGCCAATCACAAGTAGTCCTTCAGGTTACAAATTAACTCAATCTCAGACAGTCCCAAAAGCTTCAAATTGACGTCAATATCAAGTGGTCTTTTTTCATTTTAAAGTTAAGATATTCTCAGGCGGGCCCTTTAAGTTTAAGGTTAACTCGGTTTAAAGGGTTCCCTACATATTCAAAGCTATGTCAATTTCAAATATCTCCAGTAAATTTAAAAGTAAGTCAAAAGTGGTCCCTGTAAGTTCAAACTTGGGTCAATCTCAGGTGGTCACCAAAAGTTCAATGTGACGCGAATCTCCAGTGGCCCTAAGGTTTAGGGTTATTTAAATGTATTGTAGACCCTAAGAGTTTAAAGTCAATCTCGGACGGTCCCAGACAGTTCAAAGTTGCGTCAATCTCAAGTCTTCCCTGTAAGTTTAAAATTGAATACGTTTAAAGTGTCACTTTAAGTTTGAAGTAAGCCGATCTCAAGAAAGCCCCTGTACGTTTAAATCTACGCCAGTATGAAATGGGTCATATTAATTAATGTACAGTAAAATTTATCTCAAGTGGTCACTGAAAGTCTGAAATTGTCAATTTTAGTATAAACAACAGAGTTTTATTTATTTATTTTTTAATTTACCTCCGAGATCCAGCACCATAAACTTAGTTCCTGGGGAGTAAGGAGATAACCCTATGCCATTTTCATCACATACGTTTCTCTCTACCAATATTTCTTTAGCATAAATCGAGGCAGCTTCAGGCTCTAAAGCCAATAAAAGTTGATTATCAGGTATACCAGCCTACAAAACAAAACCAAAGAAATAATTATTATAGTTTTCATACACGGGGTATTTATTTTAGAAATTCAAGTTAAATTATGTTTATAAAATCATTGTTTACTTGCATATTTTACTGTGATTGACTAGATTGGCAACTCCAATGAAACTAGATATAAAGTTTACAATACTATATGTATAGATCCATCAAACATTTTTCAACGGCACTTACACTGCACCACCTGGTCGTATTATTTAAGTACCCACACCACATCACTCAGTACCATTGTTTATAAACCAACATCAAACCACTGGGTACCATGAATTAGGTACTAACACCACACCATGGGTACCATATATTATTTGTCACCTTTATTGGAGTCGATATACCCAGTAATCGTCCAAGGTCTTAGTTGGGAGTTTTATAATCAGTTTATCACATATTAATTGTTAATTTATTTTTGTTATATCTGTCTCAGTATCTACACAGTAGATCTATAAGGGATGATGGATGATATATATGGATGAGATTTGAGCATGTGTTGCATGTGAGTAGGATGTTTTGTCTTAGCGGTATAAGCAATTTACCTCCACCGCGGCTTCTCGCATAAACTGTTTTGCAGCATCACTTCAGATTGCTGGAACTGTAAGAACCCATTGGATTTCTTCTTTTTTGACCACATTTCCAGACGTTTTTAAACTGTCATGAAGCTCGTCTTTCAAATATTTTATACAGTGTGCAAATACAACACGGGCTGGCAGACTGTGTCCCTGATCGTCCATGATCTCTGTCTGGCGATTCAAACTCTACAAATAATTTGTATAAACTATGTGTAAAACAAGTTATAGATGAAACGGGGTACTAGTACTACCATTTCGAACGTGTTCTCCCTCTACGAACTTTAACTTGGAATTCCAATGGGTTTTTTTCCAACCATGTGAATATTAATTTTTTGGCTAACTCTTGCACATTTTTGACAAAACTTATTGCAAATTTTATAAGTATGTAGATACTTAAATTAATAAATTTCTTACAATTTTCAAAATTATTAATATTTCAAATTTGCTAAATTTAAATTAAAGGTCACCGGTCACCAAAAACCGAATTTTTTTTAGTACTATTTTCCGAAAGATTACATCATAAAAAGTCGATTTAGCCACAAATAACATTTTTTAATCATTTCTGTCCTTTTCTACAGCGTAAATTAAAGTCCTGAAACTGTTGAAAAACTGTGGTATCTCCCTTTGGTAGTAAAAGGGCACAAAACCGGAAGTGACGCAGAAGGTGTTATCCAAGCTATTTAGTAAATGAAGCTTGCATAGTGAACTGCATTTATTACCCAGATTTATCGGAAATAACTTCTAGTGTTTTTATATATTTATTGATTTTTAAGCATTAGGTATTTCACTTTCCTTCAGCAGAAAAAAATAAATAAAAAATAAACATAATAATAAGAAAAAAATAAAGAAAAAACGATATTTGTGTTTGCTCTATATATGATATACTATTTACTAATACTTTTACAAAACATAATTTTACATTATTTATTTATTTTTATCTATTTATCACAATAAATTAATTAAAAGAACACACATTTTTGTTTTTTATTTAAAATATTATTCATATTTATTTTCATTAATATTCAATATCATTCTAATTATCCTTATATCTCTTTTTTAAAAATATATATATATATATTTATTTATTTTTTATTTATTTATTTATTTATCACAACAAAAAAGAACCCAAATTTCCGTTTTGTATTTAAAATATTGTTCACATTAATTTTTGTTAATATTTAATATCATTTTAATTATCTTTACATATCTTTGATTAATTAATGAATTATTTATTTATTTATTTATTTTATGTATTTATCATAAGGAATAATAAAAAGAACCCAATTTTTTGTTTTTTTTTTTTTAAAAACAATCTTTTCTTCTCTCTAGTACAGCTATATTATGACCTCAAATTGGTTTTAATTCATATTTGTTTTAGAAATTGTCCCATTTTTAATATTTTTAGATTAAAATCAAAGATTTATTATTATTATTATTATTATTATTATTATTATTATTATAATTATTATTATTTACCATGTAATGAATAAAAAAACACGTTTTCGGGTAGAATCTTGGTCCAAGACCTGTAGTTTTTTGTACAACGAAAATATCAAAATAAAGGTTTATTGTCTCTCAAATAAAATATTTCACCCCAGTATTACTTAAATATGAAAACAATTTCAATTCAATAGCTTCCTTTTCTTATTTGCAATAAGTTAATAATAATAATCATCATCATTATCATCATCATCATCATCATTACTGTTTCCATGATAAAATAAAAAACATAAATAAAAATTTTCATATAATAACTTTATTACGCTTAATTTTAATGGGATGAAAAGAACGTCATCAAAATGTGATACCAGTGGGATTATGCTCGACTAACTAAGGACTCAAAACTCGAGTGAAACTTACTTTCATTTATTCACAATAAATTAATATCGTTCAACCTCCTCACATACTAGTTATTAAGAGATTATCAATATGCTACATTGGGAAACATCCTGTTTAGAAGTAGACACCTACCACCTGTAATTAACAGAGTTTACCTTACAATATGCAACATTTATTGGCATGTGCGTATATCTATATGATATACCCGGTAAATGTTATTTGTCATTTTTGCTGGATTCTGAAAATCGAATAAATTAAAGTTATTAATTAAATTAGATTAGTCAATTTGAACAAGACATACGTCTCTGTTTGAACGTGTGAATTGGTGAACTGATTGAATAACAGAATTAAATTAATTTTTAAAAATTAAAATTGTGTAAAATGTATATATTTGACTGAATTCATTCATAATAATTTAAATTGTCTTCAATGATTATACCGCTCTTATTTCCCTGACTTATCTCGCAATGTTTAATCTGAATACATTCAAAACAATTAAAAAGCTGCATGAAGGACTTGTGTAAATCTGGCTTTAATTTGTTCTGAATTTTGTGGAAAAAACATGTTCATCGGTCATTGTGATTTTATTATATCCAAACTTTACAAAATATATCATTTTGACTTGATATCAAACTTTAAAACCCTTCAAAACACCACACATACCCACATGTAATATATGGATACATATATATATACGTAATGTGTCTTTCCTCAGCAGCTTAACACCATGTACGTCATCAATTAGGTCGCCGGAAAGTAACGAGCGGTGTCGGAAACTACCGAGTATTAGCAGTTCGTTAAGGTAAGGTTTTAGTGTATTACAGGTAAATGTAAGGCGTGGGAAACCGTCAGACACATCAATATTGACTATTCTACCCATAGGAATGCAAAATACAAAATTGATAAATTTGGTGACCGGTGACCTTTAAGGAAAATCTTAGATAAACATTGATTTTGAAACTGGAGTTGGGCCCAGATTAACCAAGATTTTGCTTAACCTCAAATGAGCAAAGTTTGGGCATCTTTTATAAACTACTAATAAATAATTTTGACAAATATAGTACAAATGTTTTAAGCTTAAAGTGATCTTCAAAACAACACCATAAATTCCTGAATATCTTTAAAAAATTAAATAATTAACAAAATTATAAAAATTTGAATATTTGTCAAATTTAAGTTAAGGAAAATTTTACTTAAAGAATGATTGTGAAACTGGAGTCAGATGTTATAAGCCGGTGTTGGATACAGGTGAATTTCAGCACTTTTTATCATTTTTCTTACCTCATTGTCATGTAACATCATTTTAAAATGTTTCAAGTAGTACCAGCCATGATGTTGATCATCATCTGCTAGCTCACTGTAATCTTCTTCTGCTTTGTAACCAAATGCCTCAAATTCTCCGTTTGGATTCAGGAGGAGCGTCGTTGGAGTTTTCTGGGAAATGAATCTAGCATTGCCTGCTGAATTCCATCGCTTAGCATATATGTTAAGTAGCCATTGTTTGTAATCAACAGAAAACGAGTATGCAAACCCAGAGAAAGTGGTACCAAAATCAATTGCAGCTACTAATAACTTCGAAATTTGACTTCTCGGTGGCATGTTTCCAAACCTGAAAAAACAGTTATTGTCATAAATTTATAAATAGCTTATATATATGTATATATATGGAGAGAGAGAGAGAGAGAGAGAGAGAAGAGAGAGAGAGAGAGGGTAGAGAGAGAGAGAGTTCTAATGATGGCTACTCCACACGGTCCGGTCGCACCATGATCACAATACATGTATTTTTGTATTTGTATGACGGTTCTCCCTCCCCGACTGCAAAAAATGAAAGAAACACCATTATCCCCTGTTTATTTTTGTGTGGCCCCCTGTTCCTGCAACCCATCAAACCACAAAGTATTTAAAATTCAATAATTACCTTTAGCTGAAACGTTTTCTTCACATTTGACTATATAATCTCAATTTCCAAAATGAAATAAACAAGACACTTGAATCTACGACTGGAAACCAGCTATGTGATTGTAAATGAAAAACCATATTCTATTTATAGAACAAACTCGAGATTACTACGCAGGTAACATACGATCATGTTAAGGTCACGAAATAATTGACTTATTCAGCACGATGACGACTTCTGATATTAAATGTTGTCATTTTGTGTTTTAATTCTATCCAAAATTTGTTAATTTACACCACGCCTAATATAATAAAACAATGTGCGTCTTAATATTGCTAAAATAAGGTGCGATCAAAGATAGACTACCATGGCGTAATTGCACACAGGTATATGAGGATTCCCCGTCACTTTCAGACATCAATAATCTACAAATAGGATATGACATCATAACCCAGAACGTGCATCAAATCATTTTTGCTTTTGTCCAATATTAGTGTCACATGCCACTTTTTGAATTTAGTAACTGTCCGAAACAGGTCTTCTATTTAATTCATAAACATAGTGTGCAAAATTTTACTGAATATATATTCTTGAAATATGTTTTAAAACCCATTCAATTGACACTTGTATAGATTCGGTCGAGTCTAGGATTATGGAGAAATCCGGTTGGTTAGTTTGTCGTTTAAGGTTTTATGTCCCAGTCAAAAATATTTACTGATTTATACCTCATCAGCTATAGTCAAATTTTGGTCATTGAAATGTAGCAGGCAGAGTTCTTTAACGTGCACGCGGCATCGGTTTTAATGTCTCTTCCGAAGGACCCCGAGGCTTTCATATATAAATGCCCAGTGCCTGGCGAAAGAATATTCACTACCCATTTTCAAGTCTAGGTTAGACCCCGACCGAGGCCGGAACCCACAACTTCGATTCCAACAAATGGAGCGAGTATTCTACTAAATGAGTTACTGGAGTGGTCGGAGGAAACCGTCGTCCCTTATAGAAAGTCAACGTCATACGGAAAGTAAGATCTGTCTGAGTTTGTTTCGAACCCGGAAGGTGAGAGACGCCGTGGTTCAGTCTTTAATCCTACGTTTTTAGCTAGTCGACCACTGAGGCCCTTTTATGGGTTTGGTTTGGTGGGCTAGTGTCCAAATTACGGTGACACTTATGGGTGTTAAAAATAACGATTGCAAAATTCAAAAATGTGATGTTTTAAATTTTCAGTAATTTCAAAGGTAACGTTAACATAAAAAAATTCTAATGACATGATGGTCTTGATATACAAATAGGCATACTTGTCGAAAAATTTAACACTAAAATAACAAATTGGGTCCGAATCTTGAGATAATCTTGGTCCCCCGTAAGATCTATATTTTAGAGAGTTGCTAACTATCTCCTGGTAGCATTTTTATAAACTTATATCGACCAATTAGCAGCCGAGTTCACCTCCTTCTATTCTGTTAGTGTACTTAAACTTTCGACAGGTCTGAACTGTTGTTAGAAATTATTTTGAACAGAGCGATTTTGTCTGTCTTAGCTGAGACAGTAATGAATTCACACCACATCATTGAAGTGGTCAATTTGACTTGACACTATTACTGTTTACTACTTGAGTATCAACTTACCAAAAACTTCCGTATGATATTTATATATATAAATGTATGTATGACCTCGATCGTAATTCTTACTGTAAACATGTATTTTCCTCGTAATTCTGCAGTTATTTTTATGCACATTTTATCAGTGTATTTTTTCAAACACTAAAAAATCGAGTCCGCCATTACATATTCGTCATGTTCAGTGATTTGTTTAATATTAGTACATTATTATGAATGGTTTGCGAGCCTAAACTGAAACTATTATAAGTTTTGATTTGTATAGTTGACGATTTCTATTTCTGATGTTAAAGTAATTTTTAAACTGTCAATGGTTGTTATATCATTTATGAACCCTAAATTAAAATTGCATGTCAGAAAACCCTCGACTTCCGTCTAATGATTTTATATAGACATATTGTTTCATAAAGCTTAACTCTTAATCCCGGAAGTAAAACCTGACTCTTCAAAGATCTATCCGATATGTTGTGTTATGCTTTACTAATGATGCGACACCGGTACCTTTAGGGGTTTAGCGGGAAAGAATGGTACAATCTAGAGGATTTCTAGATTCTACACAAGTTTAGTAGAGCTCATCCGCAGAATTTGCCACTCAAAAGTTTAACACTGACCTAACGGATAAGTGTCAAACCTACCGAGGGGACCGAGCTTTCGACATCTCCCCTCGAGCTTTGGACAGCTCGGACCCTCGACGAGTCAACATGTTCAAGTTGAACAGTCAACATGTTTGGAGCTCATTCTGCCCCTTGGCAGCTATAGACATAGTTCCATGTTTCTGTAAGTCTTAAATTCGATTTCACGCGTGCTGAATGTAACTAACTAAACAAAGAGTGCCTTCCATTCCATCGCACACGGTCTCACTTCTCTGGTAGAAGTTCACGTTTATAACTTAATTTGTCAGCATAAGAGTTATTTTGCTTTGAATGAATGGGTATGTTTGTTTTTGATTGATAAAAATAGTTTAACACCGAGAAACCATTCAAAAGAATCAGTACGCTACGCTATCAATAACTTTTATTTATTCTTGTTTTAGTTTACTTGATTGTAATGGATGTAACGAGTACATGTCTTTCTAGTTATGTAGTTTATTTCTAATAGATAATAATAGGTCAATCATGCTTCGCCATTTTGAGATCTGTAATAATCTTACTTTATATTTATTTCGATTTAGTTTCCTTAAACACCCGAGTACAAGTTTTTTTTTCAGGAAAGAGTGATTTGCTTCAAATATATTACAATAGTTCAATCATGCTTTGCACATTGAGATCTGCAATTGTCTTAGTTCATTATAGTTTCGATTTAGTTTCTTTTAACACCAATTGTAAATATTTTCGATTAGTTTTTAAAAAGTTTCAAATATATGTGACCTTAAAGTTTATGTATTATGTTACCTAAACGTAACAATACATGCCGTTGTTGTAAAACTGGTTTTTAAAATACTAAGAAAATTAACTTTCTGTTTCCACTAACCACGTCCATTTATTTGTGTGTTACAGACCAATGCAGAAGGTTTTACTACCATCAATTGATCGATAATTTACAGGATGAAGTCGACAGGTTTATCTGTTATTTTCTCAGTTGTAGTTTTACTACAAATAACACGGACAACTCAAGGTTTGTGCATCATATAACTACACATATGATCTAACAACGAAATACGGTAGCTATATTTAGAGATTAACTTTCCCTCTTGAGTACCGTATAGCGGGTTATTTTGGCGTGGCTAAATTTTGGCACTTTTGACAAAAAAACGTCAGTTGTAAATTTTGGCGTATTTATTTTATCGATTAAAACATGACAAGTGTTTATTTTGACGATTTTTATTACAATAAAAAAACTGCTGTTTGTAAATAAAATGTTGAACTTCGAACAGCAAATCTATCGATATGGACAGTTCATTTGAATTAAATAAATTTGGTTGAAAGTAAAAGTTAATAACAACAACTGATGGTATGAAATAAACTTACTTTATTTTCGTTATAATACAGAGCACATGGCCGATTATTAATAATCACCGGAACTACAGGTAATACACATTGTAATGCGCATTCCAATGAAATGTAAATAACAGAATATGAATATTTCATTATAAGGTAAAAAGTTAATCACATATGTAAATACCGATCACGCACCTGTGGGTCGTAATCGGATTAATAGATTACTGAACTGATCACGGTTAATTACTAATCTTGAGTAACACTCTCTGTACTATATGTTCCAGACGAGTTATTTCGTTTCGCTCTATTACTTTCGATGAAATCTGTATCAAGGCTTCGGCTTGTGTTTTGTTTACAATGACTGACCACATGTCATTCTGATAAAATTGTATTCAAGCGAAAGAATTTGAATTTTCACCAAATTTACACCTTCGTTAATTATTTATCGTTCTAGCGAACGGGGGTATTCGAGCTATCGAGGTTTATTTACATATGATTTAATAGGGATTTGGAAGGGACCGGCAGATGACTTCGAGTTATCCGGGGTATTCAAGGCATCGACGTTCGAGCGATCGAATTTCTACTGTATTCACTTTGTCACAGTGTAAGGTATTAAAATAAAAAATTTTGACTGTTCCATGTTTTGGCGATAAATATTTTGGCGATTTTATTACTACCGCCAAAATTTACACCCCGCAAAAATAACCCGCTATTCGGTATCAACCAACCAAAAATTTCCGTATGATATTTATATATATATAAATGTATGTATGACCTCGATCGTAATTCTTACTGTAAACATATATTTTCTTTGTAATTCTGCAGTTATTTTTACATACATTTTGTCAGTGTATTTTTTCAAACACTAAAAAATCGAGTCCGCCATTACATATTCGTCATGTTCAGTGATTCGTTTAATAGTAGTACATTATTATGAATGGTTTTGCGAGCCTAAACTGAAACTGTTATAAGTTTTGAGTTGTATAGTTGACGATTTTTACTTCTGATGTTAAAGTAATTTTTAAACTGTTAATGGTTGTTATATCATTTATTAAATTAAAATGACATGTCAGAAAACCCTCGATTTCCGTCTAATGATTTTATATACACATATTGTTTCATAAAGCTTAACTCCTAATCCTGGAAGTAAAACCTAACTCTTCAAAGATCTATCCGATATATTGTGTTATGCTTTACTAATGTGGCGACACCTTTAGGGGTTTCGCGGGAAAGAATGGTACAATCTAGAGGATTTCTAGATTTTACACAAGTTTAGTAGAGCTCATCCGCAGAATTTGCCACTCAAAAGTTTAACACTGACCTAACGGATAAGTGTCAAACCTACCGAGGGGACCGAGCTTTCGACAGCTCCCCTCGAGCTTTGGACAGCTCGGACCCTCGACGAGTCAACATGTTCAAGTTGACCAGTCAACATGTTTAGAGCTCATTCTGCCCCTTGGCAGCTATAGACATAGTTCCATGTTTCTGCAAGTCTTAAATTCGATTTCACGCGTGCTGAATGTAACTAACTACACAAAGAGTGCCTTCCATTCCATCGCACACGGTCTCACTTCTCTGGTAGAAGTTCACGTTTATAACTTAATTTGTCAGCATAAGAGTTATTTTGCTTTGGGATTATATTTGGAAATGAATGAGTATGTTTGTTTTTGACTGATAAAAATAGTTTAACTCCGAGAAACCATTCAAAAAGAATCAGTACGCTACGTTATCATTAACTTTTATTTATTCTTGTTTTAGTTTTCTTGATTGTAATGGATGTTACCGAGTACATGTCTTTCTAGTTATGTAGTTTATTTCTAATAGATAATAATAGGTCAATCATGCTTCGGCATTTTGAGATCTGTAATGATCCTACTTTATATTTATTTCGGTTTAGTTTCCTTAATCACCCGAGTACAAGCTTTTTTCAGTAAAGAGTGATTTGCTTCTAATATATTACAATAGTTCAATCATACTTCGCACAATAAGATCTGCAATGGTCTTAGTTCATTATTATTTCGGTTTAGTTTCTTTAAATACCCATTGTAACTATTTTTGATTATTTTTTAAAAAGTTTCAAATATATGTGACCTTAAAGTCTATGTATTATGTTACCTAAACGTAACAATACATGCCGTTGTTGTAAAACTGGTTTTTTAAATACTAAGAAATTTAACCTCCTGTTTCACATTTAAAACAACAGGAATTATTTCAATAGTTTTTACTAAATATAGATGATATAAATGATACACCACTGACATATAGCCATAACTTATTTGTAGGACAAACCAGAGAAAAAAAAGTTTAAGAGTTTCTGTCTTATTTGCAATTTAGTAAACTCACTTCAACACGCTAGTATTAAATTAATATTGTAGAACTTGTTTTCACAACAGGATTTTTTACAAAGAAGCAAGCTGCTTACAGAAAAATTGTTGACACGTGAATATTGCAAGAACATACTAATCAAGGACTCAAAACGTTTGATGACCGTCGTCAAAAATTTACCCTGAATGTTTATTTCTAATAGATAATAATAGTTCAATCATGCTTGGCCCTTTTGAGATCTACAATGATCTTTTTTTATATAGTTATTTCTATTTAGTTTCTTTAACACCCGAGTACATGTTTTTTCAGTAAAAAATTATTTGCTTTTAATGTATAACAATAGGTAAATCATACTTTGCCCCTTGAGATCTGCAATGATCTTAGTTCATTATTATTTTGGTTTAGTTTTTTCAATACCCATTGTAAATACTGTAAAAAATTGTTTTTTTAAATACTAAGAAATTTAACTTCCTATTTCACATTTAAAACAATAGGAATTAACTCAATAGTTGTTACTAAATATAGATGATATAAATGATACACCACTGACATATAGCCAATAACATATTTGTAGGACAAACCAGAGAAAAAAAGTTTAAGAGTTTCTATCTTATTTGCAATTTAATAAACTGACTTTAACATGCTAATATAAATACAATATTGTAGAACTTTTTCCCACAACGGGGACTTTATAGAAAAAAGCAAGCTGCTTACAGAAAAATTGTTGACACGGGAATATTGCAAGAACATACTAATCAAGGACCTCAAAACGTTTGATGACCGTCATCAAAAATGTATGCTGAATGTTTATTTCTAATAGATAATAATAGGTTAATCATGCTTCGCCCTTTTAAATTCTACAATGATCTTTTTATATAGTTATTTCTATTTAGTTTCTTTAACACCCGAGTACATGTTTTTTTCAGTAAAGAATGATTTGCTTTTAATGTATAACAATAGTTAAATAATACTTTGCCCCTTGAGATCTGCAATGATCTTAGTTCATTATTATTTCGGTTAAGTTTTTTTCAATACCCATTGTAAATACTGTAAAAACTGGTTTTTTAAATACTAAGAAATTTAACTTCCAGTTTTACATTTAAAACAATAGGAATTAAATCAATAGTTGTTACTAAATATAGATGATATATATAATACACCACTGACATATAGCCAATAACATATTTGTAGGACAAACCAAAGAAAGAAAGTTTAAGAGTTTCTGTCTTATTTGCAATTTAATAAACTGACTTTAACATGCTAATATAAATACAATATTGTAGAATTTGTTCCCACAACGGGGACTTTATAGAAAGAAGCAAGTTGCTTACAGAAAAAAATGTTGACACGGGGATATTGCAAGCCCAGACTTATCAAGGACCTCAAAAAAGTTTGATGACAGTCATCAAAACTTTACCTTGAATGTTTATGACATACCATAGTTCCATGTTCCTATTATTCTTAATTTCGATTTCTCGCGTGCTGAATGTAACTAACTTAACAAAAAGTGCTTACCATTCCATCGCACACGGTCTCACTCACTTCTCTGGGAGAAGTTTACGTTTGTAATTTATTTTGTCAGCATAAGAGTTATTTTGCTTTGGGATTGTGGTTTGGACATTGATCGGTATGTTTGTTTTTGATTGATAACAATAGTTTAACACACAGGAAGCATTCAAGAGCAATCAGCACGCTAGCGATAACTTTTATTTATTCTTGTTTTAGTTTTCTTGATTGTAATGGATGTAACCGAGTACATGTTTTTCTAGTTATGTAGTTTATTTCTAATAGATAATATTAGTTCAATCATGCTTCGCCATTTTGAGATCTGTAATAATCTAACTTTATATTTATTTCGATTTAGTTTCCTTAACCCTTTAATTTGCAGAGAAATTTTGGAAAAAGTGCAAAAACTGTACCCTATTTTCAATGCAGATTTTAGAGTATTTGCAGTAAAAATGCTAATAACGAACCCATATATATTTTGTATCTCCATATACTATACTTCATTTTTAGGTACGTTTCATCCATATATCGGTTGCCATGGCAACAGAAACACTACATTTACGACAAAAACATGTGAAAAATCGCTGAATTTTGCGTTTTTTTAAATAAATGTCTTATATCTTGAGACCAGTACGCTATAATATACGGTTTCGCAGTAAATTCAAAGTTAAGTATCAATGAGAGATGCTCCAAAGAAAATAATTTTGAAACTTGCATTTTTTCACAAAAAATAAAAAGAACAAATTTCATAGTTATTAGTAAAAAAATATAAAAAACGGCATACTATTGATTTTGTTTGGTTAAAGTTGATCATTATTTTGACACAAATATTAAAGTTTAAGCTTAAATTTTACCACTACTAAACCATACACATAAATAAACTGTTACCACAAAATTTATATTTAAAAATATTTTCAGTAAAATTACGGTTGCCATGGCAACGAAAGTCATGCAAAAAACCAAGATACAGAGGAAATGTCTGTATTATTTCACTTTTAATAAATTATACCAAAGAAACCATTAAATACATATGAATACGAAAAATGGTTTTATATTTTCTATGTTTTCGCCCAAAATATGAATTCCAAATCCCGTAGCATTTTCGGCCAATTCTTTGATAAAAACATGCAAAAACCTTTCATTTTGTTTCCTTTTTTAAAAAGTTGAGGCGATAAATTTTTTTGCAAAACTCTAATGATATCATGGCTCGGATAAAAAATAATTATATATAAATTATATATATTAAGGAGACTCATTCTTCTTTTACTAAAATGGTAATTTCAAACAAAAAATCCGTTACGATGGTAACCAAAAGTGTGATAACTGCGTTACACAAGTGATAAATTGTGTAATTTGATTTTAGACCTTATTCTAATAATCCCTTGAGCTTGGGTTGATGTAAAACTTAAATTTCATTATTTCACATGACTTGATTATTATGTGAAGATGGTTAGACGGGAATAAATTCAAAATTTGCGCGTTTCACCCAAAATAGGAACTCTGAAAATAATAGATTTTCGGTCAATTATTAGAAAAAAACCCATACAAATGCTTTTATTTTTGGTATATCTTTTAAAAAGTGAGACTGTAACTTTGACTTCATAACTTCAACAATACATATAAACTGATCAATGGTAAACTTTTTTTTTAATTAGAAGACTCATACTATTTCGTTTTAATTATCTCAAATTCCATTACCATGGCAAGCAAAACAGAAAACTGTTTACAACTGGTGTCTTTTCAATAGAGTGTAGTTCAAATGGTCACTACATATTCTAAATGTCGGGATTGAGAACATCAGGACTTACACCATGTATAGTATTACCAACCCAACACATTTATACTAGTCCCTGTGTACAGTTAGGACTGAGTAAGTGAGTGAATAATTATGTTTAACGTCCCAATCAAGAACATTTCACGAATATCTAGACGTCACCAGCTATAGGCGAAGGTGCGGATGGCATTATACATCAAGGTTCTTTATCGTACCGAGCCTATCGTGACACAGGGCCTCATCTATTTTAGTTCCCATCCGAAAGAATCGTGACATTCATTTCGTAATGCCAAGTGCTTAGTGAAAAAACAGTCAATACCTAATTTGAGTCTTTGGTCAGACCCGGTCGGCGTTCGAACCCATGACCTCCCACTTACAGAGCGAGCACTCTATCAACAGTTAAGAGTTTTATAATCAGTGGTCTCAATATGTCTTTTCCTATATTGATTCAATCACCTTGTGTTGTGTTGTCGGTTGTGTTCTGTTTTTGGTTACATTGTGTGTAGTCAAGTATGTTTTACTACCCAGCCAAACTGCTTTTATGTATATTGAGGCGGTCAGATCAAGGATGGTGGAGGAAACCGGATTCTCTTGAAAAAACAACCTTCGGCAAAGGAAATGACATACATTCTCACATTAGAATGTGTTCCGAGTGGGGTTCGAACGTACATATAGGCTTGTGATCCGTAATTAAACACTTAAGTCCACTTGGCAACCTAACCCCCCTCCCCTATATGTTTTAAGATACCATTACTGATTTACTGATGATGGAAAATAATGATAGTAGCCCATGCTATAAATGGTGTGTAACCTAGCAAATAGAGACTAAATTTTATTAACTTCAGATTGTTCTCGACAAACATACCACGTCACGGTAATCTCTGTACGTTAAAGAACCCTGCTGTATATATAATGCCATAAGCGCAACACACAGGCAAAATCCCTGCACCTTCGCCTATAGTTGGCGAAGTCTCGATATAAGTGAAATGTTCTTAATATGGACGTTAATTAAACACCATAACTCAACATAAAAAAGATCGATTTGGATAACTGACCGGTTTGAACTTCTTTATTTCATTGGACTCCTGACAAGAATGTACTAAAATGAAATATACTGTAAGTGCGAGAGGCTATTCAGGTTTCTTTTGAAAACAAATTGTATCTGTTGAAGGGGGGTAAAAAGTAAAACTTATGAACCAATAAACTGAAAATGTGTCCCCTCTATCATAAACGGGCTATAATTGTATAATTGTCAAATTCACTTTCTATACTGAATAATATTGTTACATACACGAATCCTCAGTTTAGCAGCAATGCCATTTTATTAAAATGTGTGTGTGTGTGTGTGTGTGTGTGTGTGTGTGTTATAAACGGCGAAGTTTTTTTAAGTCCAGAGAAGCATCAAAGACACTTTCACAGAGGGTCCTTAAAAATTTAAAATAATAATAAAACGGTACAAAAACCAGCAATCTGACGTGTTCTGGAATCATTTTGAGTGTTCATAGTTAAAACACTTTTTAGTATCAATAAACAATGCTTCAAAAATATTATTTAGCGCACCTGGCAAAGAAGTAAATGCGTTTCTTGCATAAAAAAGGTGTTTGAATTCGCATTGGAAATCTTTCAGTCACTTGCAATGAGACAATGTGCTATTCATTTGTGTAGTATTTAGCCACAGTACATATAAACGTGTGTTTGAGCTGCTTGTTCCTTGCCAGAATTAACAGTTTATAGTGTTTGTTCACTGCTACCCCACCAGACCGTTTAGCATACTTCAGGCTTACCTACCCGTACATACCTGTTACAAATATGTGTTTGTAATATTTTTACTGAGGCAAATACATCGGTTGTCTCATAATATGCGATGACCATGATATTGGTGCTGGCAATCACTCTCATCAATATAAGTAATAATTATTAATATTACAATAAGTACTAGTGGTTAATTATCATATCCGGCAAGAAAAAGTACTTAAAAAACAGTCGTGTTGTTTACATTTTATGGTATTATAAAAAGAAATGTGCCCGAGTGGATAGGAGATCCATGACTTATGTATGGAAATGTCATCAACAGTCATTATCACTTCTAAAATAACCTGTGATGGATCAGAACAAAACCAAGATCACACATTCTTAAGTTTTATTATAGTATGTGATACTGTGGGTCACTAAAATCTTCAATTTATTACTGCGATTATCAAATGAATTGTTAAAAACTTTCAATGATGATATTGATAATATAAAAAACCATCCTTTCAGAATCACCGATCAAGTATTTGACCCCTAGTCTGGTATATTTATATACATCTGTTATGGACGTAGTAGAAGACATTTATCTACCGTCGTACGATCACTTCAAAATCGGCAAAATGTACCAGATGTGATGTAAATTCAATTTGTGATATCTTTTAAATTTTTTGATTTATGTCAGTCGTTGATATATCAATGGGTAGCTATGGAAATTTGCCTTTTCATCATATGAAGATTTCATTTTAATCACTTTAATTGAGCAATCCATTGGGATATAAACCTGAAAATCGGCTGTCTTTAACGCTGTTTTCAAGACCCTTTATTTTAGACTAATAAAAGTGTAATCAAAAGTCAATATTGAAATGTAAATGGACAGAATTCTTAAATTATTGTTTTTATTATATTACAAATATCTTTCTGATCTGACATTTCAGTGTTGAAAAATCTTAAAGTGAAGAAAGCGTGTCGGTCGCAGAAGACTGGAGAAAAACGTCAAATTGTATAGGATTTGACACTTTTTAAAGCGTATTTATTAAATGGTCATTTAACTTCGCAGATCTAATTTTAAAGTTTTGAAAATTATATAGTTGAATTCTGCATTGAATTTCCTTTCAATTGATAAAAAAACATACAATCAATTCGAAAACACACGTTTTACATGGTGTCGATATAGCTAATGCCTCGGAAGTACTAAAAAAGTGCAAAAATTACGACGTAAAACGATGTGTTTACCTAAACACGAATTTTTCCCGCATGTAGTATAAAGTTCTAATTTCCGTCATTTCGCATCATACAAATGATTTTGTAAATTTTTTAAATATGATTTTTTCTCTATTTTTCACACATAAATTTCACAGCATTCAACATCTAGAATTATATAAAAAATGGGTTTAAATAATGTAGAAAAAAATTCACGAAAATAGAAATTTGAATTGCGTGTTTGAATTCAAGTAAAAAAAAATATGTAGGAAAGAGTGTTTGTAAAAAAAAAAAAAACAAACTTGATGAAATTTTCTCTAGTTTGTTTGGTACCAGGGTTTTAGAGATCCGTCCATAAATCACATTTCCACGCCGAAAATAATACACCTGACACGCCGAAAATCAAAATGGCGTAGTTTAGCGTATCTGCCAATTAAAGGATTAAACACCCGAGTACAAGTTTTTTTCAGTAAGGAGTGATTGCTTCTTCTATTACAATAGTTCAATCATATTCGCACATTGAGATCTTCAATGGTCTTAAGTTCATTATTGTTTCGGTTAGTTTCTTTAAACACCATTGTAAATATTTTCGATTAGTTTTAAAAAGTTTCAAATATATGTGACCTTAAAGTGTACGTATTATGTTACTAAAGGTACCAATACATGCCGTTGTTGTAAAAACTGGTTTTAAATTATTAAGAAATTTAACTTTCTGTCCACGAACCACGTCCATTTATTGTGTGTTAGGCCAATGCAGAAGGTTTTACTACCGTCCAACTGATCGAGAGTTTACAGGATGAAGTCGACGGGTTATCTGTTATTCTGTTCAGTTGTAGTTTTACTACAAAACACCGGACAACTCAAGGTTTGTGTATAATATAAACTACACATAGATCTAACAACGAAATACGGTAGCTATATTTAGAGATTAACTTTCCCTCTTGAGTACGTATAGGGTTATTTTGGCGTGGCTAAATTTTGGCGCTTTTGACAAAAAAAACGTCAGTTGTAAATTTTTGCGGATTTATTTCAGCGAATAAATCAAGACAAGTTTTTATTTTGACGATTTTTATTCCAATGAAATGTAAATAAAGAATATGAATATTTCATGATAAGGTAAAAAGTTAATCACAGATGTAAATAACGATCACGCACCTGCGGTCGTAATCGGATTAAGAAATAACTGAAAACTGATCAAGGTTAATTACTAATCTTGAGTAACACTCTCTGTACTATATGTTCCAGACGAGTTTATTTCGTTTCCGCTCTATTACTTTCGATGAAATCTGTATCATGGCTTCGGCTTGTGTTTAGTTTACAATGAACTGACCACATGTCGTTCTGATAAAATTGTATTCGAGTGAAAGAAGTTGAATTTTTACCAAAACTTACACCTTCGTTAATTAATTCGTTCGAGCGAACGGGGGTATTCGAGCTATCGAGGTTTATTACATATGATTAAAATAGGAATTTGGATAGGACCGACAGATGACTCGGTATCCGGGTATTCAAGGCATCGACGTTCGAGCGAGAATTTCTGCTGTATTCACTTTGTCACAGTGTAAGGTATTGTTAAGGTAATAAATTTTGACTGTTCCATATTTCGGCGATAAATTTTTGGCGATTTATTACTACCGCCAAAATCGCCAAAATTTTACACCCCGCGAAAATAACCCGCTATTCGGTATCAACCAACCAAAAACTTCCGTATGATATTTATATATATAAATGTATGTATGACCTCGATCGTAATTCTTACTGTAAACATGTATTTTCCTCGTAATTCTGCAGTTATTTTTACATACATTTTGTCAGTGTATTTTTTTCAAACACTAAAAAATCGAGTCCGCCATTACATATTCGTCATGTTCAGTGATTCGTTTAATTGTAGTACATTATTATGAATGGTTGACGAGCCTAAACTGAAACTGTTATAAGTTTTGATTTGTATAGTTGACGATTTTTTCTTCTGATGTTAAAGTAATTTTTAAACTGACAATGGTTGTTATATCATTTATGATCCCTAAATTAAAATGGCATGTCAGAAAATCCTCGATTTCCGTCTAATGATTTTATATACACATATTGTTTCATAAAGCTTAACTCTTAATCCCGGAAGAAAAACCTGACTCTTCAAAGATCTATCCGATATGTTGTGTTATGCTTTACTAATGTGGCGACACCTTTAGGGGTTTCGCGGGAAAGAATGGTACAATCTAGAGGATTTCTAGATTCTACACAAGTTTAGAAGAGCTCATCCACAGAACTTGCCACTCAAAAGTTTAACACTGACTTTACGGATAAGTGCCAAACCTACCGAGGGGACCGAGCTTTCGACAGCTCCCCTCGAGCTTTAGACAGCTCGGCCCCTCGATGAGTCAACATGTTCAAGTTGAACAGTCAACATGTTTAGAGCAAATTCTGCCCCTTGGCAGCCATAGACATAGTTCCATGTTTCTGTAAGTCTTAATTGCGATTTCACGCGTGCCGAATGTAACTAACTAAACAAAGAGTGCCTTCCATTCCATCTCACACGGTCTCACATCTCTGGTAGAAGTTCACGTTTATAACTTAATTTGTCAGCATAAGAGTTATTTTGCTTTGGGATTATGTTTAGAAATAAATGGGTATGTTTGTTTTTGATTGATAAAAATAGTTTAACACCGAGAAACCATTAAAAAAAATCAGTACGCTACGCTATCAATAACATTTATTTATTCTTGTTTTAGTTTTCTAGATTGTAATGGATGTATTCGAGTACATGTTTTTCTAGTTATGTAGTTTATTTCTAATGAATAATAATCATGCTTCGCCATTTTGAGATCTGTAATAATCTTACTTTATATTTATTTCGATTTAGTTTCCTTAAACACCCGAATACAAGTTTTTTCAGTAAAGAGTGATTTGCTTCTAATATATTACAATAGTTCAATCATACTTTGCACATTAAGATCTGCAATAATCTTAGTTCAATATTGTTTCGGTTTAGTTTCTTTATACACCCATTGTAAATATTTTCGATTCGATTTTTTACTCAAACGTAACAATACATGCCGTTGTTGTAAAACTTGTTTTTAAAATACTAAGAAATTTAACTTCCTGTTTCACATTTAAAACAATAGGAATTATTTCAATAGTTGTTACTAAATATAGATGATATAAATGATACACCACTGACATATAGCCAATAACTTATTTGTAGGACAAACCAGAGAAAAAAGTTTAAGAGTTTCTGTCTTATTTGCAATTTAGTAAACTCACTTCAACACGCTAGTATTAATTTAATATTATAGATCTTGTTCTCACAACGGGAATTTATACAAAGAAGCAAGCTTCTTACAGAAAAATTGTTGACACGGGAATATTGCAAGAACATACTTATCAAGGACCTCAAAACGTTTGATGACCGTCATCAAAAGTTTACCCTGAACGTTTATTTCTAATAGATAATAATAGTTCAATCATGCTTCGCCCTTTTGAGGTCTACAATGATCTTTTTTTATATAGTTATTTCTATTAAGTTTCTTTAACACCCGAGTACATGTTTTTTTCAGTAAAGAATGATTTGCTTTTAATGTATAACAATAGGTTAATCCTACTTTGCCCCTTGAGATCTGCAATAATCTTAGTTCATTTTTATTTCGGTTAAGTTTTTTTCAATACCCATTGTAAATACTGTAAAAACTGGTTTTTTCAATACTAAGAAATTTAACTTCCAGTTTTACATTTAAAACAATAGGAATTAAATCAATAGTTGTTACTAAATATAGATGATATATATAATACACCACTGACATATAGCCAATAACATATTTGTAGGACAAACCAAAGAAAGAAAGTTTAAGAGTTTCTGTCTTATCTGCAATTTAGTAAACTGACTTTAACGTGCTTACATTAATACAATATTGTAGAACTTGTTCCCACAATGGGGACTTCATAGAAAGAAGCAAGCTGCTTACAGAAAAAATGTTGACACGGGGATATTGCCAGCCCAGACTTATCAAGGACCTTAAAAAAGTTTGATGAAAGTCATCAAAACTTTACCTTGAATGTATATGAGATACCATAGCTCCATGTTCCTATAATTCTTAATTTCGATTTCTCGCGTGCTTAATGTAACTAACTTAACAAAAAGTGCTTACCATTCCATCGCACACGGTCTCATTCACTTCTCTGGTAGAAGTTCACGTTTATAACTTAATTTGTCAGCATAAGAGTTATTTTGCTTTGGGATTATGTTTGGAAATAAATGGGTATGTTTGTTTTTGATTGATAAAAATAGTTTAACACCGAAAAACCATTCAAAAAAAATAATCAGTACGCTACGCTATCAATAACATTTATTTATTCTTGTTTTAGTTTTCTAGATTGTAATGGATGTATTCGAGTACATGTTTTTCTAGTTATGTAGTTTATTTCTAATGGATAATAATCATGCTTCGCCATTTTGAGATCTGTAATAATCTTACTTTATATTTATTTCGATTTAGTTTCCTTAAACACCCGAATACAAGTTTTTTCAGTAAAGAGTGATTTGCTTCTAATATATTACAATAGTTCAATCATACTTTGCACATTAAGATCTGCAATAATCTTAGTTCAATATTGTTTCGGTTTAGTTTCTTTATACACCCATTGTAAATATTTTCGATTCGATTTTTTACTCAAACGTAACAATACATGCCGTTGTTGTAAAACTTGTTTTTAAAATACTAAGAAATTTAACTTCCTGTTTCACATTTAAAACAATAGGAATTATTTCAATAGTTGTTACAAAATATAGATGATATAAATGATACACCACTGACATATAGCCAATAACTTATTTGTAGGACAAACCAGAGAAAAAAAGTTTAAGAGTTTATGTCTTATTTGCAATTTAGTAAACTCACTTCAACACGCTAGTATTAATTTAATATTATAGATCTTGTTCTCACAACGGGAATTTATACAAAGAAGCAAGCTTCTTACAGAAAAATTGTTGACACGGGAATATTGCAAGAACATACTTATCAAGGACCTCAAAACGTTTGATGACCGTCATCAAAAGTTTACCCTGAACGTTTATTTCTAATAGATAATAATAGTTCAATCATGCTTCGCCCTTTTGAGGTCTACAATGATCTTTTTTTATATAGTTATTTCTATTAAGTTTCTTTAACACCCGAGTACATGTTTTTTTCAGTAAAGAATGATTTGCTTTTAATGTATAACAATAGGTTAATCCTACTTTGCCCCTTGAGATCTGCAATAATCTTAGTTCATTTTTATTTCGGTTAAGTTTTTTTCAATACCCATTGTAAATACTGTAAAAACTGGTTTTTTCAATACTAAGAAATTTAACTTCCAGTTTTACATTTAAAACAATAGGAATTAAATCAATAGTTGTTACTAAATATAGATGATATATATAATACACCACTGACATATAGCCAATAACATATTTGTAGGACAAACCAAAGAAAGAAAGTTTAAGAGTTTCTGTCTTATCTGCAATTTAGTAAACTGACTTTAACGTGCTAACATTAATACAATATTGTAGAACTTGTTCCCACAATGGGGACTTCATAGAAAGAAGCAAGCTGCTTACAGAAAAAATGTTGACACGGGGATATTGCAAGCCCAGACTTATCAAGGACCTTAAAAAAGTTTGATGACAGTCATCAAAACTTTACCTTGAATGTATATGAGATACCATAGCTCCATGTTCCTATAATTCTTAATTTCGATTTCTCGCGTGCTTAATGTAACTAACTTAACAAAAAGTGCTTACCATTCCATCGCACACGGTCTCATTCACTTCTCTGGTAGAAGTTCACGTTTATAACTTAATTTGTCAGCATAAGAGTTATTTTGCTTTGGGATTATGTTTGGAAATAAATGGGTATGTTTGTTTTTGATTGATAAAAATAGTTTAACACCGAGAAACCATTCAAAAAAAAAATCAGTACGCTACGCTATCAATAACATTTATTTATTCTTGTTTTAGTTTTCTAGATTGTAATGGATGTATTCGAGTACATGTTTTTCTAGTTATGTAGTTTATTTCTAATGGATAATAATCATGCTTCGCCATTTTGAGATCTGTAATAATCTTACTTTATATTTATTTCGATTTAGTTTCCTTAAACACCCGAATACAAGTTTTTTCAGTAAAGAGTGATTTGCTTCTAATATATTACAATAGTTCAATCATACTTTGCACATTAAGATCTGCAATAATCTTAGTTCAATATTGTTTCGGTTTAGTTTCTTTATACACCCATTGTAAATATTTTCGATTCGATTTTTTACTCAAACGTAACAATACATGCCGTTGTTGTAAAACTTGTTTTTAAAATACTAAGAAATTTAACTTCCTGTTTCACATTTAAAACAATAGGAATTATTTCAATAGTTGTTACTAAATATAGATGATATAAATGATACACCACTGACATATAGCCAATAACTTATTTGTAGGACAAACCAGAGAAAAAAAGTTTAAGAGTTTCTGTCTTATTTGCAATTTAGTAAACTCACTTCAACACGCTAGTATTAATTTAATATTATAGATCTTGTTCTCACAACGGGAATTTATACAAAGAAGCAAGCTTCTTACAGAAAAATTGTTGACACGGGAATATTGCAAGAACATACTTATCAAGGACCTCAAAACGTTTTATGACCGTCATCAAAAGTTTACCCTGAACGTTTATTTCTAATAGATAATAATAGTTCAATCATGCTTCGCCCTTTTGAGGTCTACAATGATCTTTTTTTATATAGTTATTTCTATTAAGTTTCTTTAACACCCGAGTACATGTTTTTTTCAGTAAAGAATGATTTGCTTTTAATGTATAACAATAGGTTAATCCTACTTTGCCCCTTGAGATCTGCAATAATCTTAGTTCATTTTTATTTCGGTTAAGTTTTTTTCAATACCCATTGTAAATACTGTAAAAACTGGTTTTTTCAATACTAAGAAATTTAACTTTCAGTTTTACATTTAAAACAATAGGAATTAAATCAATAGTTGTTACTAAATATAGATGATATATATAATACACCACTGCCATATAGCCAATAACATATTTGTAGGACAAACCAGAGAAAGAAAGTTTAAGAGTTTCTGTCTTATCTGCAATTTAGTAAACTGACTTTAACATGCTAACATGTTCCCACAACGGGGACTTCATAGAAAGAAGCAAGCTGCTTACAGAAAAAATGTTAAGACGGGGATATTGCAAGCCCAGACTTATCAAGGACCTTAAAAAAGTTTGATGACAGTCATCAAAACTTTACCTTGAATGTATATGACATACCATAGTTCCATGTTCCTATAATTCTTAATTTCGATTTCTCGCGTGCTGAATGTAACTAACTTAACAAAAAGTGCTTACCATTCCATCGCACACGGTCTCACTCACTTCTCTGGTAGAAGTTCACGTTTATAATTTAATTTATCAGCATGAAGTTATTTTGCTTTGTGATTGTGGTTTGGACATTGATCGGTATGTTTGTTTTTGATTGATAACAATAGTTTAACACACAGGAAGCATTCAAGAGCAATCAGTACGCTTGCGATAACTTTTATTTATTCTTGTTTTAGTTTTTTCTTGATTGTAATGGATGTAACGTGTACATGTTTTGCAAGTTATCTAGTTTATTTCTAATAGATAATATTAGTTCAATCATGCTTCGCCATTTTAAGATCTGTAATAATCTTACTTTATATTTATTTCGATTTAGTTTCCTTAAATACCCGAATACAAGTTTTTTTCAGTAAAGAGTGATTTGCTTCTTGTATATTACAATTGTTCAATCATACTTCGCACATTGAGATCTGCAATTGTCTTTGTTCATTATTGTTTCGGTTTAGTTTCATTAAACACCCATTGTAAATATTTTCAATTAGTTTTAAAAAAGTTTCAAATATATGTGACCTTAAAGTGTATGTATTATGTTAACCAAACGTAACAATATATGTGGTTCTTGTAAAACTGGTTTTGAAAATACTAAGAAATTTAACTTCCTGTTTGACATTTAAAATAATGGGAATTGTATCAATAGTTGTTGCTAATTACTAGAATTGCAGCACCTTTAGGGGTTTCGCGGTAAAGAATGGAACAATCTAGAGGATTCCCATTGTATTCCAATACATATGCCTGTACAAAAAGTTTATAGTTTTCCAGACAATTACCATTTCAGTTTACTTGCGCATCTGTGACCTTGACCTTTCAATCAACGACCTTCATCTTTACAGTAAAATGACCGTTGTATCAATACCTATAATATTCCAATATACATGCCTATAAAAAGGTGTAAGGTTTTCGAGATAATTAACAATTTAAATATTTTTTGTATCTATGACCTTGACCTAAGAACTCATGACCTTAATTTACATCTCAATATGAATGTTGTACAATTACCTTCAACAATCCAATACACATGCTTATATACACATTTATGTATAAACAAGGGGGTCATAAGGCCCTGGGCGCTCACCTGAGAATAATTTAAATTCTACACATTTTTCAATTAATGTTAACCGGGTGTTTAGTTAATATAAACTTGACCTAGCTTTTGTCCTGAACATTGTTCTGGACAAATTTTATAAAGATTGGACAAAACATATGGACTCTAGAATGTTTTTTATGATTTGATGTAGTAACCTAGTTATTGACCCAACATGACCCATATACGAATTTGACCTTGCTTTGGTCATGAACATCATTCTGGACAAATTATATGAAGATTGGACAAATAATATTATAAATATGTACTCTAGAGTGTTAACAAGGTTTTTCTATGATTTCACATAGTGACCTATTTATTGATCCAACATGATCCATATACAAAGTTGACCTTGCTTTTGTTATGGACATCGTTCTGAACAAATTATATGACGATTGGACAAAAAATATGGACTTTAGATTGTTAACAAGATTTTTCTTTGATTTGACCTAGGGACCTAATTATTGACCAAACATGACCCATATACAATCTTGACCTTGCTTTGGTCATGAACATTGTTCTTGACAAATTATATCAAGATTGGAAAAATGGACGCTAGTATGTTAACAAGGTTTTTATATGATTTGACCAAGTGACTGATTTATTGACCCAACATGACCCATATACGAACTTTACTTAGTTTTTGTCCTGAACACTGTTCTGGACAAGTGTGATGAAGTTATAACTAAACCTGTGGCCTCTCTAGAGTGTTAACAATGAAAAGTTGACGAACAACGCAGGACGCACGACGGACAAAGACTGATCACAATAGCTCACTTGAGCACTTTGTGCTCAGGCGAGCTAAAAATTGATAGTTTTCCAGATGATTTACCATTTCGATTTTCTGTTGTTTCATGACCTCGACCTTTAAACTCATGACCTTCATTTACATATCAAAATGACACATTGTCTACATGGGGCGTCCAGGTTAGGTTGTAACTCGTATCTACAGTACTTGCCTTTCAAAACTGAAAAATGTTTAAAACAGACCTGGTGACATCTAGATATAAGTGAAATATTCTGGACAAGAAAAAACTCATTCAATCGATCGATTAAGGTGTGTGGGATTGTGCTCAACAGGTGACCAGGTAGCTCAATGGCAAATCATTCTGTTAGTATGGGAAGGTCCCAATTTTCCATGTGCGTTTGTCTCAGAGTCTCTTTTCTGTTACAAAAGCAACCATTACCCCATTAAGGCCATGTTGGTTTAATAGATCTTAGTGTGAGAAAGTTTGTTGGTTTGTTTTCCAAAGGTCTGTGGTTTTTTCTTGGCATTCCAGTTTCCTCCACCATTCACGATATAACTGACTTGATATAAGTGAAAATACTCTTGACTTTAATAAAAAAAAAACAGTTATATTATACTGGCATGTATCTAGACGATCAGTTCGCGAATGGTAGAATGGATTAAAAGAGTTTTAAACCCAAGTCAAGATTCTTTCACTTATATTGAGATGGTCAGTTCTGAGATGATGGGAGTCTAAAAATGATGTTTTACATCCCAGACAAGATTTTTTCACATGTAACAAGAGTTGGTGAAGTTTAGTATTGATGCTTCATACACGTTAAGATTCTATCACTTATCTTGATGGGGTGGAGTAATGGTGTTTTATATTTGATTACTTCCCCAGTCAAGATTCTTCAAGATCCTGTTTCAGGCTGTCAAATTGCTGACATCCAAACCAGTTGTATATTGATAGGTGGATCTAGTTGATGAACCATCAAAACTGCAACAGAAAATTAAAACGGACCACTAAGCAACGCATTCTATTCCAGGATAGAAGTTGATTTCGATAAACAAAAGTTTATCAGATTAAATTATAAATCAGGTACATAAACATATAAAAATTAGAAGAATAAAAGCACAGTTGAACAAATGAAAAACATGCAGATTTATAATTATACTCTCTTTAAGAGTTGAACGATTGATTAAATGTTTTTTTACGTCTTAGTCAAGAATACTTTTATTATATGGAGACGTCACCAGCTATAGGTGAAGTGGCAGAAATTTTTACCTTTAATGTGTGCTCAGGGCAGGGTACAGCAAGGTTATTTTATGTGCCACACCTGCTATGACACAGATGATTGCAATCAGTTAAAAGGTCTCTTCTGAAGGACCTTCATTTCTAAATGCTGAATACTTGGCGAAAGACCACTCACAAATTTATTTCACTTATTTTAAAGTATAGATCATACCCTGCTAGGGGTCGATTCCACAATCTCCCATATACTGAGCAGTTGAACTACCACAGTGGTTTCTGATTGGTTGGAGTAAGACTGAAGATTCTTTTACTTATATTGAGAAGTCAATACTGGGATGGTGGAGGAAATCAGAGTACCTGAAAAACCAAGCCTTCAGCTAGTGAGTTGACACTGTAATTTTTTGTGCGAGGGTCCTTGATATTAAGTTGTCCAAAGCACAGGCTTACTGTTAAAGATCAGTGTCTCTCAATACCTAGGTTAGAATCCCACTTAGCAGTGAGAAAGTTTGTATTTGTGAGTGAGAGATGGACATCGCAGTTGCTAATAAAATGTTCTTGGAAATAGCCAGGTCCATCAAGATTACACTTTGTTTTTTCATCTAATTAGAGTCGTAGAATGATGGCAAGCTACAGTGTAGGCCAGTTTAAAGTTTAACATTTTAGTGCTGAATTACTGCAGAATTTGCAACCCGTAATCTATAACTTGGTATCTTTTATGCAGCTACTGTCCAAAGCGTTTTGGCCTCTCGACCATTCGTTAGATAAAAACCTTGATTCAGTAAACACGACTAGTCACACATATATTGACATGTTTTGAAGAGAAATTGTGAAATTATCGAACTATGGAGTTAGTCAGAGAGATTATAAGAAGAATAAGCAGAGAGGATAACATTCGTATATCAACACTGTCAGTGAACACCGAGAAAGTGTTGAAAGTTGTGTATTGGAGCCAGATATCTGATGATTACAGCAGATTAACATATTGAATTAGGATTATGAGTTTATGACACCTGAGGCTGATGTTATATAAAATTAATAATTAAATCAAAGGAACTGTGGTGGCAGTTGGCCAATTTTATTTTTGTTTTAAACTCCCGCTCTATCGAGTAGTTTTCAATGTTCCCAAGATGCAAGAATATGCTGCTAAAAAGGGGAAAGTTGTCGCCTTTATCATTTCACATCCAGAGAATGTTTCGAATAAATTCATTACTAATCCTCTAGATTGTTCAAATCTTTACAAATCGGCGAGTCCCCGAGTTCGATTCCCACCTTCGGCTGATTTACCTGACTGACATATTATAATTGTATTATTAGTATAGCGACACCTTAAGCGGTTTCGCGGGAAAGAATGGAATAATCTAGAGAATGCTCATTGATTTGTATTCCAATATACATGCCTGTACAAAAAGTTTTTAGTTTTCCAGATAATTAACCATTTCAGTATACTTTTGCATCTGTGACCTTGACCTTTTAATCAATGACCTTCATCTTAACAGGAAAATGACAATTGTAACAATACCTACAATGTTCAAATATACAGACTATACATGCATAAAGTTTATAATTTTTAGATAATTAACCATTTACATATTTTTTATCTATGACGTTGACCTTTGAACTCATGACCTTGATTTACATATCAAAATGACGATTGTACCAATACCTACAATATTCCAATATACAGACTATACATGCATAAAGTTTATAATTTTTAGATAATTAACCATTTACATATTTTTTATCTATGACGTTGACCTTTGAACTCATAACCTTGATTTACATATCAAAATGACGATTGTACCAATACCTATAATATTCCAATATACAGCCTATACATGCATAAAGTTTATAGTTTTCAGATAATTAACCATTTTGACATTCTGTTGCATCTTTGGCCTTGACCTTTGAACTCATGACTTTCATTTATTTATCAAAATGTCAATTAAGACTGGAGTACATATAACGATACTGAAGGGAAAAATTTGCTTATCCGCCCATCCACCAGTGGCTGCCTTAAAGACTATTGGGTGGAGGTGAGCTACATTGTCTATATGGGGTGTCCAGGTTAGATTGGTACTCGTATCTATATCTACAGAACTTGCCTGTCTATACTGACTTGGTGACATCTTGATATAAGTAAAATATTCTGGACTAGAAAAATCCTATTCTATTGATCAAGGTGTGGTGGATTGTGCTCAACAGGTGACCAGGTAGCTCAATGACAAAGCATCCTGCTAGTATGGGAAGGTCCCATATTCGAAGTACATGTATATAGGTTTTCCATTTTTCAGTCTCAGAGACTCTTTTCTGTTACAAAGGTATCAACCATTATGCAACCATTACCTCAGTAAGGACATGAAGGTTTGACAGATCTTAGTGTGAGAAAGTTTGTAGGTTTGCTTTCCAAAGGTCTGTGGTTTTCTGTCGGCACTCCAGTTTCCTCCACCAATCACTATATAACTGCCTTGATATAAGTGAAAATACTCTTAACTTTAGTTAAAAAAACCAGTTTTTAAACTGGCATGTATCTAGACAAACAGTTTTGGAATGGTGGAAAGGATTAAATGTGTTTTACACCCAAGTCAAGATTCTTTCACCGATATAGAGATGGTCAGTTCTAAGATGATGGGAGTAGAGAAATGACGTTTACTTCCCAGACAAGATTCTTTCACTTAGACCAAGAGAGCCAGTTTGGGTTGGTGTAGTTGAGTATTGATGCTTCATACCTGTCAAGATTCTATCACTTACATAGAGACGGTCGGTTCCAACATGATGGAGTGGAGTAATGGTGTTTTTTATTTAGTTACTTCCAAGTCAAAATTCTACAAGATTCTTTTTCAGGTTCTCAAATTGCTGCCATTCAAACCAGCTGTATATTGATAGGTGGATTTAGTCGATAAACCATCAAAACTGCAACATAAAGTTAAAACGGACCACAAAGAAACGTATTCTATTCAAGAATAGAAGAAGATTTCAATAAAATAAAAAATCTGATTAAATATTAAATAAGTACATAAAAATGTAAAAGTCACCAGTGATCAACATAATCAAAAGCATAGAAATGCAAACAGATTTAAAATATTTGTACATGTATTTCTGAATGAGTGGATTGGTTTAGTGAATGATTTTACATGCAGTCAAGAGTATTTCGTTTCTATTGAGACATCACCAGCTATTTGTTAAGTGGCAGAAATTTTATAATTTGAAGTTTTTGGGGCAAGATGCAGTGAGTGTTCTGTTATGTGCCACACCTGCCATGACACCGGACATCGGTTTTGAAATTCTGTGATTTTTGAATAAGTGGAGTAATGCTGTATAATACCCCACTCAAGATTCAAGAGGTAAATTCTGCAAGGTTAGAGGAAATCAGAGTACCTTAATAAACCTAGTCGTCACCTAGTGAGCTGACAATGTAATTTTTATAGAGTGAACTCAGTGAAGTCAAGGTTCTTGATGATTAAGTTGTCTAAAAAAGTAAAGCACAAGCTGACTGTTATAGATCTGTGTCTCAATAACCAGGTTAAAATACCACTTCGAGTTTGTATTTCTGAGTGAGATATGAACTCGGTAACTAATAAAATGTTCTTGGAAATAACCAGGTCCATCAAGAATACACTAAAAGCAAGACTGAAAAATAAGGGGGAAACACATGTTGGGTTACTGATTATAATATTTCTGGCTTGGGATGGGTACCAATCATAAATACCAAATTGGTGCCACTGCCCAGTGGTGTGGTAGCAAATCACAATCTATATCAACTTATCAGTAATATGCAATTCACATTCTGAAATATAACTTAGATTTCAAAAATAATAATTAACATAACATACACAACACATGCCCACTTTTGTAATCTTATATATTAGAAGTCATCTAAAAAAAGGACGGACCCTAGTACAAAGGCGTAGCTGGGCATGTGCAAATATGACCTTGCGAAACTTAATTTTGTCAAATATCATATTTCAAAATGTTAATAATAATTCTATGACAGTTATATTTTAAAACTTGAAAGCAAAACAAAAGTTAACCGAATGCATTTGAATCAATGTACAATTCAGTTTTACCAAACTCGTGGTCGTTCTAGTTTTTTTTTAAATATTATTGTAATAATAATAATAATAACAATTATCGGCACATTTTATCACCGGAAATTGCCGTGTGTTGACAGTGTGTTATGGCTTAGTGTGTATTTATGCAAACATGTTTATTTTGACTAACTGAAACACAAGCAGTTTACGGGACATGTGTGAACTATAATCACACAACCTTTGGCTTCGTTTTCATTTTTAAAAGATATTCAAAGAAAAATATTTTGACCAATAAGATTCTCGACAACGGTTTCAGATACAGGTATAAATGAGCTGAGATTAAAAATGAAATACATCATCTTTCATATAATGTTACGATGGACACGACAAACAATTATAGTTTGTCAAAAACGTGTGAAGGGGAAGCAACATGCATTGCAGTGTGATAAATGTGATTGTTTGTCCCACAGACTTTGACAGAATGGTGATTTACACCCCACCAAGATTTTGCCCGCAATTCATTTACCTAGGCAGTCAAGTCCGAGATAGTGAGAAAAATGGAGAAACCCCCCAAAAAACTGATACACTTTGACAAGCAAACTTGGTAATGTCAAAGGGGTCGAGTTGACCAGCTACCCACTGGTCACTTCAAGATTTTCAAAGAAAATCTCATAATTCAACGAAACCTAGATTTTCTCATATTTACTTGTCTATATTTACACATCAACCATTTCCCTGCAACTAACAACACTGATATTTGAATAAAATATGTCAAAATACCATAAAAATTAGATACCAAGTATCGATGGAGACAAATGCTTTGCTTTTGAAAAAATAGTACTACTGTTTATTTAGCCTATTTCGGAAAAAGCAAGATCGCAAAATACTTTATAAATTTCAATACGACGGGTACAAATCAATGATTCTTTAACTTATATGAGCCGAGTCGTAACTGAAAACTTTTGTTTCGGTTCAATCCTTGCTTAATTTATCATTTTATGCGACAAAATATAATCTGGGTGGGTGTTTACAATGGTAATCATTTTTACGAAATGGCGGGGTTCATTGTGTTACGTAGTCATGACGAAAGAGTCGACTATTTACGTAGGTTAGTGCAGCTCAAGAACGGATTGATTTTTGCGTAACCGGGATGACCAAAATCGATTTAATAAAGTAATAATAATAATAAAGTGAACTACCTTTCTGCATTTTCAAACTTTTGAAAAAATTGACATAAATCTAACTTTTAAACTCAACCCGACCTTTGAACTACCCTTCATTGTACCCCTCGCGAACCTACGTAAATAATAAATTCTTCCGTCATCATTACGTCACACGAAAGACTCCGCCATTTTGTCAAAATTTTTACCATTGTAAACACCCATCCAAAACACGTTTTGGTGCATTAAAGAAGTTATAATGCACGGATTAGATCGAAATAAGGATTACTAGCAACGACTCGGCTCATGAAAGTAACTGATACATTGATTTTTAACCGTGCCATTCAAATCTTTGAGATATCAGCGTTATTCCTTTCTCTCCAGCAGAGTAAACGGACAGTAAATATTTATCCGATTTTATCTAAAAAAAATTCTTGTAGATAAAGATCGAAATTCATGGAAAATGTATCATTTTTGTTATATTTTTTTTCAAAATTTTATGGGGGAGCATGCCCCCATACTCCCTAGAAAAACGCTCCTACATGTATACTTCGCGTTGACAGTGCATAAATTATTTACCAACAAGTTCAGATAACCCCCCCCCATCCCTCCCCTGTAGCAGGTGCACCGCTTTGCTTCTCCAGCTAATTAGAGTACAAGATTGACAGCAAACTGTAGACAGCACAAAGTGCCGAGACCCCCGAATTAGTTGCCGGGCTATCGACAACTACAGTTTTGGTAAAAGTGAAATATTCTTTACTGGGAATGTAAAATTCAATCAATCAATTAAGGCAAGTTTGATTCTGCTCAACAGGTCACCAGGTAGTTCAGTGGCAAAGCATCCTGCTATTATGGTAAGGTCCGGGGTTAGAGTACATGTTTTCCATGTGCATCTTTTTCTTTTCTGTTACAAAAGTATTTATAACCAAAAATTAAGCACAATAACTATGAACTTATTAAGGCTATGTTTGGTTTGGCAGATCTTAGTGTGAGAAAATTTTTCGGTTTGCTTTCCAAAGGTGTACGCTCCAGTTTCCTCCACCATTCATGATAAAACTGCCTTGATATAAGTGAAAATACTCTTGACTGGGGAAAATGCAGCTTCATTATACTGGCATGTATCTAGACAACCAGTTCTGGAATGGTGAAATGTATTAAAATGATTTTATTCGCCAGTCAAGATTCATTCACTAATATTGAGACGGTCAGTTCTGAGATGATGGAGTGGAGAAATGGTGTTTTACTTCCCACACAAGATCATTTCACTTATACAGAGAGAATCAGTTCTGGGTTGGTGTGGTAGAGTATTGATACCTCTGTCAAGATTCTATCAGTTGATGTCAAGACAGTCAGTCCTGAGATGGTGGTGTGGAGTAATGGTGTTTTATTTTAATTACTTCCGCAGTCAAGATTCTTCAAGATCCTGTTCATGGCTGTCAAATTGCCAACGTCCAAACCAGCTGTATATTGATGGGTGGATCTAGTTGATGAACCATCAAAACTGTAACAGAAAATTAAAACGAACCACAAAGCCACGCATTCTATTCCAGGACAGTTCTAAGTTGATTTCGATAAATAAGAGTTTATCAGATTAAATTATAAATCAGGTACATAAAAATATAAAAAATTAGAATGAATAAAAGCACAGTTGAACAAATGAAAAACATGCAGATTTATAATTGTACTCTCTGAAAGAGTGGAACGATTGATTGATTAAATGTTTTTTACGTCTTAGTCAAGAATATTTTTATTATATCGAGACGTCACCAGCTATAGGTGAAGTGGCAGAAATTTTTACCTTTAATGTGTGCTCAGGGCAGGGTACAGTAAGGTTATTTTATGTGCCACACCTGCTATGACAGATGATTGCAATCATTTGAAAGGTCTCTTCTGAAGGACCTTCATTTCTAAATGCTGAATATTTGGAGAAAGAACACTTACAAAATTTCACTTATTTTAAAGTATAGATCATACCTAGCTGGGGTTCGAATCCACAACCTTCCATATACTGAGCAGTTGAACTACCACTGTGACAGTGGTTTCTGAATGGGTGGGGCAATACTGAATATTCTTTCACTTATGGTATGTCAGAGAAATCAATACTGGGATGGTGGAGGAAATCAGAGTACCTGAAAAACCAAGCCTTCAGCTAGTGAGTTGACAATGTAATTTTTTGTGCGAGGGTCTTTGATATTAAGTTGTCCAAAACACAGGCTTACTGTTAAAGATCAGTGTCTCTCAATACCTAGGTTAGAATCCCACTTCAGCAGTGAGAAAGTTTGTATTTGTGAGTGAGAGATGGACATCGCAGTAGCTAATAAAATGTTCTTGGAAATAGCCAGGTCCATCAAGAATACACTTTGTTACTTCAACTAATTAGAGTCGTAGAATGACGGCAAGCTACAGTGCAGGCCAGTTTAAAGTTTAACATTTTAGTGCCGAATAAGTGCAGACTTGGCCACCCGTAATCTATAACTTGGCATCTTTTATGCAGCTGCTGTCCACAGCTATTTGGCCTCTCGACCATTCGTTAGGTAAAAACATTGATTCAGTAAACACAACTAGTCAGTAGTCACACATATATTGGCGTGTTTCGGAGAGAAAATTTTAAAATTGTCTAAATATGGAGTTGGTCAAAGAGAGATTATTAGGAGAATAAGCAGAGAGGATAACATTCGTATATCAACACTGTCAGTGAACACCGAGAAGGTGTTGAAAGTTGTGTATTGGAGCCAGGTATCTGATGATGACAGCAGATTAAGAGATTAAATTAGGATTATGAGTTTATGACAATTAAATAATTAAATCAAAGGAACTGTGATGGCAGTAGGCCAATTTTCTTTTTTGTTTTAAACTCCCGCACCATGATAATGACCACTCCATAAGTGGGAGGTCTTATGTTCGATCCCAAGACCCAAGACTTGGAAAGTGGATAGCGACTGTTATTTCGCCAAGCACTCGGCTTTACGAAATGAAAGTCACTGTTCTTTCGGATGGGAACTTAAAATAAACAAGGTTCCATGTCATGATGGGCTTGGCAAGCTAAAGAACCATGCTGTATGATACCATAGGCGCAACACACTGGCAAAATTTTTGCACCTTTGCCTATAGCTGGCGACGTCTCGATATAAGTGAAATATTATTGACTGGGACGTTAAATACCATTACTCAACTCAACTTCATGATAATGCCATTAATGAAATATAAAAGATTCAGAAAATTCTTAAAATAATCAGGTACTCCCCGTCCTGGCATTAATTTTATTTACATGTTCGTCATTTATTTTTATTATTGATTTATTTAAAAAAATAGCTTGAACTTAAAGCCTTGTCATTATCGAATGAGCTGCCTCATTGTGGATAAGTCAAAGTACCGAAGGACCAAATGAATTTCCGAGTTGTCCAAGGAACAACTGTTGCCGAGGGGCCGAGAGGTGGGCAGCTCAGTGTTTAACTTTTGACATGCCTGTACATAATTTGTCCGAGAAGTAGCTTCTGCTTGCTGTCGATCTCGGACTCTGATCAGATAATTACTTCGAGTAATCACTTTGTCTGGTTTCACAAAGTTTACACATAAACAAAAAACATGATCCTTACCCGATTTAATCATCGGCATCGTGATGAATGTCCTGCAGCGCTCAAAATTATCATCTAATGTCTCCATGTGCTCCGTTTTCCAATGGCGGTTGCACTGTTTATTCCGCCTATTGACAGGAGAACTAACGTGGCTATTCTAAGCGCACCTTTACAGACTATATATGTCCCTGTATCCATAAATCTAAATGGACACTTGAAAATGCGTCATGTTTGATCTATTAACAAAATGGCTTCTTTGGTAGACCTGTATCTTGAGATGCCGATCACTGTAACCCCCCTCCCCCGGTCTCGTTAGCGTTTGTTTGAGCTACTCAAATCTAGGCACTGCATCTGGAATCAACCACATCGATTATGTTGACGTCACCAGTCTGCTGGTTGTGTACGAACACCTCCATCTCAAAGTGCTTGACGCATTGATTTCGGCACAACTCCTCGACAACAAATATGGACACCTGAAGTAGAGTTACTGTTGAAGGCAGCACGATAAACCATGGTTTTCCGATATTGAAAACTTTTGTCCATAATGAGTTAAAACATTCCATTTAGTTTCTTACGGCATATAACACTTCATAATAACATCTTATAACGCCACATTCCCCATCGTAACCGTTTGTCAAACATGGCTTCTTGGAGGTATTTCGAGATGCCGACCGCTGATTGGATAATTATAATGATATGCATAAACAGAAATCGGATTTCGCTCGTGCAACTTTGCGCACTTTTTGGGGGAATAGAAATTTATAATTTAAAGAGTTATTGTAAATTTTGTACAAAACATAGACAAAATATAAAAATACCGTTATTTTCTTAATACTTTAAAATATTTTTTGACCGACTTTCAAGTTGATAACTAAAGAAATGACTGCGTTTTTGAGAAAATTAATTCCCACAGTCTGCACGCGGTAAGTAGCGGAATTTTTGCGATAGGGTCAACTTTAAACACTTATTGTGGATTTTGTGTACAACATATAAAAAATATAAAAATATAAAAATAATTTTTTCCGTAAGATCTTAAACTTTTTTCGGTCAATGGACGACTTTTTTCGTACAATGAACGCTTATTGAACAGGAGTGCGTTAAACTTGATTGTTTTGCGAAAAATCCATTTTTTGCATTTTTGACCCTAAAAAAGTATGATCCGGACTTTTCCCATAAAATTCACCAATTTAGATAGCTAGATCGCATCAGACTCCATAACCTCTAAAGGTTTTACTAAAATCGTATGAAGCTTTCCCTTCCTTCCCCAAGATGCTGTAATACGCGGCAAAATAGGAAAAAGTTGTCGCCTTTATCATTTCACATCCAGAGGATGTTCCGAATCAATTCGTCACTAATCCTCTAGATTGTTCCATTCTTTACTAGTGTGGCGACATCTTTAGGGGTTTCGCGGGAAAGAATGGAACAATCTAGAGGATTCCTTTGCTTTTGCCAGAGACATATAAAACCTATATATCTCTGCTTCTGCAAAAGTTTAGTAGAGCGCATCTACAGTACTTGCCTCTCAAAAGTTAAACACTGACCTAACGAATTAGTGCCAAAAACTATTGAGATTTGGACAACCAAAACCGAATAGCTGCGGTAGTGAATAGTGTATCTATTTCTCTGCCCTTCAAGAAGTCAACATGTTTAAGGTGTCCAGTCCGAGTTTGACAGCCGATTCGGTACCTTGGCAGCTATAGACTTCCCACGGGCCCCTAGGCAGTCGAGTTTTGGAACCTTTTTGACATTATTAATTTTTTATTCTTATTTATTAAAACATTAAAAAAAATTGATAAAAAATCGGTTACTTTATTATGGGTATGAATTCAAAGTGGTACGTTACATCCTACCACACAAGTTTTTAGAATGACGTGCCGTCATTGATCTTGTGAAAAAACAAAATGGATTAGATGTGTGAAAATGAACACATGAAGATATCAGAGGACAGCCCTCAACTTGTGAGGCTCATATGAAATTCAGATTTAGAATAATCTTGTTAATTTAGTTGCCAAAGTTGGACTCGTACGCTGTGACACAAAGAGATCGGACAGTCGGGTTTTGTTTCCCCAATGAAAATCAATTTTTTCTCACTCAAAAGGCTTTGTTTTTCGTTTAGTATGTGTTTAAATATTCTATTAAGTTACTTACGGCAGATAATACTTTATAATAACGTCTAGTAACTCCACCTTGCCAACCGTCAGTGTCATCAAAGAACATCGACATGGCTTCTTGCCGTGGAAGGCATCTTGAGATGCCGTTCACTGATTGGATAATTATAATGATATGCAGAAATCGCACGTGCAACTTGGCGCACTTTGTGTATTGGAACAGAGGATTGATTTTAAACATTTAATATGAATTTTGTACATAAAATAAAAATTATTTATAAAAATACCATTATTTTCTTAATACTTTAAAATAAATTTTGACTGATTTTCAAGTTGATAACTAAAGTGGTAATTGATCTGCGTTTTTTTTTCATTCATTCCACATTTCACAGTCTGCACGCGCTAATTAGCGGGATTTTTTATTTTTGGCGATAGGGTCAACTTTGAACACCTATTGTGGATTTTGTGTACAACATAGAAAAAATATAAAAATACTGTTTTTTCTGTACGATCTTAAGCTTTTTTCCATCAATGGACGACTTTTTCGTACAATGAACGGTTATTGAGCAGGAGTAGATTAAACAGAAATTTGGGATGAAAAGTCCATTTTTGCATGTTTGATCCAAAAATTAAGTATGATCCGAAATTTTCCCAAACATCTAACCAAGTTAGATAGCTAGAAGTTTGAGCAAAATCCTTAATTTTTATCTCAACTTTCTAAAAAGTGCTGATATATGCGGCAAAAAAGGGGAAAGTTGTCGCCTTTATCATTTCACATCCAGAGGATGTTCCGAATCAATTCGTCAATAATCCTCTAGATTGTTCCATTCTTTACTAGTGTGGCGACACCTTTAGGGGTTTCGCGGGAAAGAATGGAACAATCTAGAGGATTTCTATTAGTAGAGCTCATCCACAGAACTTGCCACTCAAAAATTTAACACAGACCTAACGGATAAGTGCCAAACCTACCAATAATTTGGTAAAGCATTTGTTACTTTATTATGGGTACGAATTCAAAACGGTACGTTAAATTTATTTTGGATAATAGGGTCGACTTTAAACAGTAATTGTGGATTTTATGTGCAAGATAGAAAAAATATAAAACCACCGTCTTTTCTGTCAGATCTTAAACTTTTTTCGGTCAATGGACGACTTTTTCGTACAATGAACGGTTATTGAACAGGAGAGCGTTAAACGTAATTGTTTTCTGAAAAATCCATTTTTTGCATGTTTCATCCCAAAATTAAGTATGATCCGAAATTTTGCCAAAATACTTATCAAGTTAGATAGCTAGATCGCATTAGACTCCATACTCTCAGAAAGTTTGAGCAAAATCCTTAATTTTTTCTCAACTTCCTCAAAAGTGCTGTAATATGCTGCTAAAAATGAGAAAGTTGTTGCCTTTATCATTTCACATCCAGAGGATGTTCCGAATGAATTCGTCAATAATCCTCTAGATTGTTCCATTTTTTATGATTCAAAGATTTAAAATATGACACACGTACTGACTTTAATTTTGACTTCCATTTTGCAGGTTTAGATTGTCCAAAATGCAGAGATATAGAAGTGGATACATCCAACGTTCCTTCTCTCATACGTCCAGCTGTAGATTCAATTCTAAAACTTATAAATAAAATACCAGGGTTACGTCAGCATAACTGTTCCAAGGGAATTGGGTCAGATATTGAAACCAAAACATGTCCATCCCCAGCACTTGGCTCCACAAAGATCAACAGGTGTGCGTATTACAACGGTGTCATTAATGTCAACTTACTCCTAGCCAGTAAGTATTAAACTCTCTCTCTCTCTCTCTCTCTCTCTCTCTCTCTCTCTCTCTCTCTCTCTCTCTATATATATATATATATATATATATATATATATATATATATTATATATATATATATATATATATGTATATATATATATATATATCTTAAACAAGGTAAAGTGGGGACAACTACCTGTCTGGAAAGTTTTGTCTTCATATTGTTAGTTTGTTGGTTTTGTACTCACTAAGAGGATAATGGAGCTAAAAAATCTGGATATTTCAAACAGGGTAAAATGGTGACAACTACATATAACCTACCATAGATCTGGGAAGTCTCTCTCTCTCCCTCTCTCTCTCTCTCTCTCTCTCTCTCTCTCTCTCTCTCTCTCTCTCTCTTTTTATATATTTGAATCTCAATAATTCTTAAAATAGTGACATTTTTATTCTCTAATGAGTTTGCATTAAAGAAAGCATTTTTTTCAGCGATCCCACTGAAATCTAAAGTAAGAGACTGTATCTTAGCCGAACCAACTGAACCATTGATTTGTGAAGACCACACAACAATAGCGGAAGACAGGGTTGTTCTTGACCAGGTTGTTTCCTTACTTACTTCAGTGAAGTTTCTTCGTTTTAAAGGTTCACGCTGTTTAAGTTCCTCTGGGATCGGTGCAGGAAATTCTGTCATGGCAAATATTACTCTTATAATGATATGTTTGATTTTTGCATTGGCCCTTTTTAAGAGGCAATAATCTCATAATCACACACACACACACACACACACACACACACACACACACTTGATCACGATAGTTTTTTTCTACATATTTTAAGGTAATATTGTCCTTGTCAGTTTATTTTATACTTAAAATAATGTATTTTTTATTTTTGAATACATTATTTCATAAAAATTTAAACTTAGCTCATGGCAATAGATGTATTTGTTACTGAAAATAAACAATTACACTGTTTTGCCAAAAGAAGTTAAAAAAAACAAACACACAAACAACTCCTTGGCTTTGATTTAATAAAAACATGTGTTTCATTATTTAGTGTCATATACAATTTCCTTTTCAATTTTAACATTCACATGGCAGTGGATATAAACATACAGATGTATTTGTTTCTAGAAATAAAAAATAAACGTTTTGCCAAAACAAGTTTTTTTTTTGATCCACAAACATCTTCATGGCTTTGAAAGGAAAAGCGGGTGTTGTTAAGTGTCATATACAATTTCCTTTTAAATTGTATCATTGTAAATTGTTTCAGTTACTCTTACTCACACAACCCCCAATATAGATATTGAACGATCAATCAATATATATATATCAATGTCAAATTGGTAAGGTTTAATTTCTCAAAATGAAGACACTTGTAAATTTGGCAACGGACAAGGGCAGAGTAAAGTTTGCTGTCTACCCAAAGTTGAGTGAAAAGTGTGTTTTACTTTCGAAGTCTAGATAATACCACATACATCCAGGTGGACAGTTCTGAGTTTTGTCTGGTGTAAACAATGATAATGCTTGTTTTTCATAATCAACTAACACTTTATAAGTTTTGTAGTGATATGTTATTTATGGAGTTGATATTGTAAAAACAGTTGATAAATAATTTTCTAGAAATTGTTTGAAATTTTGGAGAAAAATTATGTAAATATGAGTAAATAATTTGTCAAGATAAAAACAACTTTAGCGGAATGATGTTTAATCATGTTTTCAACCATTTATTTTTGTGAAGATTTTAAAAGTGTAATGATATGACCACTTTTAAACATGTACATGGATGGTAGTATATATATAAACGCTTATATCTTCACTTGATCGAGTTTGTCCAGTGATCCATAAAGCTTTCGATACATTTTGTCAAAGATAATTTTATGTTCAATGAATGACACATCAGTATCATTTTAGTTGTCCTATACCATTTTTTTTAATTTAATCATAAAATAAATTCAAAAATGGCATATGACATAGCTACAAATTACAATTCTCATCATTTTTTGTGAATAAGCTACATCGTTAGATCCATATTTTTCTATAAGTCAAACCTGTCTATAAAGGCCACCCAAGAGAACTAGTAAAAGCGTCCTTTATCGGCAGTTGGTCTTTATATACATGTTCAAATAATATAATAAAGAGCAATTGATATACAATTCTACTGGTCTTAATAAGCAGCTAGTCCTCATATAGAAGTGACCTTTAAGGCAGTTTTGACTACTTCATAACCTGGCTCCAGTTTCACCCTAAGATTTCCTGACCTTAAATTTAGTAATTAATAGTATTGGCAATCTTTTTAGTCCTATAAAAGAATATTTTTGTCAGAACTAAATCCAAATATAATCTAGAAGTAATCTTCAAAATAACCCCCTGAATTTTCTGAATACCTTAATAATTAAAAAAAATTATTAAGATTTCAAATGTGTCTGAAGTAAGTTAAGGAAAATGTTCATTAAGAAATGATTGTTCAACTGGAGCCAGCATCGTTAAGAAATGATTGTTAAACTGGGCCTGCATCGTCAAGAAATGATTGTTAAACTGGGGCCTGCATCGTTAAGAAATGATAGTTAAACTGGGGCCTGCATCGTTAACAAATGATTGTTAAACTGGGGACTGCATCGTTAAGAAATGATTGTTAAACTGGGACCTGCATCATTAAGAAATGATTGTTAAACTGGGACCTGCATCATTAAGAAATGATTGTTAAACTCGGGCCTGCATCGTTAAGAATTGATTGTTAAACTGGGGCCTGCATCGTTAAGAAATAATTGTTAAACTGGGGCCTGCATCATTAAGAAATGATTGTTAAACTGGGGCCAGCATCATTAAGAAATGATTGTTAAACTGGGGACTGCATCGTTAAGAAATGATTGTTAAACTGGGGCCAGCATCGTTAACAAATGATTGTTAAACTGGGGCCTGCATCGTTAACAAATGATTGTTAAACTTGGACCTGCATCGTTAAGAAATGATTGTTAAACTTGGACCTGCATCGTTAAGAAATGATTGTTAAACTTGGACCTGCATCGTTAACCCCTTACTGTCTATATATCAACATGTCATGGATTTTAACATAATACTTTTTATGTTTGAAAACTATATCTCTTTTTTACAATAATTATTCTTAATGTACAAACGGTTTATGGCTTATATGTTATGATATACACTGTGTAATTTTTTATAATTATTATTTTTAACATGTACGATAGAGAGAATGAATGTTTTTACATGTCCGTGCGTGTTGAAAGTTGTACATGTATATATTTTAATGATATATTGTTTTGAAATATGTAAATATATATATATATATATATATATATAGTTCACTATGCAGGAGAAAATAAATTTTATATTTTGATATATCATCTTTTGTTGTAGAATTATTTTATCGCAGTTTACTCAATACAGGTTGAGTTTTAATTTAACCAAGACAAAACCACTCGGTATTTCTCTTCTTCTGTCGAAACTAACTATTTAGTACCGAATCGACAACTCATCCCCATTTCTATCAGCAGCATTTCAGCACCTGCTATATTTCTTTCAGTCGTTATCTGACCACTAGTTATCCATTAGTCGACCAAGCGGCAGTCAAGCTTTGACTCCTTTTCGTTAGGTCATTGTTAAATTTTTGACCGGCCTGTACTGTACACATGATTATTAAGGACGATAACGAAATTTGGAGTTCGTGAATCAAAAATAGTAGAATGGTGGTGATTTACGCCCAAGTCAAGATTCGGACTGTCAGAAACTTGTTTTATAGGAGGGTTTGTTTTCATTTCCATTTGAATTCCTTGTTGCGCTGCGTTTTCGGTTGGTTTCTATAGCAACTCTAGGCCTAATGGGTTTTAGCTATAAATCTAAATTTACGTTCTTCTCTGAACACTAATAATGATCAGCGTAAGCAGAGCGATGTTTTGTTGCAAGATACTGCTCTTTGACTATTTCATTGACTCAAGTCATTGTTTTTACACGATTCTGTAAGTAGTTTCTGAAAAAACTGAAGAAGTGTTAACAAGGTAAAGCTGGTTGAACATATTTTGTGTACAACGTAAAGTTTATTGAACACGTTTATATAACGTAAAGCTTATTGAACACCTACAATGTTCAAATATACATGTAACATAAAAGATAATTAACGATTTACATATTTTTTATCTATGACGTTGATCTTTGAACTCATGACTTTGATTTACATATCAAAATGACCATTGTACCAATACCTACAATATTCCAATATACAGACTATACATGCATAAAGTTCATAGTTTTCAGATAATTAACCATTTTGACATTCTGTTGCATCTTTGGTCTTAACCTTTGAACTCATGACCTTCATTTATTTATCAAAATGTCAATTAAGACTGGAGAACATATAGAGATACTGAAGGGAAAAATTTGCTAATCCCCCATCCACCAGTGGCTGCCTTAAAGACTATTGGGGGGGGGGGGTGAGCTACATTGTCTATATGGGATGTCCAGGTTAGATTGGTACTCGTATTTGTATCTACTTGCCTGTCTATACTGACTTGGTGACATCTTGATATAAGTGAAATAGGATTAGGAAACCGGCCTATTCAATCGATCAAGGTGTGGTGGATTATGCTCAACAGGTGACAAGGTAGCTCAATGGCAAAGCATCCTGCTAGTATGGGAAGGTCATATAGATATATGACATGTACATATATATACATGTATATATGTTTTCCATTTTTCAGTCTCAGAGACTCTTTTCTGTTACAAAGGTTACCACTATGCAACCATTACCTCAGTAAGGACATGTTGGTTTGACAGATCTTAGTGTGAGAAAGTTTGTTGGTTTGCTTTCCAAAGGTCTGTGGTTTTCTCTCGGCACTCTAGTTTCCTCCACCAATCACTATATAACTGCCTTGGTATAAGTAAAAATACTCTTAACTTTAGTTAAAAAACCAGTTTTTAAACTGGCATGTATCTAGACAAACAGTTTTGGAATGGTGGAAAGGATTAAATGTGTTTTACACCCAAGTCAAGATTCTTTCACCGATATAGAGATGGTCAGTTCTAAGATGATGGGAGTAGAGAAATGACGTTTACTTCCCAGACAAGATTCTTTCACTTAGACCAAGAGAGCCAGTTTGGGTTGGTGTAGTTGAGTATTGATGCTTCATACCTGTCAAGATTCTATCACTTACATAGAGACGGTCGGTTCCAACATGATGGAGTGGAGTAATGGTGTTTTTTATTTAGTTACTTCCCAGTCAAAATTCTACAAGATTCTTTTTCAGGTTCTCAAATTGCTGCCATCCAAACCAGCTGTATATTGATAGGTGGATTTAGTCGATAAACCATCAAAACTGCAACAGAAAGTTAAAACGGACCACAAAAAAACGCGTTCTATTCGAGAATAGAAGTAGATTTCAATAAAATAAAAAATCTGATTAAATTATAAATAAGTACATAAAAATTTAAAAGTCACCAGTTATCAACATGATCAAAAGCATAGACATGCAAACAGATTTAAAATATTTGTACATGTATTTCTGAATGAGTGGATTGGTTTAGTGAATGACTTTACATGCAGTCAAGAGTATTTCTTTTATATTGAGACATCACCAGCTATTGGTTAAGTGACAGAAATGTTATAATTTGAAGTTCTTGGGGCAAGATGCAGTGAGTGTTCTGTTATGTGCCACACCTGCCATGACACCGTTCATTGGTTTTAAAAGTCTGTTCATTTCTTAATGCTTGATACAATATCAGTCACTACCTATATTCAAGTGGCAGGGATTCGAACCCACGACCTCCCACATATGGAGCAAGCACTCTAACGATTGAGCTACCGCAGTGATCATTGAATGAGTGGAGAAATGCTGTATAATACCCCACTCAAGATTCAAGAGGTAAATTCTGCAAGGTTGGAGGAAATCAGAGTACCTGAATAAACCTAGTCCTCACCTAGTGAGCTGACAATGTAATTTTTATAGAGTGAACTCAGTGAAGTCAAGGTTCTTGATGATTAAGTTGTCTAAAAAAGTAAAGCACAAGCTGACTGTTATAGATCTGTATCTCAATAACTAGGTTAAAATCCCACTTCGAGTTTGTATTTCTGAGTGAGATATGAACTCGGTAACTAATAAAATGTTCTTGGAAATAACCAGGCCCATCAAGAATACACTAAAAGCAAGACTGAAAAATAAGGGGGAAACACATGTTTGGTTACTGATTATAATACTTCTGGCTTGGGATGGGTACCAATCATAAATACCAAATTGGTGCCACTGCCCAGTGGTGTGGTAGCAAATCACAATCTATATTAACTTATCAGTAATATGCAATTCACATTCTGAAATATAACTTAGATTTCAAAAATAATAATTAACATAACATACACGACACATGCCCACTTTTGTAATCTTATATATTAGAAGTCATCTAAAATAAGGACGGACCCTAGTACAAAGGCGTAGCTGGGCATGTGCAAATATGACCTTGTGTAAGTTAATTTTGTCAAATATCATATTTCAAAATGTTAAAAATAATTCTATGACAGTTATATTTTAAAAACTTGAAAGCAAAACAAAAGTTAACCGAATGCATATGAATCAATGTACAATTCAGCTAAACCAAAATCGTGGTTGTTCGAATTTGTTTTGGGGTTTAATCAGAACTTACTAGCCAAATAGTCTAAGTTCGAGTCATGCTAGACAAGTTCTTGTAGCAAATTTGTACATTTTACAGTTTTTAAAACGGTACTAACTTTACTGCTTAGATAGAGAAAAAGAGTCATGATGGGTTGTAAACTGAGGGTAAACACACAAATATTGCACAGTGCCTTGACAAGGAATTCTGGTTAACTCGCCCGCTACCAACTCGCCCCCACTATATACCAAATCGCCCCATTACCAACTCGCCCCCACTTATCTTAAAGTCAACACCAACTCGCCCCCCAACTTATACCAACTCGCCCCAATATAGAAATTAAATAATAATAATAATTATAATTATAATAATAATTATTAAAATAATAATAATCATAGTAATAAATTTTTATTCTGTTCATTAAAAAATTAATTTTTGCATTTTCCTGTGTTTTTTTTTTTACAATCCATCAAACAACATTGTCACAGTGAACTTAATTTGTTGGGTTTTTTTTCAATATTATTGTAATAATAATAATAATAATAATAACAATTATCGGCACATTTAATCACCGGAAATTGTCGTGTGTTGACAGTGTGTTATGGCTTAGTGTGAATTTATGCAAACATGTTTATTTTGACTAAATGATACACAAGCAGTTTACGGGACATTTATGTACTGTGATCACACAACCTTTGGCTTCGTTTTCATTTTCAAAGTTCAAAAGATATTCAAAGAAAAATATTTTGACCAACAAGATTATCGACAACGGTTTCAGATACAGGTATAAATGAGCTGAGATTAGAAATGAATTACATCATCTTTCATATAACGTTATGATGGACACGACAGACAATTGTAGTTTGTCAAAATGTGTGAAGGGGAAGCAACATGCATTGTAGTGTGATACATGTGATTGTTGGATCCACAGACTTTGACAGAATGATGATTTACACCCCACCATGATTTTGCCCGCAATTCATTTACCAAGGCAGTCACGTCCGAGATAGTGAGAAAAATGAAGAAACCCCCCAAAAAACTAATACACTTTGACAAGCAAACTTGGTAATGTCAAAGGGGTCGAGTTGACCAGCTACCCACTGGTCACTTCAAGATTTTCAAAGAAAATCTCATAATTCAACGAGACCCATATTTCACCATATTTCCTTGTCCATATTTACCTGATCAACCATTTCCCTGCAACTTACAACACTGATATTTGAATAAAATATGTCAAAATACCATAAAAATTAGATACCAAGTGTCGATGTAGACAAATGCTTTGCTTTTGAAAAAATAATACTACTGTTTATTTAGCCTATTTCGGAGAAAGCAAGATCGCAAAATACTTTATAAATTTCAATACGACGGGTACAAATCAATGATTCTTTTACTTATATGAGCCGAGTCGTAACTGAAAACTTTTGTTTCGGTTCAATCCTTGCTTAATTTATCATTTTATGCGACAAAATATAATCTGGGTGGGTGTTTACAATGGTAATCATTTTTACGAAATGGCGGGGTTCTTTGTGTTACGTAGTCATGATGAAAGAGTCGACTATTTACGTAGGTTAGTGCAGCTCAAGAACGGATTGATTTTTGCGTAACCGGGATGACCAAAATCGATTTAATAAAGTAATAAAGTGAACTACCTTTCTGCATTTTCAAACTTTTGAAAAAATTGACATAAATTCAAACTTTTAAACTCAACCCGACCTTTGAACTATCCTTCATTGTACCCCTCGCGTACCTACGTAAATAATAAATTCTTCCGTCATCACTACGTCACACAAAAGACTCTGCCATTTTTTCAAAATTTTTACCATTGTAAACACCCATCCAAAACACGTTTTGGTGCATTAAAGGAGTAAAAATGCACGGATTAGATCGAAATAAGGATTACTAGCAACGACTCGGCTCATGTTAGTAACTGATACATTGATTTTTAACCGTGTCATTCAAATCTTTGAAACATTAGCGTGATTCCTTTCTCTCCAGCAGAGTAAACGGACAGTAAATATTTATCCGATTTTATCTAAAAAAAAATTCTTGTAGATAAAGATCGAAATTCATGGAAAATGTATCATTTTTGTTATATTTTTTTCAAAATTTTATGGGGGAGCTTGCCCCCATACCCCCTAGAAAAACGCGCCTACATGTATACTTCGCATTGACAGTGCATACATTATTTACCAACAAGTTCAGCTACCCCTCCCTATCCCTCCCCTGTAGCAGGTGCACCGTTTTTGCTTCTCCAGCTAATTAGAGTACAGGATTGACAGCAAGCTGTAGACAGCACAAAGTGCCGAGACCCCCGAATTAGTTGCCAAGCTATCGACAACTCCAGTTGCTGAGAGATGAACGGCTCAGTGTTAAACTTTCGACAAGCCTGTACTGTAGAAATGGCACCTTGTCCGAAGAGTAGCTTCTGTTTGATGCCGATCTCGGGATTTAAAAAGCAAATTACTTGGAGTAACCACTTTGTCTGGTTTCACGAACGTTTCACATAAACAAAACCCATGGTCTAACAATACTTACCTGACATTATATTGCTGAAAAATCATTCTGCCAGTTCTGGTAAATCCACGCATCACAAATGGCCGTTTACAAGGAATGTTTGTTTCTAGTCTGGTGGAAAAAAATTGAAATTTCACAATAGGGGGACATGAGTGTTCAAAGCTGGCAACATAGCTGTCTTATATCATCATAGGTTAGGGGTCAAGAATAAACCTGTTGCCAAGCTGATCGACCCTTGGTTTAGTAGATAAAAGGTCAAAGGTCAGATAGTGTTTTTTCCCCAAAAATTTAATCTTTATTAGTTTATAGCTGTCCAAATATATACTTTCTGAGATTTAAATAAATCAAATAAATCTGTTCTCATGCAATCATAGCATTTCATGTATTTTAACATTGACTAGGAAGCTAATTGAGACTGTTTAGGCTAAAATTTAAATATTTCAATGTTATTTTTCAAAATTCTGACACAAGCTTCAAGATAGAATAAAATAAAAGTATACATTCAACATCAAAGCATGAATCAAAATGCTAAAATATAATTCTTTTGTAAATACATGACTGTGATTAAAACTAATATATTGTTTAAACCCAGCTGATAATTTGAAATTTATTAAAAGTTAAAATCAAAGTACTGCAAGTACTGTAATCGGCAAGGCATAGTCACGAGAATCTCTGGAATATATCAGTCACATCTAACGATTTCATTTCATTTACAATACTTTAGTATCACTATCTGTGTCATTATCATTCAAAAGGTTCAACCAATCAAAGGTTCAACGGTCCCATTGCAAGTGCATACAGCCACCCAGTTTAAATTGTATGCCCTACATGTACATCTTGTAGTGCAACATGATTTATATTTACATTTCAGCAATGCACGACCTGATTTTGGTAAAGGTTATTTTCTCATTAAAAAAACCCCATACTGTAGCTCAATTGGTATAGCGCTCACTCCCCGTATGTGGTGAGTCCCGGGTTCGAACCCTAGTTGGGTCTGCCCAAGACTTGAAATAAGGTAGTGACTGTTGTTTTGCCAAACACTCGGTATTTAGAAACGAAAGTCACGAGATCCTTTGAGAGAGATCTTAAAAACCGATGCCCCGTGCCAAGGCTGGTGTAACATGTTAAGGAACTTTCCCTGCACATTTCCCTAATTTCACTGCAAAGGTCAAAATTTCTGCCACTTCACCTATAGCTGGTGATGCCACTGTCTTGATATGACTGAAATACGTAAAAGCCCGTAAAACCCCATGCAATCAATCAATTTATAATTTTCTCATTAAAACTGTTCTTAAGTCACATTCAGACTCGCACTAACTTAACTGTCGAGAATAATCGTGAACATCAGGAAAATACTAAACTTAAGTCCAAAAAGTTAAGTTTTGTTCATGATCCTTTGACCTGTAATTGTCTTAGAAAAGTTAAATTTCAAAGTAAGATTTAAGCAAAAAAAATAATAATAAGTTTAATTTGTAAAAAAACCCTCAGATTTAAGTATAAGAACTAGTATTGTTCGTGGTCCTGTTTCCAGATGACAAGACAAAATAAGTAACGAAAAGTTTATGGTGGATCACAAAACAAGGTCGTTTTGAAACAAACACAAAAGCGACATTCGGGATGGATAGGTCACACCATCAAGACACCTGCCAACAACATCACAAAACTTTGAAATGGAACACACAAGAATAAAAGACACCTTGAGACAAGTTTCTGGAATTGAAACAGAGGGGGTAAAATTGCGCAGAACAGAGCCAGTTTGAGGGATTTTGTCGATGGACTAACCTCCACTTGGAGTTAAAGGCATACAGTACGCCTGTGAGACTAGCACCATCCGTGTCCTATAGGTGACGGGAGGTCCGGAACAAATACCAGGTATAACTAAATGCAGCCAAACAGCAGTTTAATAGTGTGCACGTTGAATATGTAGGTCGGTTGCATATGATGTTGGAAGCAAATTTTCAATTGTACTTTTCCCCTGAGAGGAACAGTTTACATCGTAGATGAGAAATCCTCGCTAGGTACATTCATTGAAAGGATCTGCACTCACAAGTTCAGAAAAGTTCCCTCTTGCAAGAGTGGGAAAAGGCCTGTGTTTTCCCTGGAAACATGGAATACTGTATTTAGAATGTCCAGAAAGTTAATTGAGTCTTACAGTCTGTAATTGCATGGAATACTGGGAGCTTATTCCTCTCCAGAGGTGATAATTTTATGCTATGAACAGGGACGAACTTTAGATGTCCCGGTCTGGAATCATACTTCCTCATTTAAAAGCAACAGAAGAATCAGGTCATCAGTATCACGACAGACAACAACTGCTCTTTTATAGCCTTGCATGTAAGCCTCAACACCATGGAGAACAATTCTAGTATCGGCTTCCTTGTGTAAAGCTTTAAAAACGGTTACACTCATTCCTCTGTATGAACTAAACATGCTGTCTGTTGGACCACCTGATACCATCAGCTAAGCTAAGAAGTGTCTTGGATTACTACGAGATCCTATTTGTTTTCTTGGTGACTGATAAAATCTTACCAATTTGATGGCAGAGTGACATTTTAATTATCAATAATTCTTCTAACAGAACGGGGACCTGATCCTCTTTTATCTCTAGATGGTTTCACCTTTTATGGATTAGTTGTCATATCTATCATAATGACATCATGTTTAATAAATTTATCTTTCGCGTGGATAAAAACAGTTTGTGCGTTTCCTAACTCGCCGAATGTATTGATGCCTTTCTGCTTTCCCAGTGCTACAACTAAAGTTTGACCATTAATTATTTTGGTAGTAATGTCTCCATGCAAACTTCTTCCTCAGGGATATTTTGAAGATCCGACTCGTCGGCTGCAGATAACAAGGGTCCTGATGTATCAGGTATAGGCGACACTGGGAATAGTTCGTGTTTCAACAGTTCACTAATATTTCCACCAGAAAAAGAGAACACACTTGATAGTATTATACAGATACAGTCATTATACAGCTAATCAAATCTTTCAGTACCACCAGTGCTTTGATTTCTTTTTTTTAAAGTGGATACTTATATAAATACGGGCAATATGATTCAGTAAAATAATTTTAACAGAAGTCTAAAGTTTTGTTAAACAATTTCAAATGCACAAATATGTTTATACTAGTATTTATTTGCCACACGTTATCATATTTGTAAAGGTCAAATTTGTGCAAGCGTCTAATCTTATTTTTCATGGAAAATTTTGAAAATAAGTGACTGAATTAGTTGGATATGACTTTCTATTAATTTGAAGATACCACTTACATATTTAGAAGACAAAATGTATAAAAAAAAAACTTCTGTAAGCCACCTTGAATTTGTGTATAGGTCAATATAGGCTTTTTCACTTGAACTTTGCACCCATTGACCTTTGGCTGCCCCCACAATGGCCCCTGGGTGAAATCTTGCTTGGCAACAAGCCGATTCTACCAAAGTAAAGTTCAAAGAAGGTTATGACATAACTTGCCACCTTTGAACACGTTGTCCTCCCTACATCGAAAAATAAGCGGTTTTTTCAAAATCCTCTACCAGACTACTGTTATACTTCCCTCCGTTTATTGGAGAACTAACATGATCGGCATTAGAGTTAGACCGTCTATCTGTCAGAGTATCGGATATAGCCTAGAGTAAACTTTCAAGTTTCAACGCCATGATTTTTCTGCAGTTCAAGTTCAAAATGGCTTCTTGGGCAGTTGGGTAGGGTTCGAGTTGCCGAACGCTGATTGGATAAGTAATGCATTGAACTTTGACCTTCTCAATGAAATCATACGATGTTGCGTGCAATTTGGCGGACTTTTTGCGTATTGGAAAGATAGGGTTGAGTTTAAACATAAACTATATAACTATATAAACTATAAATTTTGTACATAGAATAGAAAAAATAGAAAAATACCGTTATTTTCTTAATACTTTAAATATATTTTACCGACATTCAAGTTGATACCTGAAGTGGAGTTTTCACACAAGCTGGTTCAAGAGGCCGAATGCAGACTTTTTTTGTGGAAAATTTCCGCCAGACTGCACGTGCTTAGACGCGAAATTTTTTATTTTGAGCGATAGGGTAAACTTTGAACACTTATTATGAATTTTGTGTACAACATAGAAAAAATACAAAAATACCGTTTTTTCCGCGAGATCTTAATCTATTTTCGGCGCATTGGCGACTTTTTCGTACAATGAACGGTTATTGAACAGGAGTCGGTTAAACAGAAAGTTTGTATGAAAAGTCCATTTTTGGCATGTTTTACATAAAAATTTATAAAGTCTCTTGTATACCATAGTAAACTGATGAAGCATTATTTCCGCAAGTCACGAGAGTTTGAAATCAATCAAATACAAATGTATATGTATAGACAAACAGCATTGACCTGTCCGTTTAACCTTTAATTATAACTATTGATATACAAGGGTCCAGCTAATATATGGGTAGCGTTGGGATGCGCAGTTACTGCATAAAACAAAACACGTACTATCGATAAAAACGACAAAAACACATGAGTTACACAAATCTACTGGTCCATCATATATTATTTTTAAATTAAAGGTCAAACTGACAGGTCTATGTTGTTTATATATATGCATATCCACACGGGTTCCATTTTGTACATGGTTGTGATTAGTTGGTTGGTTGAATGTTGCTTAACGTAGCATCAGCAATATTTCAGCTATTCACGACGAGAACTTTTTTATTAATCTCTATAGGCAAACCTATGAACAAGTTCGTGTATGTATGTGAAGTGCAAGTGTGTTGTATGGCCTGCCTTGTACTAGCACTTAAAGGTGCTAGCTCACCTAGTCAGTACGCCACAGACATGGGTACCACTAGAACTCCCCCATTAGCATTATACTTACACCGGGTGAACCAGTAAAGGCCAACGGCAAGAATAATTCACTTCCCCACATGTGGTCTGTGTGGGACTCGAACTCACAGCGGTGAGAGACCCTTGATCTTATCCATTAGGCAACCGCGGCCTACGGTTGTGTTTGGTTCATGTTTTCAAATTAACATAAAAATTAAAGCTCTTCAGCGGATAACTGAAAATTTCCCTGAGAAGTGTCATACAGGGGTAGGTGTCCAAACAACCTACTTTTAATTCTAGAAATCAAATTTCTTTTTTGGTCCATGTTGATATTTTTGTTATTCGCATCCATTCCCTACTATTCATTCCCCGGGCCCTTTGAGTGGCTATAAGAGGCGGCATACAGATCATAGTCTTAACCACGTAGGTTTGAAGCTCATTTGGATAGTTTGTTAATTGGTGTGTTGCTAGTAAGTACTTTTCTTTGTGAACTCCAGTTTCCTCCACCATCCAAGCACTGTCCGCCTCGGTATTAGTAAAATGATAAATATCATTGAGCACTCCATTCCACACATTTCAATATTTTGGAGAAAGGGAAATAACTCGTTTAAATTTAAACGACTTTTTAAAAAAAAGTTTTAGTAGGTCGACGACGCTTTAGTTGGAATTGATTCATATGTCTGGTCTGCGAATGTCCATTTTGTGAAATTTCCATTTTCCTGACCAAAGTGAACAATTGAAAATAGAATAAACACACTGACAGTTATTTAAATCTTATTACATATTATACCAGCTTTAATACAGCACTAGACGGAATACAATTCCTCATAATTAAGGAGTAGTCCTGTTGGTAGAGACCTCACTCCGTAAGTGGGAGGTCGTTTGAACCCCGACCGTGTCTGACCAAAAACTTGAAGTTCTTTCACCAAGCACTCGGAATTACGAAATGAAAGTCACGGTTCTTTCAGATGGGAACTTTAAATGTCACGATAAAGAACCATGCAAGTGTAATGCCATCAGTGCAATGCATAGGCAAAATTTCCGCACTTCTACACTTAAACGGGACTCAATTGTATGCAGAACTAAATGAAAAACATTCAGGCAAGTTCAAATTAGCTTACCATATTTACTCTTTTGTACCTAGCGACCTTTCCCAACGCATCCTTGGTTCAAACTGATTTATAACGAACAAATGATAAAAACCAATTAGATAAATGTGTTTCGTCAATATGCATCTTTTTTAATGTACTTAATATGGACAAAATCTATCAACATGTTTTCAATCTAAACCAAAATGTAACACTCCATATTCAAATCAAAATTGCAAAGCAAAGATAAAAACTTTGAAAATGGAAAATTAGGTTAAGCATTTGAACTAACATCAGGGAAATTAGATCAAGTGTTCCGGAAGGGTAAGTGTCTCCTGCTTAGCTAGTAGCTACAATCGCATCATGTAAAAACTATAAGACGTCAATTATACATACCCATGATAATTTTAAAAACAGAGTCATTATTCTGAGATTAAATAGGCTCAGTTAGAATTTAGAGAAGTTATTAGTTAACGCACGGACGCATGTATTTCGATAGGCTATATAAGCGTAACTGGCTGTAGCTAGTTAAAGTAACATAACGTGACAGGTAAAGCTAGCTAACCCCTCCAGAACACATAAGACTACAGCAGTAGATTAATTTTGTGTTTACTTGCTTTGTTGTCATTAGAAAGGTTTCCGTAGCCTTCCAGATAAACATTTCCTGTGTGAGTATCAAAGTTAAATACAGCCGTTAAAGGATTCATTTTCCACTTCTTTACCGGATATTTTGAGGGGTCAACATACCGAAATTGAACTTTCTAGTATTTATGTTTGTTTGAATGTAAACAGAAATAGTTTTAGTTTGGAAGCAGCTTGCAAAACCCAAAAATGTACTCCGCAATGTACTTAATCATAATCCGAGTGATGCCACCTTGGCACAACGATGGGGAAACTAAAAATCCAAGATGGTGGCCAAAATGGCTGACAAATCTAGGATATCTCGTATATATACATGCAGCTATAATAGCCACATAAAGTTAACTTATATTACACAATAACTACAAGACAATATGTTGGATGTACTTGGCCACAGTTTTAATAATAATCATTACTAATGTAATATATAAATAGATAAATCATATATAAATAGATAAATCAATATATAAATAGATAAATCAATATATAAATAGATAAATCAATATATACAACTAGATAAATCAATATATACAACTAGATAATTCAATATGTAGATAACTAGATAATTCAATATATATAACTAGATACTAGATAAATCAATAAATAACTAGATAAATCATCATATAGATAACTAGATAATTCAATAAATATATCAATGTAGATAACTAGATAAATCAATATATGTAACTAAATAAATCAATAGATAACAAGATAAATCAATAAATAACTAGATAAATCAATAGATTAATAGATAAATCATTTAAACCGAATAAAATGGCCGCCGCATCAATAATATGCCGTATGGCGACCGAGTTTTTGAAAATTGTATATATCAGTGGACTAGACCCTGGGAAACAGAGGTCATACTTAAAGTTAATGAACCCTGGGTTACAGTGGTCCAATGTAAATATATCTCAATATATATACTCTGTGTAGCAAAATGGCCAAATTGACTGATTGGTGGGAGAATCACGCCATTCAGTCAACGACGCCACAAAGTAAGGAGCTTTGCGGAACAGAATAACAAACACAAAAACTGTGTCCAAGTACATCGGGGGAAATATTGGCCGGGCAATTGAAATAACTAAGGAATAATAATCTCGGTAAAGTCTTTGCGCAGAGCGTGCAATAAAATATATACCAGTGCATAGTGCTAAGGAATAGCTTGCGTCCCGACGGGGTGAGAGATGTCCGAGGTCCGGAGACAAACTATCGGACACTTGAATAATGTCGGTATAAATAACTCCCATGAAACCATATGTAAAACATGGGATGCAAGAAGATATCAAGTCTAAAGGATAACGGTCCATGGGAATTGTAATGTAAGAAGACTGTCAACGCAAGCGTGGTAGAATTAATTGGCAACTAATGAAGGATTGCTTGTGGTAGCAATCAGACAAGCAAAGTGAGCTCAGCGTTGGACTTATCAACATTCCAAAGGTCGTTCTTTCTATGCCAGTACCTTCAACAATACCATCAGACAGTGATGGTAGCCTGTAACCTCTAGCAGATAATGAACTCCATAACGCATTCCACTCCATGTAGTCTTGTTTAATCAAGATACACCCCAAACCGACTTCGTGCTGTTTGACAATCGAAAACCCTAATACCCGCAATGAGACTAGTGTCCATGTAAAGCGTGAGCAGCAGTGATAGGTTCAAACCCAAATAACAGGTTACAGGAACAGAAATATATACAATAAATCAAACGCAGAATCAAAAACTGTTGAGAAAAAGAAAACAACTGGGTGCGAATTAAAGGTCTTAGAATGTTGTAGAATCCGGAAATAATTGATGAAAACACGTGATGTCCACAAATGAAACCGAAAGCGGTAGTTATCACCCGATACATCGGTGATATCAGAATACAATGAAGAACAACTGAACATTGATATAGGTGAGTGACATCATATTAAAACACACAAATGATCTGAAGTACCATACAGACGGTTGTAGCAAGGCCAAAGAACGGATGAGCGAGAGGGGTTGTCTGAGTATAAACAGCTTAGACTGATCAGTGTTAGATGGGGACTTCTATAATAATCAGTCCAATATATCTACAGAATACAAAGCATATGACGACTTGTAATGTATTCAATGTGGAGTGTTTATTTATTGGATGCAAACAATCGTCGGGTCACACGAACGGTAATCTCTGATGTATTACCCGGCATGTATTACAACCAGAAGCGATATCAGAAACCAGCATGGTAACATAAGTGATATATGAAAAACAGATAGCGATGGGAAGCGAGATATTGGATATATGCGAGAAAGACACAGCCAATGCAAAATACACCGACAAACATCCTTAAAATGTTAAATAATTATACCATGCAACAAATTGTGACAATGCTAATTGTGACGGGAAAAGTGAGCAACCCGAGGACATCATCCGTGAAACCGCCATTTATTCCTGGTAAAAAACGCCAAGGGCCAGTGGGGCGCAAGATTCTGTCTATCTTTAATAAAAAAAAAACAAACATACTAATCCACGTCCGAATTACAATCCAGAAGCAAAGTATAAACGTCGGAACCAACAAGGTAGGTTAGACATGTAAACCGATAAATAGATTAAATATCTCAGTGTGTGGAACCAGAAATATGAACAACTGTATGGTACGTGACATAATCGTCATCACAAAACAACTAATAAGGAACACAGCCGTATTGATGTTTGGAAGTGCTATTGGTAAGAAAACTAATAAGTGTCTGATGATCAACCCGTAATTGATGTGGCGACCGACAAAGTCTGTCATACCAATAAAGCCTTAGGTATGGGCACCATATATAGGAATCACAAGCAATGATAGAACTTGTTCCAACTAAAGGAACTTTATACAACGATGCAAGCTGCTGACAAAGAAATTATCGACCCAGGGATATTGCAATCCAAGGCGTAACCAGATCTTATAAAGTATAGATAAGCCGATATGACAATATTGTTGATAATTATCTTGTTTCTGTATCTACAAAACAACCTTGGTATATTGGATGTCCCATAGGTCCATGGTCCTTCCATTGTCAATGTTTATTACACATTACATATGTGACTAGAGAAACAAAATATGCCTACCCTGTAAGAGCACCCGACTCACTGCCCCGGTAAAATTAAATAGGAGGTACCTCGCCTTGGGATGGTGAACGGGACCGGCATAGGTGTGTCTAATGTACGAACACGAGATCAATGTATAGTGCATCGGAACTAAAGCCATGTCCAATCAAAATAAGACCCTTAACTTATCGAACCATTACTTGCGCTGTTCGTAAGAAGTTGAATAACATGGTTTGAGATCAAACCCGAGTTGTTAAATTAATACTAACAATAGAACATGCACTAATGAAACAGCGTGTTACATGTGTACTGGCTGAGAGTGTGTGGGAGTTTTGGTCGAGAAGTTCCATCATAAAGATTTTGAAATAGCTATATATGTATGGAAAATGGCAAAGTAATTGATTTGTAAGCAATATGATAGCAATATCAAAGAACAACACAGACCAGTAATGAAATAATGGACGTCTATTGCTGGACAACAAGACTACGGTTAACCCTGTCCCTTACAAATAGGAGAATGTGCAGGATCTGCCAATATACAAAGATTGTAAGAAGATATGCCTTGTTCTTAAATTACAGGAAAACGTTGAATATTCTGAAACAAGGAAGGCTTAACATTGGTTCCATTGAGCAACAATTAAGAGATAAAGTATTGTAAAACTGTATATGAAAACGACAAAAGTCGTAAAAGAATAAGTTAAAGTCGAAGGATTCATTCAGGTTGTCAAACTTTGCGACATGTGGATAAAGAGGCGGCAACCTCCATCAATTCTGGAACCAATCACTAGTTAAAACGCAAGGGAAGGAAATAGAATCAGTGTTGTAAGGACAGTCGGTCTATCTTAAGCTGTTTCAATTTTTTTTTTTTTTTTTTTTTTTTTTTTTTTTTTTTGAAGTTGGAGAATGTTCGAACAGTGTCTAAAACAGCAGTAAATTAGATAAGTAACCTTTGACCAAAAGCTCCCGAACCGATGTCGCTAAACGACCGTGTGTTCTTGGCTAAATAAAAAACGAAAGGGGGCCGTACACCAAGTGGCCGATATTGCCGTGATAAGAGAGAAAAGCGAGACATAATTCAATGTAAGCTTCGTAAGGGGAGCAGGCTTTATTAATGAAAAAGGAATATATTATCGGGACTATGCTTATTATGACTATTAGACATTTCCCACTTCGATATACTGCCAACTCTGACGGTATACGCTATACGGTTGAGGGGTCGATTCAAAAGTCTTAGTATAATTATATCTATACATTCACGCCTTCTCACGGTTTTTTTCAAACATCCTAACATTAAAACCGAATTAGAGTTTCTTTCAGAATTTATATAAAATAAATTCCATGAACAGTTGAATCAGCGAGACTTTTTATCCCTTTTCTTGTAGTATGATATCTTTTTTCCAACGAAAATCATAATTGTACTGACTACTTGATATAATTAATCTAATTGACCGATGTAAAGCACTATAAATTTGGTTGTGTGTTTAATAACGTATTGCCACAAAATAAACATGCGCCCAAAGAGTAAACAGTGACTTGTTATGTCAAATGTACATTTAATGTTAAGGATACATGTACAATGTCTAGAGGGTCCTATAATTATTATTTTTAAATGTTGAATACTTGGCAAAAAGAATTCTATTTTCTATTGTTGGTTGGACCAAACAGTGACTCAAGCGTTAACATGCACTGCTAGACATTGTGTTTAGGTATTTATACGAGATTGCATGGACAAAGCTTCACCATAACATGCAATTGTCATAAAACTAAAGAGCAAAAATACAAATTAATTTTTAATTAGTCATGTTCTGCATTTTATGAAAAGTATAAAAATGTTTGATAGTCTTAGCATTTTCTGAAAGATGAAATTCGTTAACTCTGTCTTGTTCTCACTCGATAGGTTCGCGTTTTTATTTAATTAATTACATTTTAATATTTTATTTCTTTTTATTATTATTTTTTGTATTTATTTACTCTAGACTACTTTCCATTTTAAACGACGATGTGACATTTGTTTGTGTTGTTGCTGGTTGCTTTACAGCCGATGGTGCTACTATCCATCATTGCATGATGTATCTAGGCTTGTCGGTTCTCTAACTATATTACTTCTGTCATTAGATACCGCCGATTGTCATTGCCTTTTGGATAGAAGTTTTTTCTCAATCTTTTATTTATATCTTTTCTTTTTAATATCATACAAGTTACAGTGGACAACACTAATCTAATTCGTAATATAGCTTGTGTTTTTTGTATCAATATCACTCATAACAATTTCAACTGGGAGCGACTACGTTACCATTTCTTTCCTTCCCACTGTAGGCATGGTTTTAGGTAACAAAATATATTCTTCAACACAGAATTGGATTGTCATAAAACCTCCCGCTTTTCTAGATGAAGAAAGGAAATGTAACAGAATGCATCCCTGTAGAATATTCAAGGGGGGATTAAAGTGTTGTACAGAATATTTAACGATAACTGACGTCATCCGCGTTTAATAATTAAGAGCTTAATGAAATATACTTCAGGATTAATTTGTAGAAGACCAATTAGTAATAACCAGGCCGTACACCATTTCCGTATTAAACTTTAATGTATCAACAAAATAAATTACATCTTTGGAAATGACCCCCACTCAACTGTATACTGTATACAGTCAGCGTTAGCAGTATATTGAAGTGGGAAATGTCTAATATGCTGTAATTAACTATATCAAGACACCTGTTGATCATAGTGTAACCTCGTTGCACTCGTGAGAATGGGATTTCGTCTTGTGAGGTTCGACAAGTTGTAAATTGAATCCAGCGTGTTTAATGGTTGCATTTTGGAAATCTTCCGGGTACCTGTTGATCATAGTGTAACCTCGTTACACTTGTGAGAATGGGATTTCGTTTTGTGAGATTCGACAAGTTGTAAATTGAATCCAGCGTGTTTAATGGTTGCATTCTGGAAATCTTCCGGGTACCTGTTGATCATAGTGTAACCTCGTTATACTGGTGAGAATGGGATTTCGTCTTGTGAGGTTCGACATGTTGTAAATTGAATCCAGCGTGTTGTTATTTGGTACTGGTAAGAATGGGATTTCGTCTTGTGAGATTCGACAAGTTGGAAATTTAATCCAGCGTATTTAATGGTTGCATTCTGGAAATCTTCCGGTTACCTGTTGTAACTGGTGAGAATGGTATTTCGTAATTTTCGTAATTTAACTGTTAATCTGACTCCATCCACAAAGAACAAGTATATGTGTAAAACAATAATAAACACTCGTTTCCATGTATTTTTTTTTCTAAAAACGCCAAAATTGGACACCGGGAAAATATATAATTTCATGCATGTTCTTGAATCTCACTATTAGTCGTTATTTTAAAGGGTAGACAAAAATTCAAGAGCTTATAACCAGTGAATGTCTCTATCGTGCCTAAATATCGATGTATGTAGCATGTGCCCTGGAGAATCTGACCCTTCATATTTATTTATAAGTATGATGTCTCTCTATCGAAAGTTATCCTGGATATATTTGACGTCCTTTAGTTCAATGTTCCTTTCATTCCGAGTCAATTTTTATTACAAGTGATGTTATCTAAGCTGGGGGCGCTTTGTTACGCCACATAGCGGTGTTGCCGCATAAACGTGTTCGAACACGTCTATGCGGGGAATTTCAACGCATAAAGAGAAAGCTTTTATGCGGCAAAAAGGCTACATTCCGCCGCATAAAGAAAACAATTACTATCATCACCTGCATTTACACCTCCATCATTATTACCACCTTCACAAAAAGCACCACCACCATCGTGATGATCATAGTTATATTTTTATTATTTTTATTTTTATTATTACTAAAGCAAAAGTCGAAATTCTGCCAAAATCACAATTAAACGATCATCAACATTACAGACATAATCGTCACCGCCGTCACCATCGTCCCTGTCCCCATCCTCGTGTTATTATTACCATTATCAACAATACCAACAACATAAATTCTCAATTGTCACCGTCGTCATCATCATAATTTATATCACCATCGCCGTTTATGTCTAGATATCAGTTCTTTTTAAATTTCATACCAACTCGTTAAAATTAGCCATCGTTATGCGTCAAAAGGCAGCCTTGCGCCGCATATAAGCAACACATCTTTATGCGGGCATTTGCGTTGAACGCCGCCGCATAAACGTGGCGGACCTCTTTATGCGTTTGGAATTCCCCGCATAGACGTGTTGGGCGCGATTATGCGGCAACACCGCTATGTGGCATAACAGCGCTTAACCATCCGGAAAATCCAGTCAAACTTCAATACCTAGCCTGGTGGGATCCCACGTGTTGAACTTAACTTGACAAATTCAAGTTTTTAACTTTGCTTGAGATTTAAATGTAGACTCAGGTTGGTGTGTAGTTGTTTTATTATTATTTTTATTATTAACTGTGCGTTTGACCTTTCATGAGGAATTTTCACATACGTTGGTTCACCTAATAAACGGTAATGCAAGAATTCGCTGTTCCTATATAAACAATAATCAATTTACGTTTCGAGTGATATAAACAAAATTAACACCTGTGTTCCTTTTACATAAATGTACTGGACCTTAAAAAATATCTTAAATTAAAGGTCAAGCGGACAGGTCAATATTGTTTGCCACTATCTCCATATTGTATATTTTCTTCAAGTCAACAGGGTTATCTCTCTAATGTAGCTAGACCTTGTGGTAAGTCAACAATCGTCTTGATATAACTCAAATGTCTAATGTTTCTTTGAAGATTTTATTCGAATAAATAAAACAGAATTCTATCAATAAACAATATTTTACAATAATATCAAACAACAACAACCCTTTTCAAAGCAAATCTAGGCAGACTAACACCTTTTTACCAGTATTGCCATCTACACCCTCAAACAGCAGCTCGGTGTCACCATATGTCATTGTCACGACAACCTTTCTCTCCAGACCGCCTGTTGTATCGGGCATATCAACCAACATTTTACCTATTCTTCTACAGCTTTCCTCGGTAACATACTGCGGACTCTTATTATCACATCTATACAGAAGAATGGACATTTTTGTCATTTCAGGAGTTAAGGGGAAGACTTCTGTTTCTACAGTTTGTCCAACACTAAATGTCTGTCCTGCTTTAGCGTATATATCAAAAACGTCTTTGCAATAAGGCGTGTCTTCATACAGAACATGTTTCGATTGCGGATCATGTCCCTTCATAAAGTATCTATGAACGGAAGTACCGTAAGTAAACTTCGAGACACGCGCACTTACTACTTCCGGATTATGTCCATATAATACTGCCCCTTTTAGAACAGCTAATCCAGCATCGTCCGGCCAACAATACGCATATGGGGAAGCGCTTTTTCACGCCTTCTCGAATAACAAACATTCTGAAAACCCTCCAACTAAAAGTATGTCTTTCACTTCATCCGTTTCAGGTTTTGTTAGATGTTGCGAATATGAGTGACAATTCCCTCAACAGAAGGTTTAAAAAGTCCGCAACAGCTTCCTCGTTGATTCGCAACCTGTCCTTTCTAAAGTCTACATGTCCAGTGTACTGGCAGTTATAGGATAGAGTGTTATCAGATTTTGTTCCATGCAGGTTTTCAAACTCGTCTATTAAGGTAGTTGGACATTTGAGAATAAGACGGCCATTTCTATCAAGTTCCAATGACCGTTTCTTTGTCTCAATATCTCGCTCCAAATCTAAACTACAAGATTTGTGATTCTTTAGAAATTCATCTACCACACTGTCTCCAAATACACTCCTGATAAATTTGATGATTTCTTCATTTACCCGTAACCCTCCCCAATTTCCACCACTTGCGTTGGTAAGTTCTTTAAGAGTTCTGTCCTGCAACACTTCCCTCACAGTTACATCAACTGTACCTCCTGAAAAATAAAAACAGAGAAGTGTTAACTATAACAGCTACCCATATTTTAATCCTAGTAGCTATGGCTATTTTCAGAAGCAATTGGTTCAAATGCATTGTTTACATTCCATCCGATGATTTTCTGAAATGTTTAAAAAAAATTCAATGTCCTCTCAGAAATTACCAGTTATCCGCCTTTATCTGACTTTAATAAAGCAAAACATTGAAAAGGTGTGACCTTGAAGTCAGTCTTAAGTTTGAAGTTAAGTCAGTCTTAAATGGTGCTTTTAATTTTGAAGTTTAAGTCAGTCTAAAACGGTTAAGTTTGGAGTTAAACCAATCTCAAGTGGTCCTTGCAAGTTTAAAGTTGTGCCAATCACAAGTAGTCCTTCAGGTTACAAATTAACTCAATCTCAGACGATCCAACAAAGCTTCAAATTGACGTCAATATCAAGTAGTCTTTTTTATTTTAAAGTTAAGATATTTTCAGGCGGACCCTGTAAGTTTAAGGTTACCTCGGTTTAAAGTGTTCCCTATATATTCAAAGCTATGTCAATTTCAAATAACTCCAGTAAATTTAAAAGTAAGTCAAAAGTGGTCCCTGTAAGTTCAAACTTGGGTCAATCTCAGGTGGTCACCAAAAGTTCAACGTGACGCGAATCTCCAGTGGCCCTCAGGTTTAGGGTTATTTCAATGTATTGTAGCCCCTAAGAGTTTAAAGTCAATCTCGGACGGTCCCAGACAATTCAAAGTTGCGTCAATCTCAAGTCTTCCCTGTAAGTTTAAAATTGAATACGTTTAAAGTGTCACTTTAAATTTGAAGTAAGTCGATCTCAAGAAAGCCCCTGTACGTTTAAATCTACGCCAATCTCAAATGGGTCATGTTAATTATTTAAAGTAAAATTTATCTCAAGTGGTCACTGAAAGTCTGATATTGTCAATTTTAGTTTAAACAACAGAGTTTTATTTATTTATTTTTTAATTTACCTCCGAGATCCAGCACCATAAACTTAGTTCCTGGGGAGTAAGGAGATAACCCTATGCCATTTTCATCACATTCGTTTCTCTCTACCAATATTTCTTTAGCATAAATCGAGGCAGCTTCAGGCTCTAAAGCCAATAAAAGTTGATTATCAGGTATACCAGCCTACAAAACAAAACCAAAAGAAATAAGTATTATAGTTTTCATACACGGGGGATTTATTTTAGAAATTCAAGTTAAATTATGTTCAAAAAATCATTGTCTACTAACATATTTCAATGTAATTGACTAGATTGGCAACTCCAATGAAACTAGATATGAAGTTTACAATACTATATGTATAGATCCATCAAACATTTTTCAACCGCACTTACACTGCACCACCTGGTCTTATTATTTAAGTACCCACACCACATCACTCAGTACCATTGTTTATAAACCAACATCAAACCACTGGGTACCATAAATTAGGTACTAACACCACACCATGGGTACCATATATTATTTGTCACTTTTATTGGAGTCGATATACCCAGTACTCGTCCAAGGTCTTAGTTGGGAGTTTTATAATCAGTTTATTACATATTAATTGTTAATTTATTATTTTTTTCTGTCTCAGTATCTACACTGTAAATCTATAAGGGATGATATAAGATTTGAACATGTGTTGTATGTGAGTAGGATGTTTTGTCTTAGCAATGTAAGCAATTTACCTCCACCGCGGCTTCTCGCATAAACTGTTTTGCAGCATCACTCCAGATTGCTGGAACTGTAAGAACCCATTGGATTTCTTCTTTCTTGACCAAATTTCCGGACGTTTTTAAACTGTCATGCAGCTCGTCTTTCAAATATTTTATACAGTGTGCAAATACAACACGGGCTGGCAGACTGTGTCCCTGATCGTCCATGATCTCTGTCTGACGATTCAAACTCTACAAATAATTTGTATAAACTATGTGTAAAACAAGTTATTGCTGAAACGGGGTACTAGTACTACCATTTCTTCTAACGTGTTCCCCCTCTGCGAACCCTAACTTGGAATTCTAATGGTTTTTCCAACTATGTGAATATCACAATTTTGGCCAACTCTATGGATGTAGATTTTTGACGAAACTTATTGCAAATTTTAAATATTATAAGCTTGTAGTGATATTTAAAATGACACCTTAAATTAAAAAAATCCCTACAATTTCCAAAATTATTATTATTATAAATTTGCCATTTTTTATCAAGGAAAGTCTTAGTTAAACAATAATTTTGACATTGGAGCTAGGTCAAAGTTTCACAATCATTTCCTAGCAAAGATTTTCCTTAAATTAAAGTGAATAAATTTTGATAATCTTTTTTTTGAAACTACTAATAAATATTTTTGACAAATGTAACACAAATGTTTTAAGCTTGAAGCGATCTTCAAAAATGGCTCCTTAAATTAAATTCCTGAATATCTTAAAAATTAACAAAATTATAAAGATTTGAAAATTTGCCAGCTTTAAGTTAAGGAAAATCTTCGCTAAGGAATGATGGTGAGCTGGAGCCAGGTGTTATAGGCCGGTGTTGGATACAGGTGAATTTCAGCACTGGTTCCTTTTTATCGTTTTTCTTACCTCATTGTCATGTAACATCATTTTAAAATGTTTGAAGTAGTACCAGCCATGATGTTGATCATCGTCTGCTAGCTCACTGTAATCTTCTTCTGCTTTGTAACCAAATGCCTCAAATTCTCCGTTTGGATTCAGAAGGAGCGTCGTTGGAGTTTTCTGGGAAATAAATCTAGCATTACCTGCTGAATTCCATCGCTTAGCATTATTTTAAGTGGACATTGTTTGTAATCAGCAGAAAACGAGTATGCAAACCCAGAGAAAGTGGTACCAAAATCAATTGCAGCTACTAATAACTTCGGAATTCGACTTCTCGGTGGCATGTTTCCAAACCTGAAAAACATTATTTTCATATATAGCTTTCATATATATATATATATATATAGAGAGAGAGAGAGAGAGAGAGAGAGAGAGAGAGAGAGAGAGAGAGAGTTCTAATGATGGCTAATCCACACGGTTCGATCGCGCGATATCATGATCAACCGGTTCTGAACATAACTTTACCCATCCCCGACTGCAAACAGTGAAAAGAAGCCCCGTCGTTATCACCTTGCTTATCTAACCGTTATCACCACCACCACCCCCCCCCCCCTCTCTCTCTCCTCTCTCTCTCTCTCCTTCTCTCTCTCCTCTCTCTTCTCTCTCTCTCTCTATCTCCTTCCTGCATTCCAGCAACACATCCAACCACAAAGCATTTAAAATTAAACACTTACCTTCAGTTGAAACGTTTTCTTCACATTTGAATGTAATCTCAATTTCCAAAATGAAATAAACATGAAACTGCGACTTGTGTAAATGTAATGGAAACAAGGTATGTGATTGTAATGGAAAACCATAATTTATTTATAGAACAAACTCGTGATTACTACGCAGGTAACATAAGGTCATGTTAAGGGTCACGAAATAATCGCATTATTCAGCACGATGGCGACTTTGAATTAAACATGTTATCATTTTGTGTTTTGATTCTATCAAAAATTGTTAATATACACCACGGATAATATAATAAAAGAATGTTGCGTCTTAATATTGCTGAAATAAGGTGCGACCTAAAATAGACTCGTAATTGCACACAGGTACAGTATGGGGATTCCCCGTCACTTTCAGACATCAATAAACTATAAATAGGATATGACATCATAATCCAAAAACGTGTATTAAATCATTTTCGCTTTTGTCAAATATAAGCGTCATATATATACCACTTTTTAAATTAAGTAGGTCTCCTATTTAATTTATAAACATGATTAGCTCGATCGTGTTCATATGACAAAATTTTACTAAATATTTGTTTTGGAATATTTTTAAAACAAATTCAAGACCTTTACACTCGGTTCTAGGATGATGGAGGAATCCAATTGGTTAGTTTGTCGTATAAGATTAATGCCCCAGTCAAGAATATGTCACTGATATCGAGACATCGCCAGCTATAGTGACAGAAATTTTGATAATTGAAGTGCGTTCAGGACATTGTAGCAGGCAGGGTTCTTTAACGTGCACGGGCATCAGTTTTTAAGATATCTTCCGAAGGTTTCCCGTGATTTTCATTTCTAAACGCCCAGTGCCTAGCGAAAGAACAGTCACTACCCATTTTCAAGTCTAGGTTAGACCCCGACCGAGGTTCGAACCCACAACATCGATTCCAACAAATGGAGCGAGAATTCTACTAAATGAGTTACTGGAGTGGTCGGAGAAAACCGTCGTCCCTTATAGAAAGTCAACGTCTTACGGAAAGTAAGATCTGTCTGAGTTTGTTTCGAACCCGGAAGGTGAGAGACGCCGTGGTTCAGTCTTTAACCCTGCGTTTTTAGCTAGTCGACCACTGAGGCCCTTTTAAGTGTTTGGTTCGGTGGGCTAGTGTCATAAATAAAATATTGAATTGAATTGTCAAAATTACGACAGTAATTGCCCCAATGTCTCAATGGAAATAATGTTGGGCACTCATGGGTGTTAAAAATGACACCAAGATAACAAATTATGAACGAATCTTGAGATCATCTTGGTTCTTGGTAAGATATATCTTTAAGAGAGTTGCTAACTATCTCCTAGTAGCATGTTTATAACCTTATCTTGACCACTTAGCTGCTGAGTTCATTTCCCTCCATTCCGTTAGTGTCGACAGGTCTGAACTGTTGTTAGAAATTATGTTGAACAGAGCGATTTTTTCTGTCTTAGCTGAGACAGTAATGAATTCATACCACATAAGTGTCCCGTAAGTCATGATCAATTTGACTGGACACTATTACTATTTACTACTTTATTTATTTATTTATTTATTTATTATTTATTTATTTATTTATTTATTATAAGTTAACCCTACACAATTAGCCGTAGTTCAAACTTATTAATGCCGGGTATAAGTAGGGAGACGAGTCAAATCTCTGGTATATAATATATGTGCTCTCTATTCCTTGCAATGTTGCCAATCCTACTGACAAAAGGAACACTTAATGGTGCTGTTTATTTTATTTGTTTGACCCACTTAAAGAATATGCTAAAAATTGTTTATAATATAATATAATATAATATATAATATAATATAATATAATATAATATAATATAATATAATATAATATAATATAATATAATATCAAAGTGTTAAGGCCCTATAAATCAGGTCAATCCCCTCCTTCAGTGGAACATCCTTTTTATAAAATGTGTATCATTCTGAGTCACATGTGTACATCCGTACCACTTGAACCGCGTCCATTTATCTGTGTGTTACGGACCAATGCAGAAGGCTTAAACACCGTCTACTGATCGAGAATTTACAGGATGAAGTCGACGAGTTTATCTGTTATTTTTTCAGTGGTAGTTTTACTACAAATAACACGGACAACTCAAGGTTTGTGTATAATATTACTATACATTATGATTTGATCTAACAACGAAATACGGTAGCTATATTTAGAGATTAACTTTCCCACTTGAGTATCAACCAACCAAAAACTTCCGTATGATATTTATATATATAAATGTATGTATGACCTCGATCGTAATTCTTACTTTAAACATGTATTTTCCATCGTAATTCTGCAGTTATTTTTACACACATTTTGTCAGTGTATTTTTTCAAACACTAAAAAATCGAGTCCGCCATTACATATTCGTCATGTTCAGTGATTCGTATAATATTAGTACATTATTATAAATGGTTGACGAGCCTAAACTGAAACTGTTATACGTTTTGATTTGTATAGTTGACGATTTTTTCTTCTGATGTTAAAGTAATTTTTAAACTCAATGGTTGTTATATCATTTATGAACCCTAAATTAAAATAGCATGACAGAAAACCCTCGACTTCCGTCTAATGATTTTATATACACATATTGTTTCATAAAGCTTAACTCCTAATCCTGGAAGTGGATCGACTTTTCAAAGATCTATCCGGTATGTTGTGTTATGCTTTACAAATAGGCGAGTCCCCGGGTTCGATTCCCACATTTGGCTGATTTACCTGACTGACATATTATAATTGTATGATTCAAACACACGTACTGACTTTAATTTTGACTTCCATTTTGCAGGTTTAGATTGTCCAAAATGCAGAGATATAGAAGTGGATACATCCAACGTTCCTTCTCTCATACGTCCAGCTGTAGATTCAATTCTACAGCTTATAAATCAAATACCAGGGTTACGTCAGCATAACTGTGCCCAGGGGATTGGGTCAGATATTGAAACCATCACATGTCCATCCCCAGCACTTGGCTCCACAAAGATCAACAGGTGCGCGTATTACAACGGTGTCATTAATGTCAACTTACTCCTAGCCAGTAAGTATTAAACTCTCTCTCTCTCTCTCTCTCTCTCTCTCTCTCTCTCTCTCTCTCTCGATGTTTTAAACAAGATAAAGTGGGGATAACTACATGTGTGGAAAGTTTTGTCTTCATATTGTTGGTTTGTTGGTTTTGTCTTCACTAAGAGGGTGATGGTAAAAAATCTGGATATTTCAAACAGGGTAAAGTGCTGACAACTACATGTAACCTACCATAGATCTGGGAGGCTCTCTCTCTCTCTCTCTCTCTCTCTCTCTCTCTCTCTCTCTATATATATATATATATATATATATATGAATCTCAATAATTCTTAAAATAGTGACATTTTTATTCTCTAATGAGTTTGCATTAAAGAAAGTAATTATTTTTTTCAGCGATCCCACTGAAATCTAAAGTTAGAGACTGTATCTTAGCCGAACCAACAGAACCATTGATTTGTGAAGACCACACAACAATAGCGGAAGACAGGGTTGTTCTTGACCAGGTTGTTTCCTTACTTACTTCAGTGAGTTTTCTTAATTTTAAAGGTTCACGCTGTTTAAGTTCCTCTGGGATCGGTGCAGGAAATTCTGTCATGGCAAATGTTACTCTTATAATGATATGTTTGATTTTTGCATTGGCTCTTTTTAAGAGGCAATAATCTCTCTCTCTCTCTCTCTCTCTCTCTCTCTCTCACACACACACACACACACACACACTTGATCAGGATAGTTTTTTTCTACATATTTTAAGGTAATATTGCCCTTGTCAGCTCATTTTATACTTTAGATAATGTATTTTTTTATTTTTTAATACATTATTTCATAAAAATTTAAACTTAGTCCATGACAATAGATGAAGGACATCAGATGCATTTGTTTCTGAAAATAGATTAAAACAACGGGTGTTATTTAGTGCCATATGCATGCAATTATTAGGTTTATCATTCACATGGCAATAGATGAAACAATTCAAATGTATTTGTTTCTGAAAATAAACAATAAACGTTTTGCCAAAACAAGTTTTGCTTTTTTTTAAAATCCACAAACAACTTCATGGCTTTTAAAGGAAAAATGGGTGTTGTTTAATGTCATATTTTCATATGCAATTTTTTTAATTTAATCATAAAATACATTCAAAAATGGTATATGACAATATACAATTTCCTTTTAACTTTTATCCTTCAATACATTCCGAAATAAAATGATATATATGTAACTAGAACGGAAGGGGGGGGGGGTCAGTTACTCTTACTCACACAACCCCAAGTGTTTGATATATATATATATATATATATATATATATATATATATATATATATATATATATATATCAATGTCAAATTGGTAAGGTTTAATTTCTCAAGATGACGACACTTGTAAATTTGGTAACGGACAAGGGCAGAGTAAAGTTTGCTGTCTACTTAAAGTTGAGTGAAAAGTGTGTTTTACTTTCGAAGTCTAGATATTATCACATACATCCAGGCGGTCAGTTCTAAGTTTTGTTTGGTGTTAACAATGATAATTCTTGTTTTTCATGTTCAACTAACATTTTATAAGTTTTGTAGTGATATGTTATTTATGGAGTTGATATTGTAAAAACAGTTGATAAATAATTTTCTAGGATTTGTTTGAAATACATTTTGGAGAAAAATTATGTAAATATGGGTAAAATAATTTGTCAAGATAAAAAACAACTTTAGCAGAATGATGTTTAATCATGTTTTCAACCATTTTTTTTGTGAAGATTTTAAAAGTGTAATGATATGACCACTTTTAAACATGTACATGGATGGTAGTATATATATAAACGCTCATATCTTCACTTGATCGAGTTTGTCCAGTGACCCATTAAGCTTTCGATACATTTTGTCAAAGATAATTTTATGTTCAATGAATGACACATCAGTATCATTTTAGTTGTCATATACCATTTTTTAAATTTAATCATAAAATAAATTTAAAAAAAAATGGTATATGACATAGCTACAAATTACAATTCTCATCATTTTTTGTGAATAATCTACATCGTTAGATCCATATTTTTCTATACAGTCAAACCTGTCTATAAAGGCCACCCAAGAGAACCAGTAAAAGTGACCTTTATGGGCAGGTGGCCTTTATATACATGTTCAAATAATATAATAAAGAACAATTGGTGTACAATTCTACTGGCCTTAATAAGCAGTAAGTCCTCATATAGAAGTGAACTTTAAGGCAGTTTTGACTACTTCATAACCTGGCTCAAGTTTCACCCTAAGATTTCCTGACCTTAAATTTAGTAATTAATAGAATTGGCAATCTTTTTAGTCCTATGAAAGAATATTTTTGTCAGAACTAAATCCAAATATAAACTAGAAGTAATCTTCAAAATAACCCCCTTAATTTTCTTAATACTCTAATAATTAAAAAAATTATTAAAATTTCAAATGTTTCAGAAGTTAAGGAAAATGTTAATTAAGAAATGATAGCTAAACTGGGGCCTGCATCGTTAAGAAATGATAGTTAAAATGGGGTCTGCATCGTTAAGAAATGATTGTTAAACTGGGACCTGCATCGTTAAGAATTAATTGTTAAACTGGGACCTGCATCGTTAAGAAATGATTGTTAAACTGGGACCTGCATCGTTAAGAAATGATTGTTAAACTGGGGCCTGCATCGTTAAGAAATGATTGTTAAACTGGGGCCTGCATCGTTAACAAAAGATTGTTAAACTCGGGCCTGCATCGTTAACCCCATACTGTCTATATATCAACATGTCATGGATTTTAACAAAACTTTTTTTATGTCAGAAAATATATATGTATCTCTTTTTTACAATAATTATTTTGAATGTACAAACGGTTTATGGTTTATATATTATGATATACACTGAATAATTTTTATAATTATTATTTTTAATATGTACGATAGAGAGAATGAATGTTTTTACATGTCCGTGCGTGCGTCTGAAAGTTGTAATATTGTTTTGAAATATGTAAATACATGTATATATCATGATTTTTAGTTCACTATTCAGGAGAAAATAAATTTTATATTTTGATATATCATCTTTTTGTAGAATTATTTTATCGCAGTTTACACGATACAGGTTAAGTTTGAATTTAACCAAGGCAAAACCGTGGCCACTTTGTATTTCTCTTCGTAATGACGGTACAGGCCTGTCAAAAGTTTAATATTAAATTAACGATTACTATCAGCAGCATTTCAGCATCTGCTAGTATTTCTTTCAGTCGTTATCTGACCACTAGTTATCCATTATTCGACCAAGCAACAGTCAAACTTTGACTCTTTTTCGTTAGTCATTGTTTAACTTTTGATAGCTAGGCCTGTACACATAATTATTGAGGACGGTAACGGAATTTGAAGTTGTTCATGAATCAGAAATAGTAGAACGGTGGTGATTTATGCCCAAGTCAAGATTCTGACTGCCAGATCTGGAATGGTTAGGGAAACCAATGTGTCCGGCGAAATCTGGCAATCTTCGGCAAGCAAAGAGTCAAACTTTCAAGTAAATACCGACTGGGATTGAAACTTAAGCAGTGAAAGTCACTGAGGCCAACATACTTCAGACAACTTGCGTCACGGAAGATCCTGAATTGGAAAGTCTTTGCATCAGTACAATTGCGACACTCCAAATACCAAATGACCTAAGTCCTTAACAGAAACTAGTTTTATAGGTATTCGTATATCAAGTGTTTGTTTTCATTTCCATTTGAATTCCTGGTTACATTGCGTTTTCAATTGGTTTTTAAAAATAGCTAAATGGGTTTTAGCTATAAACCTAAATTTTCGCTCTTCTCTGAACACTGATAATGATCAGCGTAAGCAGAGCGGTGTTTGGCTGCAAGATACTGCTCTTTGACTATTTCATTGACTCAAGTCATTGTTTTTACACGATTCTGTAAGTAGTTTCTGAAAAACTGAAGAAGTGTTAACAAGGTAAAGCTGGTTGAACATATTTTGCGTAGAACGCGAAGCGTATTGAACACGTGTACATACAACGTAAAGCTTATTAAACACGTGTATATAACGCAAGGCTTAGAGAACACGTGGGTTCAGCGTAAAGCTTATTGAACACGTGTGCAAACGCAAAGTTTATTGTACAGGTGTGTATAACGTTAAGCTTATTGAATACGTCTGTACAATGTAAAGCTTATTGAATACATGTACAAGCGTAAAGCTTATTGAATACATGTACAATGTAAAGCTTATTGAATACATGTACAATGTAAAGCTTATTGAATACATGTACAATGTAAAGCTTATTGAACACCTGTATACAACGTAAAGCTGAGTGAACATATTTTGTGTACAAGCGTAAAGCTTATTGAACACGAGTTTATAACGTAAAGCTTATTGGACACGTGTATAGAACGTAAAGCTTATTAGACACGTGTATATAACGTAAAGCTTATTGGACACGTGTATATAACGTAAAGCTTATTGGACACTTGTATATAACGTAAAACTGATTGAACACGATTATATAACGTAAAGCTTATTAGACACGTGTATTTAACGTAAAACTTATTGGACACTTGTATATAACGTAAAACGTATTGAACACGAGTATATAACGTAAAGCTTAGAGAACACGTGGATACAACGTAAAGCTTATTGAATACATGTGCAAACGTAACTTTAGCTTATTGAACACCTGTATACAACGTAAAGCTCAGAGAACACACGGTAACGGAATTTGAAGTTGTTCATGAATCCGAAATAGAAGAATGGTGGTGATTTACGCCCAAGTCAAGATTCTAACTGTCAGATCTGGAATGGTTAGGGAAACCAATGTGCCCGGAGAAATCTGGCAATCTTCGGCAAGCAAATATATAGTATATTGTCGACTGGGATCGCACATAGCTATAGGCAGTAATAGTTATTGTTGTCCGCAGTCCGCTAGCTTCAATTTGCGCCACGGAAGCTCCTGAATTAATATTGGAGAGTCTTTGCGTCAGTTCAATTGCTACACTCCAAATAAAAATGACCTAAGTCCTTAACAGAAACTGGTTTTATAGGTAACAGTATATCCAGTGTTTGTTTTCATATCCATTTGAATTCCTTGTTGCGTTGTGATTTCGGTTAGCTTTATAGCAACCTTAATGGGTTTTATCTATAAATCTAAATTGGCGTTCTTCCCTGAACACTTATAATGATCAGCGGAAACAGAGTGGTGTTTGGCTGCGAAAGACTGCTCTGACCATTTCATGGGTTCAATTCATTGTTTTTGAACGATTCCGTATATAGTTTCTGTATAATTTGAAATATTAAGCTTGTACATACTCAAAATAAAACAGATATAAACTTATTGAACACGAGTATACAACGTAAAACTTCTTGAACACGTGTATGCAACGTAAAACTTCTCGAACACGCTTATACAACGTAAAACTTATTGAACACGTGTATGCAACGTAAAACTTCTTGAACACGCTAATACAACGTAAAACTTATTGAACACGTGTATGCAACGTAAAACTTCTCGAACACGCTTATACAACGTAAAACGTATTGAACACGTGTATGCAACGTAAAACTTCTTGAACACGCTAATACAACGTAAAACTTATTGAACACGTGTATACAACGCAAAACGTATTAAACACGTGTATGCAACGTAAAACGTATTGAACACGTGTATACAACATAAACCTTATTGAACACACCTTTTTTGTTTACACTGCATCCAGCCCTGTATCTCATCTAGCATACATTTTCAACAAACAGTTGAGGTTTTTTATTTATCATGCTATTTTTTATGGGGGATGTATTTGGATAAGCGAGAAAACTATAGAAATAAATTACAGGTAAAGTCTGTTTAAAAATTGAAATGAAATGAAGGCACTTAATATAACGGGCTTGTTGAGGAGTTTAGTGGCTTGTAGAATCGTGACCTGGAAAAATATTACATCGTATTATTTCACCAGTAATCAGGAGTATGCAGACAACAGTAGTACATGTTTCATATCATCAAAAAAATTATCAGTTTTATCCCAAAGTTACGTAGTCTGTACATACAACAAGGATGTAGCCTTCATAAAATATACATATCCGCTACGTACGGCGCTTATATACGGCGGCGTGGAAGGGCCAAATGAAAAAAAATCTAATTCGTTTGAACGAATTACTATGAAAAAAAAATCTAATTCGTCCGAACGAATCACTAATTCGTACGAACGATTAAACTAATTCGTACGAACGAATTACTAATTCGTCCGAACGATTTAACTAATTCATCCGAACGGTTTAACTAATTCGTACGAATTACCCAATTTGATCAGTTTTTCAGTTTATTATAACGTTTCAAATACTTTACTGTTATCTGTCTCCCTGTCAAGAATAGTTCACCTACATTAATACGCCACCAGCTACAAGTGAAAGTACAGTATTGTCTCGATATGGGACCTGGGCTTTTAAAGGCCTCGTCCTTAAGACCTATGTCTTTCATTTTTAAATGACGGGTTCTTGGTAGAGTTCTTGCTCCGTTAGTGGAAGGTCGTGGGTTAGAACCCCAACCCACTACCGAGTCTGACCCAAGACTTTTAAGTTGGTAGTAATTGTTCTGTCAGCAAGCACTCGGCATTACGAAATGATAGTTACGATTCTTTCGAATGGGAACTTAAAATAAACGGTCCCGTGTCACTTTGGCGTGGCACGATAAAGAACCCTGCTAAATAATGCCATCAGCACAACACACAGGCAAAATTTTCTGCAACTTTGCCTATATCTGGCGATGATTCGATATAAGTGAAATATTCTTGACGTTAAAACCAGTACTCAACTCAACTCTTTGCAAAACCACAGTCATTTCTCAACAGTGGGGCCCGTCCCGGGATCAGTAAATAAATGAATAAAAAACCAAGAATTAATTAACGCAACATGTTATTCATTATACTGTGCATGTTCACAGAACGGTAAAATAAAACAATATGTCGCTGAGGAGAATCGGTATCTGTAAACTTAGTGATTTGCAAACTAAAAAGTTCGACTGCTCTCTCTCTCTCTCGTACGAGAGAATTAGTTAAATCGTTCGTACGAATTAGTTAACTCGTTCGGACGGATTAGTAAAGCGTTCGGACGAATTAGTAAATCGTTCGGACGAATTAGTAATTCGTTCGTACGAATTAGTAATTCGTTCGTACGAATTTGTTAATTCGTTCGGAGGAATTAGTAGTTCGTTCGTACGAATTAGTTAAATCGTTCGGACGGATTAGTTAAATCGTTCGGACGGATTAGTAATTCGTTCGGACGGATTAGTAATTCGTTCAGATTTAATTTCCAAGGAGAGAGAGAGCAGTCGATTTTAACTTACCCAGTTACATTGTTCATCCGGCCGAATTTTTTAGATTGCAAATCACTAAGTTTACAGATAACGATTGTCCTCAGCGACTTATTGTTTAATTTCACCGTTCTGTGAACATGCACAGTATAATGAATAACATGTTGCGTTAATTAATTCTTGGTTTTTTATTTATTTATTTTGCGATCCCGGGACGGGCCCCACTGTTGAGAAATGACTGTGGTTTTGCAAAGAGTTTAGTTAAGTACTGGTTTTAACGTCCCAGTCAAGAATATTTCACTTATATCGAATCATCGCCAGATATAGACAAAGGTGCAGAAAATTTTGCCTGTGTGTTGTGCTGATGACATTATTCAGCAGGGTTCTTTATAGTGCCACGCCAAAGTGACACGAGACCGTTTATTTTAAGTTCCCATTCGAAAGAATCGTAACTATCATTTCGTAATGCCGAGTGCTTGCAGACAGAACAATTACTACTAACTTAAAAGTCTTGGGTCGGACTCGGTGTTGGGTTGGGGTTCTAACCCACAACCTTCCACTAACGGAGCAAGAACTCTACCAAGAACCCGTCATTTAAAAATGAAAGACACAGGTCTTAAGGACGAGGCCTTTAAAAGCCCAGGTCCCATATCGAGACAATACTGTACTCTCACTTGTAGCTGGTGGCGTATTAATGTAGGTGAACTATTCTTGACAGGAAGACAGATAACAGTAAAGTATTTGAAACGTTATAATAATCTGAAAAACTGATCAAATTGTGTTATTCGTCCGAACGAATTAGCTAAATCGTTCGTACAAATTAGTAATTCGTTCGTACGAATTAGATTTTTTTTCATTTGGTCCTTCCACGCCGCCGTACTTATAAAACTGCTCCTATATAAACTACACGAAGAGAGATTTCAAAAACAAAACGCACAACTTCTTGAAAGTTAACTGTTACATCAACATCATGAAGCCGATTTTACGCACCATTCTTGTGGTATTATTGGAAACAATTGGAACAACAAAGGTGGAAACCTCAGGGGCGTCATCACCACAAGGTATGTAGATCTAATGAAAAATTACAGCTGTTGGTTATTCGATGTTATGTTGAAAACCCTTAATAGACTGGCCAAACATTAAATTTACAGAAAAATTAGAAAATCGTAAACAATCGATGTCAACTATTTATGGACCAGTAGGAGGGGGAGGGGGATTGTGAAAATAAAATCGTAATTTTATTATCTAAATCATGCTGGATTTAACTTTTAATGTGACATTTTACGTCATTTCTAAGTTTTGCCCTTAATTCTATAAAAGCCAATTTAGAACAACCGAGATTTTGGTTTGGTCCTACATTTTGGTCCGACGGCGAAACCATTTTGGATAGGATTATACTAAGCTAACTTGCTTAAATGATGCTTTGTCACGTAACATTACACATAATTGAAATTTGTCAGAAAGTCAATAAAAACATTTTTTGGAGCTAGAATTTGACATTATTGACCAAAACTAATACATATGTTATAAGGTTGAAGTAAACTTCAAACTGTAACCTTTGATTTCTGAATGTGTTAAAGATTAACGAAATAAGTAGGAATAAGTAGGATTCCCAATTTGTCAAATTTAAGGAAAATCACAGACAAGGAAAGATTATAAAACCGGGGCATAATGTTATTATGCTGCACGCATGAGGATGTCATGTAGTAATATCTCTCTTCTCTCTCTCTCTCTCTCTCTCTCTCTCTCTCGTTGCACTATTAATTTTGTTGATACATTAAAAAATAATTTAATACAACGACCAAACTTGACTTTGTCAAAAGTTAATACAATTCACTTTATAAAACCAATCAATTCTTAACTCAATTCAATTCATTTATTTATTTCCTCTATTTTAGATATATAATGTATGAAAGTTTTAACAGATAAACATATGTATACTAAATATTACATATAACTACATAAGTAAATCATAAATCATATACACTATATATATATATATATATATATATATGAGAAGTCCAGTGTTGAAGGACTTTTACTATAGGGGTGGCATGTCAGAAGTATTCAGTCTATGCTTGGTGTTTGATACTACATGCAACAACACATCGTTTTATAAATCTAAATGCCGATAGTAGGCGTCTTTAGTGCAGTTTATAATACGGCGATATGTTGAAAAGTTTCTAGACAAATCAGTAATTATAATATAACAAATCAAAGGAGGATTCCTTTTTTAACTGCAAAACATATAAACTTTACAACAACAAATATTACTAAGAACACAAAACAATTATAGTTCTTGAAAGAGACAAACAGCAAAAATAAACAACACAAAATGAATGTGTTTATTCCCCGCTTAAAGGCCCAGTCACACAGCCGATCACGCATAAATGACGTATAAATCACGTATAAAGTTGGCTTGTGCGTGATTGTCAGTGGAGAAATTGACCATTTTTGGGGGTGTGCGTGGTCGAAAATCACCGATGAATTGCGCATGAACTGCGTACAAATCACTTACAATCACTTACAAATCACGCACATCAGCGCATAGAGCCAAAACAGGGACAATTTCTGGTTTTTATTGACGAACACACCACGCATAAACGGCGTATGAACCACGTATAAGCACGTATGACCCGCGCACGAGCACCGATGAACGACGTATAGAGCGCGCATGGATCACGCATGGATCACTTCTGATTCGCTGATGGCTTGCGAACAGCGGGCGTCACTATCACATCCGCTCCGCGCACAATAAATAGCCTGCTCACTGTTGTTGTAGATCTGAGCATCTGAAGCGGAGCCATTATCAGACACGTCCACCCACAGGAACTTGTAATCAGACGTCACCATGGCAAACAGGATGATACTGAAGAACCCTTTGTAATTGTAGTACAGAGATCCAGAATCAGGGGGGGCCTTGCATGCCACGTGTTTGCCATCAATAGCACCGATGACGTAGGGGAAGTTCCACCTCTCGTACCAGTCATTTGCCAGTTGCAGTCAGCTTTCTTCAGTGGTTGGAGGTGACATCTGCTCTTCAAGGTACTCCTCTATGATGGCCTCGAAGACTTCTCTGACAACAAGGCTGACGGTGTTGTGGGGGACCCTCCAGGCATACTGCATGACATGGTACTTGGATCCAGATGCCAGGTGACGAAGGGTAATGGCAACCTTCAGACCAGGATCAAGGGGAGCTCTCCAGTTGGTTGTCTTCTTGGTAATCGTGGGGGTCAGCCTCTGGACAATCTCGTCAAACATGGCAGGAGGCATACTCATGAAGGTCTGGAAGGATCTTGGGTCTTCATTCCGGAGCTCCACCATCAGGCGATCATACAAGCCCTGCTCTGGTCTTCTAGTGATCCAGTCTCTCACCCAGACGTTCCAGATCTGTCTTCTCCTCCTTCTTCTTCTTCTCCTGGCCAACATCTGATGAAGTTGCAGCAGCTGATTATTCTGGTTCTGGATCAGAAACACCAGGACATCTCTTTTCTTGGGGTTCATGCTGGATGTGTACCCCTTGGCAGCCAGGACAAGACTGGCAAAAGTTGAAGAAATGGTTGCTTCCATACGGCAAAAATCATACGTGAGTTGTTAGAGATACATAAGTGATTCATAAGTTTTTCATACATTTTTTATGCGTTTTTGTAAGTGTTCTGTAAGTGTTTTATGCGTTAATACTTTTTTGTCAGTGATTGTCAGTGGATATCAGTGAAATGTACGTGTTACTACAGCGAGACATGCGTGATATGTGCGTTATTCGTCAGTGAAAAGTCATCGACGTGCGCGGTAGCGGTAAATTTCTTGCGAACAACCACTAACGGTCCACGCATATGTCGCGCATTGTCCGCGTCAGAACTACGCAAAGGACGCATGAATTACGTTAAACGGCGCACAATCGCGCAAACTTGTGCGTGATCAAGATTTTTGAGCAGCTCAAAACCTGGAATCGCGCACAAACCCGATTCGACGAATATCCACTGACAACTACTGATGCTCCACGTCAGAAAAACTTATGAATTACGCACAGCACCGATGAATCGCGCACGACTCAAAATTTCTGCGCAATTCATGCGTAAATCGTAAGTTTTGGCTGTGTGACTGGGCATTTACATAAATGCTTAATTTGAGAGACTCGAATGTTTTCACTGTAGCTTACTTGATGAATACCCCCAAAGTGTTAAGCTTGATTAAATCGTTATAATTTCTTTTATCCTTATCATCAACTTAATTTACCAACTTCAAATCTTTTACTTTGCTGTGGCATTTCGGTTTGGGCATGGATTGATGTATTTGTTTTTGATTATATGTAAATTTGGCCCAACAAAACAGGTATTTATAATAACAAACATAATATATACACGTAAATGCAAACAGCATTGACCTGTCTGATTGACCTTTCATTTGGAATATTCATATCTAGAAGAATCTACCCAATACATGGGTAACGTTAGGATTAGCAGGTTATTATAATACTTGTAATTACACAAGGCACTTGATTAGTGCTCTCATTATCAAGACAAAATAAACACATGTGTTTTCTATACATAAATGCACTGATATGTGAGATCTATTTGTGTTAAAGGTCAAGCGGACAGGTCAATGTTGTTTACCTATACATGGTTGTGATGCTTTCAGAAGCGTCGTTATTTTGGCGTCTTTTTGTTGATTTTTTCAATGTAGGTATTTACACTACTCGTATTTTCTACCTATTTAAATTTGAATCTTGTAGGTTTGAAGTGCCCAATATGCCAAGCTATTTCTTTTGATGCATCAGGTATACCTTTCGCTGAATCAATCTTAAACGAAATAAACAAAATACCTGGTCTACAACAACCTGGCTGTGCCGATGGAAGCGGGAGTGGTATAAAACAATTAACTTGTGTACATCCAAATAATGGTTCTACAACAGTACTAGTCAACAGAAGTGTGTTTTACAATGGAAAGGTTGGAATGACGTTTTCGGTTTTAGTAAGTATACGGATATTTAAAAAAACAAATTAACATATAGCCTGGTTTTTGAGATTGAAATAAATGATTTTATGAATGAAAATTACATCACAACCATTGTTGGCAACACATAGTATGACGTCATAAGATCAGTATAGAAGTATGTCGGTATAAATAGAACTTACTGTGCATAAAGGCTATTTTGAACATGAATATATTGCTATTAGGTGCCTCGTTATCTTTTGGATATATGTAGGTCGACCAGGTGTGAATTTTCTTGATTCAATCACGCAGGTGAAAGGTAATTTTTACCCAACATTCAATTGTAATTTGGGGCTCAAATGGTTAGCTAGAATACGTATTTTCTGTCAAAAACGTGATTTATTTCAATCTATAAATACAGACGTTAACTAAAACATGCAACATTGACTAAAATATACTTTTTAGTTACGTCTCAGAGTAATGGATAAATATGCACTGTTAATTTTTCCAAGCAATTCTTTATTAAAACGTAATTTACAATATTCCATGTTCAAAATAGCCTTTATGCACAGTAGGTATATCGCTTGTTTTACCAGCACACGCTCTCTTTATGTTTCACACAGGTCATGTTAGAATGTTAAGTAAATGTATTTTTTATATCTACAAATAACTTCATTCTGTGTTTGAACCCCCGCAAAACTAAGTTTGAGGGGGTCATGATATAATTATAAACATTATAATAATTATATCTGTCTGTTTGTGTAAATTGTTACCACTCTATAACTTTAATCAATGATTAACACAATTTCAAAACATTATTGAAAATCAACATACCATAATCAAATCTATAGATTTATAACCATGTGCTTCAGTTTGATGACATTACATTCACTTACGACATTTCAACATTAATTTCCTAACAGATTTGAAATTATGCATTATTTAAATTTTGATTAATCAGTTAATGAACAACTGACTCCAGACAATCACCAGAATATTATATACTTAAAACTTTCATCATTTTTATCTTAGACATTCGAAAGAATACGACAAAAACTGACCAAATTGTTCCGAGTAGCTGGTCCGATATCGATATCAGACCGGTGATACGTATTTTCAGACTTGGTACGTGCAATAGGTGATATGTATCTCATGATTTTAGCCGTGTCTAAGCACACAGAAAATACGTATTTACTACAGTACCGTCCAACCTTTCTTAAAGGCATCCTCTGTATAAAAGCTACCTGCTTATAAAGGGTTATAAAAGAATTGTATCCCAATTGTTCTTTATTCATAATATTTGAACATGTATATAACGGCCACCTGCCCTTAAAGACCACTTTTACTCGTTCCCTTGGATGACCTTTATAGACACATTTGACTGCATATGATAACTTCTTTTTTTTATTTATGTCTTTTAGGATTCGATGTGAACCTTAAACTCAGAGACTGCATTGACGTTGATCCCACTTTGCCACTTGGATGCCACAAATTAACCAAATTACTTCCAGGAGAGGAACAATTTCTTTCAAATTTGGCGCAGATATTTTCTTCAAGTCTCGTTGATTACATGGGCGTGCGTTGCCTAAGTAACGGAGTAAACATAACAAATATTTCCTTTATGGCAATATATTTGAGTTTTATACTGAATGTGGTTATGAGTAAATGATCTGTCTACTTTCTTTATACCAATTATCAAGCCTATGTTATAGGTTGTTCACGATCAGATGGCAAAGGATACAGAGATTTTATTTTAATATTAGGGTATTTGTAACGAATAAAGCGTGAACAAGCGTGATAATACACATACGACGGTACGCTACTTACGTACGACACCTATATTTGTTGCACGATACCCGGATTATCAGCTCTTCTAGACGATGTGATATTTCTGATATTGCAGGGAAATTTTGTTTTGTTTTACAAACAATTCCGATATTGTATTTGAATGTGTGTCATTTGTGATGATGTATCAAATAATAATCTTCTCATTCAATTGTTAAAGGAAAAATAGTAACTCGGCAACGGGATTTGAACCCAGGTACTCTTACTCGGTATGCGACAGTGTTACCACTACACTACTTCTCGGTTAGAGAAATGTTTTCAAATCAATATAATTATCGGTAAACAATACAGAATTTATAAAGTAAACATATTTAGCAAAGAGAGGTAAAAAATACAATGTTTTCGTGGATAATTCGAAACAAACATAAAAAATATGTTATATATCAAACACTCAAACATTTTGTTCATTATATCTTCGGTATATTTTTGTTTGGAATCCGTATGATGCTTCACAAAATATCCAGAATCCCTGTTCAGCACTAGATATTTGTATCTTGGCTTACCGTTTTTGTAAAAGAATAATAAGTGAACAATTTCTTTAAGACGTCCATTTAGAATACGAAATAGTGGTGTAGAGTGTAGAAAAATCAATTTTTTTTATACTTTTAAACGAGATAAAGTATAAGAAGCAAGTTGTTCATGAAATTCTTTAAAATTTATAAGAATGTAAATTTGGTGGGTGCAAGATATAGAATAGATTTTTTAATAAGACTGAAGACCATCTTTGACGGCTGTCATGTAAGAGTTAGTTGTACATTTAGATGAACCTGCCATATATCTTTCTTTATATGGATTTTTATTGAGTTTAGGAATCCAATACAAGTGAGGAAGGTCAAGTTCTTTCTCTTTAAGATTGATGCTAAAAGACTCGAGAACTCCCCTATGGTTGGAAAGAATTGCATATTTGGTAATATTAGTTCTAGACTGATATACTATATATAACAAACTCATTTATAAGACATTTCACGTAGAATCTCTTGCAAAAAAGAATATTGTTATTGGAAACATTATCAAGCGGGAAACAACATACATATTTGCTGTGTATGTTTGTTAAAATTGCCTACATTTCTACATCCCTGAGTACTGAAAACGCTTAAGTATTCATAGACCCTTTAAGTTTGGCAATCCTCGTTTTAACGAAAGATCCAACTACATATTCTCTTGACCTTTGATATGGACGAGTAAATTTAAAAATAGGGATCATGCGTGTATGTTTTGTCTATATTACTATTCATGGACAATATATATATGTATTAACTCCGAATCCTAGCTCTAACCACCTTGAGTGGGCCTTTATATGAATATTCCGAATGTAAGGTCAAGCGGACAGGTTAATGACGTTTACCTATACCATGTTAGATTGTTTTCAGACGTAACAAAAAATCAAACATACCAATTGAGTTCCGAACTAAAATCCTTTAGTAAACTACAAACAAACATACCAATCAATGTCCAAACCAAAATCCCAAAAACAATTTACAAACATACCAATGAATGTCCAAACCAAAATCCAAAGCAAACTTCTCGCTAGTAAGTTAAATTCGTAAACTTCCACCAGGAACAGAAGACCTGGTGCTCCACAAAGATTTAAACAATTTAAAAACATACGTTTATGTTATATCAAGCGACCAAAACAACTAAAACTCATTAGCCCCGTAGGTGTTGTACATTTAAATTGCTACTAAACAATCAATTTTGTATTTTTACTTAGTTTTTTGTGGACACTTAACAAAGAAAAAAAATGGTCTGCCCTTATATATGTGTTCAGAAAAGCGTAAAATTGTATTTAGAAACATAGACTTGTCAACAGCAATCACAACCAAGAATCTGATATAATACAATTATTAAAAGAAATAGCCAGCTAAGAACACAGAACACTACAAGTAAATAAAACAGCATGGAAAAAAAAGACAGAAACATTGCGGCTACTGATTGTAAAAGATCAGAATTTTCGATTTTAGACTGTCACTGTAGTGTAGATAAAATGGCGTGGTTGTAGATCTATTTTTATATATTTACAACAATACTTAACCTTTAACAGAGACAAGAAAAACAAACAGGTATTTAAAAAACTGATTTTAAAACTTGACGTTTTAAGTTTAGACAACCTAGAATGAATGCTAGGAACGTCTTATTGTTTGTCGTAGAATGTATTGAGGATTCTAAAGTGACAGACTTAATGGACCTCTAACAAACCAGAGAGGCTAGGAACATCTGATCGTTTGTCGTTGAATGTATTGAGGATTCTACAGTGACAGACTTAATGGACCTCTAACAAACCAGAACCACTGCGGTAGCTCAGTTGGTAGAGTGCTCGCTCTGTAAGTGGGAGGTCGTGGGTTCCAACCCTGGCCGCGTCTGACCCAAGACTTAAAAGTGGGTAGTGACTGTTCTTTCGCCAAGCACTCGGCATTACGAAATGAAAGTCACGGTTCTTTCGGATGGGAACTTAAAATAAACGAGGTCCCGTGTCTTGGTAGGCTTGGCACGATAAAGAACCCTGCTGTAAAATGTTATCAGCGCAACGCACAGGCAAAATGTCTGCACCTTCGCCAATAGCTGGCGACGTCTGGATATAAGTAAATATTCTTGACTGGGACGTTAAACACCATTACTCACTCATTCACTCTCTAACAAACCAGAGATACTAGGAACGTCTGATCGTTTGTCGTAGAATGTATTGAGGATTCTACAGTGACAGACTTAATGGACCTCTAACAAACCAGAGAGACTAGGAACGTCTGATCGTTTGTCGTGGAATGTATTGAGGATTCTACAGTGACAGACATAATGGACCTCTAACAAACCAGAGAGGCTAGGAACGTCTGATCGTTTGTCGTGGAATGTATTGAGGATTCTACAGTGACAGACTTAATGGACCTCTAACAAACAAGAGAGGCTAGGAACGTCTGATTGTTTGTCGTAGAATGTATTGAGGATTCTACAGTGACAGACTTAATGGACCTCTAACAAACCAGAGAGACTAGGAACGTCTGCTCGTTTATCGTGGAATGTATTGAGGATTCTACAGTGACAGACATAATGGACCTCTAACAAACCAGAGAGGCTAGGAACGTCTGATTGTTTGTCGTAGAATGTATTGAGGATTCTACAGTGACAGAATTAATAGACCTCTAACAAACCAGAGAGGCTAGGAACGTCTGATTGTTTGTCGTAGAATGTATTGAGGATTCTACAGTGACAGACTTAATGGACCTCTAACAAACCAGAGAGGCTAGGAACGTCTGATTGTTTGTCGTAGAATGTATTGAGGATTCTACAGTGACAGACATAATGGACCTCTAACAAACCAGAGAGACTAGGAACGTCTACTCGTTTATCGTGGAATGTATTGAGGATTCTACAGTGACAGACATAATGGACCTCTAACAAACCAGAGAGGCTAGGAACGTCTGATTGTTTGTCGTAGAATGTATTGAGGATTCTACAGTGACAGAATTAATAGACCTCTAACAAACCAGAGAGGCTAGGAACGTCTGATTGTTTGTCGTAGAATGTATTGAGGATTCTACAGTGACAGACTTAATGGACCTCTAACAAACCAGACAGGCTAGGAACGTCTGATTGTTTGTCGTAGAATGTATTGAGGATTCTACAGTGACAGACATAATGGACCTCTAACAAACCAGAGAGGCTAGGAACGTCTGATCGTTTGTTGTGAAATGTATTGAGGATTCTACAGTGACAGACATAATGGACCTCTAACAAACCAGAGAGGCTAGCAACGTCTGCTCGTTTGTCGTAGAATGTATTGAGGATTCTACAGTGACAGATTTAATAGACTTCTAACAAACCAGAGAGGCTAGGAACGTTTGATCGTTTGTCGTGGAATGTATTGAGGATTCTACAGTGACAGACTTAATGGACTTCTAACAAACCAGAGAGGCTAGGAACGTCTGATCGTTTGTCGTTGAATGTATTGAGGATTCTGCAGTGACAGACTTAATGGACCTCTAACAAACCAGAGAGGCTAGGAACGTCTTATCGTTGGTTCTAGACTGTATTGAGGATTCTGCAGTGACAGATTTAATGGACCTCTAACAAACCAGAGAGGCTAGGAACGTCTGATCGTTTGTCGATGAATGTATTGAGGATTCTAATGTGACGACTTAATAGACCTCTAACAAACCAGAGAGACTAGGAACGTCTGATCGTTTGTCGTTGAATGTATTGAGGATTCTACAGTGACAGACTTAATGGACCTCTAACAAACCAGAGAGGCTAGGAACGTCTGCTCGTTTATCGTGGAATGTATTGAGGATTCTGCAGTGACAGACTTAATGGACCTCTAAAAAACCAGAGAGGTTAGGAACGTCTGATCGTTTGTCGTTGAATGTATTGAGGATTCTGCAGTGACAGACTTAATGGACCTCTAACAAACCAGAGAGACTAGGAACGTCTGATCGTTTGTCGTTGAATGTATTGAGGATTCTACAGTGACGACTTAATGGAACTCTGACAAACCAGAGAGGCTAGGAACGTCTGATCGTTTGTCGTGGAATGTATTGAGGATTCTACAGTGACAGACTTAATGGACCTCTAACAAACCAGAAAGGCTAGGAACGTCTGATCGTTTGTCGTGGAATGTATTGAGGATTCTACAGTGACAGACTTAATGGACCTCTTACAAACCAGAGAGGCTAGGAACGTCTGATCGTTTGTCGTGGAATGTATTTAGGATTCTACAGTGACAGACTTAATGGACCTCTAACAAACCAGAGAGGTTAGGAACGTCTGATCGTTTGTCGTAGAATGTATTGAGGATTCTACAGTGACAGACTTAATGGACCTTTATCAAACCAGACAGACTAGGAACGTCTGATCGTTTGTCCTGGAATGTATTAAGGATTCTACAGTGACAGACTTAATGGACCTCTAACAAACCAGAGAGGCTAGGAACGTCTGATCGTTTGTTGTGAAATGTATTGAGGATTCTACAGTGACGACTTAATGGTAATGGACCTCTAACAAACCATAGAGACTAGGAACGTCTGATCGTTTGTCGTGGAATGTATTGAGGATTCTACAGTGACAGACTTAATGGACCTCTAACAAACCAGAGAGGTTAGGAACGTCTGATCGTTTGTCGTGGAATGTATTAAGGATTCTACAGTGACGACTTAATGGACCTCTAACAAACCAGAGAGACTAGGAACGTCTGATCGTTTGTCGTGGATTGTATTGAGGATTCTAAAGTGACAGACTTAATGGACCTCTAACAAACCAGAGAGGCTAGGATCGTCTGATCGTTTGTTGTGAAATGTATTGAGGATTCTGCAGTGACTGACCTAATAGACCTCTAACAAACCAGAGAGGTTAGGAACGTCTGATCGTTTGTTGTGAAATGTATTGAGGATTCTGCAGTGACTGACTTAATGGACCTCTAACAAACCAGAGAGGCTAGGAACGTCTTATCGTTGTCGTTGAATGTATTGAGGATTCTACAGTGACAGACTTAATGGACCTCTAACAAACCAGACAGGCTAGGAACGTCTGATCGTTTGTCGTGAAATTTATTGAGGATTCTGCAGTGACTGACTTAATGGACCTCTAACAAACCAGAGAGGCTAGGAACGTCTTATCGTTGTCGTTGAATGTATTGAGGATTCTACAGTGACGACTTAATGGACCTCTAACAAACCAGAGAGGCTAGGAACGTCTGATCGTTTGTTGTGAAATGTATTGAGGATTCTGCAGTGACTGACTTAATGGACCTCTAACAAACCAGAGAGGCTAGGAACGTCTTATCGTTGTCGTTGAATGTATTGAGGATTCTACAGTGACGATTGAATGGACCTCTAACAAACCAGAGACGCTAGGAACGTCTGATCGTTTGTCGTGGAATGTATTGAAGATTCTACAGTGACGACTTAATGGACCTCTAACAAACCTGAGAGGCTAGGAACGTCTGATCGTTTATCGTGGAATGTATTGAGGATTCTAATCTGACGACTTAATAGACCTCTAACAAACCAGAGAGTCTAGAAACGTCTTATCGTTTGTCGTGGAATGTATTAAGGATTCTACAGTGACAGATTTAATGGACCTCTAACGAACCAGAGAGGCTAGGAACGTCTGATCGTTTGTCGTAGAATATATTGAGAATTTTACAGAGACAGACTCAATGGACCTCTAACAAACCATAGAGACTAGGAACGTCTGATCGTTTGTCGTGGAATGTATTGAGGATTCTACAGTGACAGACATAATGGACCTCTAACAAACCAGAGAGGCTAGGAACGTCTGATCGTTTGTCGTGGAATGTATTGAGGATTCTACAGTGACAGACTTAATGGACCTCTAACAAACAAGAGAGGCTAGGAACGTCTGATTGTTTGTCGTAGAATGTATTGAGGATTCTACAGTGACAGACTTAATGGACCTCTAACAAACCAGAGAGACTAGGAACGTCTGCTCGTTTATCGTGGAATGTATTGAGGATTCTACAGTGACAGACATAATGGACCTCTAACAAACCAGAGAGGCTAGGAACGTCTGATTGTTTGTCGTAGAATGTATTGAGGATTCTACAGTGACAGAATTAATAGACCTCTAACAAACCAGAGAGGCTAGGAACGTCTGATTGTTTGTCGTAGAATGTATTGAGGATTCTACAGTGACAGACTTAATGGACCTCTAACAAACCAGAGAGGCTAGGAACGTCTGATTGTTTGTCGTAGAATGTATTGAGGATTCTACAGTGACAGACATAATGGACCTCTAACAAACCAGAGAGGCTAGGAACGTCTACTCGTTTATCGTGGAATGTATTGAGGATTCTACAGTGACAGACATAATGGACCTCTAACAAACCAGAGAGGCTAGGAACGTCTGATTGTTTGTCGTAGAATGTATTGAGGATTCTACAGTGACAGAATTAATAGACCTCTAACAAACCAGAGAGGCTAGGAACGTCTGATTGTTTGTCGTAGAATGTATTGAGGATTCTACAGTGACAGACTTAATGGACCTCTAACAAACCAGACAGGCTAGGAACGTCTGATTGTTTGTCGTAGAATGTATTGAGGATTCTACAGTGACAGACATAATGGACCTCTAACAAACCAGAGAGGCTAGGAACGTCTGATCGTTTGTTGTGAAATGTATTGAGGATTCTACAGTGACAGACATAATGGACCTCTAACAAACCAGAGAGGCTAGCAACGTCTGCTCGTTTGTCGTAGAATGTATTGAGGATTCTACAGTGACAGATTTAATAGACTTCTAACAAACCAGAGAGGCTAGGAACGTTTGATCGTTTGTCGTGGAATGTATTGAGGATTCTACAGTGACAGACTTAATGGACTTCTAACAAACCAGAGAGGCTAGGAACGTCTGATCGTTTGTCGTTGAATGTATTGAGGATTCTGCAGTGACAGACTTAATGGACCTCTAACAAACCAGAGAGGCTAGGAACGTCTTATCGTTGGTTCTAGACTGTATTGAGGATTCTGCAGTGACAGATTTAATGGACCTTTAACAAACCAGAGAGGCTAGGAACGTCTGATCGTTTGTCGATGAATGTATTGAGGATTCTAATGTGACGACTTAATAGACCTCTAACAAACCAGAGAGACTAGGAACGTCTGATCGTTTGTCGTTGAATGTATTGAGGATTCTACAGTGACAGACTTAATGGACCTCTAACAAACCAGAGAGGCTAGGAACGTCTGCTCGTTTATCGTGGAATGTATTGAGGATTCTGCAGTGACAGACTTAATGGACCTCTAAAAAACCAGAGAGGTTAGGAACGTCTGATCGTTTGTCGTTGAATGTATTGAGGATTCTGCAGTGACAGACTTAATGGACCTCTAACAAACCAGAGAGACTAGGAACGTCTGATCGTTTGTCGTTGAATGTATTGAGGATTCTACAGTGACGACTTAATGGAACTCTGACAAACCAGAGAGGCTAGGAACGTCTGATCGTTTGTCGTGGAATGTATTGAGGATTCTACAGTGACAGACTTAATGGACCTCTAACAAACCAGAAAGGCTAGGAACGTCTGATCGTTTGTCGTGGAATGTATTGAGGATTCTACAGTGACAGACTTAATGGACCTCTTACAAACCAGAGAGGCTAGGAACGTCTGATCGTTTGTCGTGGAATGTATTTAGGATTCTACAGTGACAGACTTAATGGACCTCTAACAAACCAGAGAGGTTAGGAACGTCTGATCGTTTGTCGTAGAATGTATTGAGGATTCTACAGTGACAGACTTAATGGACCTTTATCAAACCAGACAGACTAGGAACGTCTGATCGTTTGTCCTGGAATGTATTAAGGATTCTACAGTGACAGACTTAATGGACCTCTAACAAACCAGAGAGGCTAGGAACGTCTGATCGTTTGTTGTGAAATGTATTGAGGATTCTACAGTGACGACTTAATGGTAATGGACCTCTAACAAACCATAGAGACTAGGAACGTCTGATCGTTTGTCGTGGAATGTATTGAGGATTCTACAGTGACAGACTTAATGGACCTCTAACAAACCAGAGAGGTTAGGAACGTCTGATCGTTTGTCGTGGAATGTATTAAGGATTCTACAGTGACGACTTAATGGACCTCTAACAAACCAGAGAGACTAGGAACGTCTGATCGTTTGTCGTGGATTGTATTGAGGATTCTAAAGTGACAGACTTAATGGACCTCTAACAAACCAGAGAGGCTAGGATCGTCTGATCGTTTGTTGTGAAATGTATTGAGGATTCTGCAGTGACTGACCTAATAGACCTCTAACAAACCAGAGAGGTTAGGAACGTCTGATCGTTTGTTGTGAAATGTATTGAGGATTCTGCAGTGACTGACTTAATGGACCTCTAACAAACCAGAGAGGCTAGGAACGTCTTATCGTTGTCGTTGAATGTATTGAGGATTCTACAGTGACAGACTTAATGGACCTCTAACAAACCAGACAGGCTAGGAACGTCTGATCGTTTGTCGTGAAATTTATTGAGGATTCTGCAGTGACTGACTTAATGGACCTCTAACAAACCAGAGAGGCTAGGAACGTCTTATCGTTGTCGTTGAATGTATTGAGGATTCTACAGTGACGACTTAATGGACCTCTAACAAACCAGAGAGGCTAGGAACGTCTGATCGTTTGTTGTGAAATGTATTGAGGATTCTGCAGTGACTGACTTAATGGACCTCTAACAAACCAGAGAGGCTAGGAACGTCTTATCGTTGTCGTTGAATGTATTGAGGATTCTACAGTGACGATTGAATGGACCTCTAACAAACCAGAGACGCTAGGAACGTCTGATCGTTTGTCGTGGAATGTATTGAAGATTCTACAGTGACGACTTAATGGACCTCTAACAAACCTGAGAGGCTAGGAACGTCTGATCGTTTATCGTGGAATGTATTGAGGATTCTAATCTGACGACTTAATAGACCTCTAACAAACCAGAGAGTCTAGAAACGTCTTATCGTTTGTCGTGGAATGTATTAAGGATTCTACAGTGACAGATTTAATGGACCTCTAACGAACCAGAGAGGCTAGGAACGTCTGATCGTTTGTCGTAGAATATATTGAGAATTTTACAGAGACAGACTCAATGGACCTCTAACAAACCATAGAGACTAGGAACGTCTGATCGTTTGTCGTGGAATGTATTGAGGATTCTACAGTGACAGACTTAATGGACCTCTAACAAACCAGAGAGGTTAGGAACGTCTGATCGTTTGTCGTGGAATGTATTGAGGATTCTACAGTGACGACTTAATGGACCTCTAACAAACCAGAGAGACTAGGAACGTCTGATCGTTTGTCGTGGATTGTATTGAGGATTCTACAGTGACAGACTTAATGGACCTCTAACAAACCAGAGAGGCTAGGATCGTCTGATCGTTTGTTGTGAAATGTATTGAGGATTCTGCAGTGACTGACCTAATAGACCTCTAACAAACCAGAGAGGCTAGGAACGTCTGATCGTTTGTTGTGAAATGTATTGAGGATTCTGCAGTGACTGACTTAATGGACCTCTAACAAACCAGAGAGGCTAGGAACGTCTTATCGTTGTCGTTGAATGTATTGAGGATTCTACAGTGACAGACTTAATGGACCTCTAACAACCAGACAGGCTAGGAACGTCTGATCGTTTGTCGTGAAATTTATTGAGGATTCTGCAGTGACTGACTTAATGGACCTCTAACAAACCAGAGAGGCTAGGAACGTCTTATCGTTGTCGTTGAATGTATTGAGGATTCTACAGTGACGACTTAATGGACCTCTAACAAACCAGAGAGGCTAGGAACGTCTGATCGTTTGTTGTGAAATGTATTGAGGATTCTGCAGTGACTGACTTAATGGACCTCTAACAAACCAGAGAGGCTAGGAACGTCTTATCGTTGTCGTTGAATGTATTGAGGATTCTACAGTGACGATTGAATGGACCTCTAACAAACCAGAGACGCTAGGATCGTCTGATCGTTTGTTGTGAAATGTATTGAGGATTCTGCAGTGACTGACCTAATAGACCTCTAACAAACCAGAGAGGCTAGGAACGTCTGATCGTTTTTGTTGTGAAATGTATTGAGGATTCTGCAGTGACTGACTTAATGGACCTCTAACAAACCAGAGAGGCTAGGAACGTCTTATCGTTGTCGTTGAATGTATTGAGGATTCTACAGTGACAGATTTAATGGACCTCTAACGAACCAGAGAGGCTAGGAACGTCTGATCGTTTGTCGTAGAATATATTGAGAATTTTACAGAGACAGACTCAATGGACCTCTAACAAACCATAAAGACTAGGAACGTCTGATCGTTTGTCGTGGAATGTATTGAGGATTCTACAGTGACAGACTTAATGGACCTCTAACAAACCAGAGAGGTTAGGAACGTCTGATCGTTTGTCGTGGAATGTATTGAGGATTCTACAGTGACAGACTTAATGGACCTCTAACAAACCAGAGAGGTTAGGAACGTCTGATCGTTTGTCGTGGAATGTATTGAGGATTCTACAGTGACGACTTAATGGACCTCTAACAAACCAGAGAGACTAGGAACGTCTGATCGTTTGTCGTGGATTGTATTGAGGATTCTACAGTGACAGATTTAATGGACCTCTAACAAACCAGAGAGGCTAGGATCGTCTGATCGTTTGTTGTGAAATGTATTGAGGATTCTGCAGTGACTGACCTAATAGACCTCTAACAAACCAGAGAGGCTAGGAACGTCTGATCGTTTGTTGTGAAATGTATTGAGGATTCTGCAGTGACTGACTTAATGGACCTCTAACAAACCAGAGAGGCTAGGAACGTCTTATCGTTGTCGTTGAATGTATTGAGGATTCTACAGTGACAGACTTAATGGACCTCTAACAAACCAGACAGGCTAGGAACGTCTGATCGTTTGTCGTGAAATTTATTGAGGATTCTGCAGTGACTGACTTAATGGACCTCTAACAAACCAGAGAGGCTAGGAACGTCTTATCGTTGTCGTTGAATGTATTGAGGATTCTACAGTGACGACTTAATGGACCTCTAACAAACCAGAGAGGCTAGGAACGTCTGATCGTTTGTTGTGAAATGTATTGAGGATTCTGCAGTGACTGACTTAATGGACCTCTAACAAACCAGAGAGGCTAGGAACGTCTTATCGTTGTCGTTGAATGTATTGAGGATTCTACAGTGACGATTGAATGGACCTCTAACAAACCAGAGACGCTAGGAACGTCTGATCGTTTGTCGTGGAATGTATTGAGGATTCTACAGTGACGACTTAATGGACCTCTAACAAACCTGAGAGGCTAGGAACGTCTGATCGTTTATCGTGGAATGTATTGAGGATTCTAATCTGACGACTTAATAGACCTCTAACAAACCAGAGAGTCTAGAAACGTCTTATCGTTTGTCGTGGAATGTATTAAGGATTCTACAGTGACAGATTTAATGGACCTCTAACGAACCAGAGAGGCTAGGAACGTCTGATCGTTTGTCGTAGAATATATTGAGAATTTTACAGAGACAGACTCAATGGACCTCTAACAAACCATAGAGACTAGGAACGTCTGATCGTTTGTCGTGGAATGTATTGAGGATTCTACAGTGACAGACTTAATGGACCTCTAACAAACCAGAGAGGTTAGGAACGTCTGATCGTTTGTCGTGGAATGTATTGAGGATTCTACAGTGACGACTTAATGGACCTCTAACAACCAGAGAGACTAGGAACGTCTGATCGTTTGTCGTGGATTGTATTGAGGATTCTACAGTGACAGACTTAATGGACCTCTAACAAACCAGAGAGGCTAGGATCGTCTGATCGTTTGTTGTGAAATGTATTGAGGATTCTGCAGTGACTGACCTAATAGACCTCTAACAAACCAGAGAGGCTAGGAACGTCTGATCGTTTGTTGTGAAATGTATTGAGGATTCTGCAGTGACTGACTTAATGGACCTCTAACAAACCAGAGAGGCTAGGAACGTCTTATCGTTGTCGTTGAATGTATTGAGGATTCTACAGTGACAGACTTAATGGACTCTAACAAACCAGACAGGCTAGGAACGTCTGATCGTTTGTCGTGAAATTTATTGAGGATTCTGCAGTGACTGATTTAATGGACCTCTAACAAACCAGAGAGGCTAGGAACGTCTTATCGTTGTCGTTGAATGTATTGAGGATTCTACAGTGACGACTTAATGGACCTCTAACAAACCAGAGAGGCTAGGAACGTCTGATCGTTTGTTGTGAAATGTATTGAGGATTCTGCAGTGACTGACTTAATGGACCTCTAACAAACCAGAGAGGCTAGGAACGTCTTATCGTTGTCGTTGAATGTATGAGGATTCTACAGTGACGATTGAATGGACCTCTAACAAACCAGAGACGCTAGGAACGTCTGATCGTTTGTCGTGGAATGTATTGAGGATTCTACAGTGACGACTTAATGGACCTCTAACAAACCTGAGAGGCTAGGAACGTCTGATCGTTTATCGTGGAATGTATTGAGGATTCTAATCTGACGACTTAATAGACCTCTAACAAACCAGAGAGTCTAGAAACGTCTTATCGTTTGTCGTGGAATGTATTAAGGATTCTACAGTGACAGATTTAATGGACCTCTAACGAACCAGAGAGGCTAGGAACGTCTGATCGTAAGTCGTAGAATATATTGAGAATTTTACAGTGACGATTGAATGGACCTCTAACAAACCAGACAGGCTAGGAACGTCTGATCGTTTGTCGTGAAATTTATTGAGGATTCTGCAGTGACTGACTTAATGGACCTCTAACAAACCAGAGAGGCTAGGAACGTCTTATCGTTGTCGTTGAATGTATTGAGGATTCTACAGTGACGACTTAATGGACCTCTAACAAACCAGAGAGGCTAGGATCGTCTGATCGTTTGTTGTGAAATGTATTGAGGATTCTGCAGTGACTGACTTAATGGACCTCTAACAAACCAGAGAGGCTAGGAACGTCTTATCGTTGTCGTTGAATGTATTGAGGATTCTACAGTGACAGACTTAATGGACCTCTAACAAACCAGACAGGCTAGGAACGTCTGATCGTTTGTCGTGAAATTTATTGAGGATTCTGCAGTGACTGACTTAATGGACCTCTAACAAACCAGAGAGGCTAGGAACGTCTTATCGTTGTCGTTGAATGTATTGAGGATTCTACAGTGACGACTTAATGGACCTCTAACAAACCAGAGAGGCTAGGAACGTCTGATCGTTTGTTGTGAAATGTATTGAGGATTCTGCAGTGACTGACTTAATGGACCTCTAACAAACCAGAGAGGCTAGGAACGTCTTATCGTTTGTCGTTGAATGTATTGAGTTCTACAGTGACGATTGAATGGACCTCTAACACCAGAGACGCTAGGAACGTCTGATCGTTTTGTCGTGGAATGTATTGAGGATTCTACAGTGACGACTTAATGGACCCTCTAACAAACCTGAGAGGCTAGGACGTCTGATCGTTTATCGTGGAATGTATTGAGGATTCTAATCTGACGACTTAATAGACCTCTAACAAACCAGAGAGTCTAGAAACGTCTTATCGTTTGTCGTGGAATGTATTAAGGATTCTACAGTGACAGATTTAATGGACCTCTAACGAACCAGAGAGGCTAGGAACGTCTGATCGTAAGTCGTAAATATATTGAGAATTTTTACAGAGACAGACTCAATGGACCTCTAACAAACCAGAGAGGCTAGAACGTCTGATCGTTTGTCGTTGAATGTATGAGGATTCCATAGTGACAGACTTAATGGACCCCTAACAAACCAGAGAGGCTAGGACGTCTTATCGTTGGTCGGGGATGTATTGAGGATTCTACAGTGACAGACTTAATGGACCTCTAACAAACTAGAGAGGCTAGGAACGTCTGATCGTTTGTCGTTGAATGTATGAGGATTCTACAGTGACGACTTAATGGACCTCTAACAAACCAGAGAGGCTAGAAACGTCTGATCGTTTGTCGTTGAATGTATTGAGGATTCTACAGGACGACTTAATGGACCTCTAAAAAACCAGAGAGGTTAGGAACGTCTGATCGTTTGTCGTGGGAATGTATTGAGGATTCTACAGTGACGACTTAATGGACCTCTAACAAACCAGAGAGACTAGGAACGTCTGATCGTTTGTCGTGGATTGTATTGAGGATCTACAGTGACAGACTTAATGGACCTCTAACAAAACCAGAGAGGCTAGGATCGTCTGATCGTTTGTTGTGAAATGTATTGAGGATTCTGCAGTGACTGACCTAATAGACCTCTAACAAACCAGAGAGGCTAGGAACGTCTGATCGTTTGTTGTGAAATGTATTGAGGATTCTGCAGTGACTGACTTAATGGACCTCTAACAAACCAGAGAGGCTAGGAACGTCTTATCGTTGTCGTTGAATGTATTGAGGATTCTACAGTGACAGACTTAATGGACCTCTAACAAACCAGACAGGCTAGGAACGTCTGATCGTTTGTCGTGAAATTTATTGAGGATTCTGCAGTGACTGACTTAATGGACCTCTAACAAACCAGAGAGGCTAGGAACGTCTTATCGTTGTCGTTGAATGTATTGAGGATTCTACAGTGACGACTTAATGGACCTCTAACAAACCAGAGAGGCTAGGAACGTCTGATCGTTTGTTGTGAAATGTATTGAGGATTCTGCAGTGACTGACTTAATGGACCTCTAACAAACCAGAGAGGCTAGGAACGTCTTATCGTTGTCGTTGAATGTATTGAGGATTCTACAGTGACGATTGAATGGACCTCTAACAAACCAGAGACGCTAGGAACGTCTGATCGTTTGTCGTGGAATGTATTGAGGATTCTACAGTGACGACTTAATGGACCTCTAACAAACCAGAGAGGCTAGGAACGTCTGATCGTTTATCGTGGAATGTATTGAGGATTCTAATCTGACGACTTAATAGACCTCTAACAAACCAGAGAGTCTAGGAACGTCTGATCGTTTATCGTGGAATGTATTGAGGATTCTAATCTGACGACTTAATGGACCTCTAACAAACCAGAGAGGCTAGGAACGTCTGATCGTTTATCGTGGAATGTATTGAGGATTCTAATCTGACGACTTAATAGACCTCTAACAAACCAGAGAGGCTAGGAACGTCTGATCGTTTATCGTGGAATGTATTGAGGATTCTAATCTGACGACTTAATGGACCTCTAACAAACCAGAGAGGCTAGGAACGTCTGATCGTTTGTCGTGGAATGTATTGAGGATTCTACAGTGACGACTTAATGGACCTCTAACAAACCTGAGAGGCTAGGAACGTCTGATCGTTTATCGTGGAATGTATTGAGGATTCTAATCTGACGACTTAATAGACCTCTAACAAACCAGAGAGTCTAGAAACGTCTTATCGTTTGTCGTGGAATGTATTAAGGATTCTACAGTGACAGATTTAATGGACCTCTAACGAACCAGAGAGGCTAGGAACGTCTGATCGTTTGTCGTAGAATATATTGAGAATTTTACAGAGACAGACTCAATGGACCTCTAACAAACCAGAGAGGCTAGGAACGTCTGATCGTTTGTCGTTGAATGTATTGAGGATTCCATAGTGACAGACTTAATGGACCCCTAACAAACCAGAGAGGCTAGGAACGTCTTATCGTTGGTCGTGGGATGTATTGAGGATTCTACAGTGACAGACTTAATGGACCTCTAACAAACTAGAGAGGCTAGGAACGTCTGATCGTTTGTCGTTGAATGTATTGAGGATTCTACAGTGACGACTTAATGGACCTCTAACAAACCAGAGAGGCTAGAAACGTCTGATCGTTTGTCGTTGAATGTATTGAGGATTCTACAGTGACGACTTAATGGACCTCTAACAAACCAGAAAGGCTAGAAACGTCTGATCGTTTGTCGTAGAATGTATTGAGGATTCCACAGTGACAGACTTAATGGACCTCTAACAAACTAGAGAGGCTAGGAACGTCTGATCGTTTGTCGTTGAATGTATTGAGGATTCTACAGTGACGACTTAATGGACCTCTAACAAACCAGAGAGGCTAGAAACGTCTGATCGTTTGTCGTTGAATGTATTGAGGATTGTACAGTGACGACTTAATGGACCTCTAACAAACCAGAGAGGCTAGGAACGTCTGATCGTTTGTCGTGGAATGTATTGAGGATTCCACAGTGACAGACTTAATGGACCTCTAACAAACCAGAGAGTCTAGGAACGTCTTATCGTTTGTCGTGGGATGTATTGAGAATTTTACAGTGGCAGACTTAATGGACCTCTAACAAACCAGAAAGGCTACAAACGTCTGATCGTATATCGTTGTATGTATTGAGGATTCTACAGTGACCGACTTAATGGATCTCTAACAAACCAGAGAGGCTAGGAACGTCTTATCGTTTGTCGTGGAATGTATTGAGGATTCTACGTTGACCGACTTAATGGACCTCTAACAAACCAGAGAGGCTAGGAACGTCTGATCGTTTGTCGTGGAATGTATTGACGATTCTACAGTGACAGATTCAATGGACCTCTAACAAACCAAAAAGGCTTGGAACGTGTGATCAGTTGTCGTGGAATGTATTGAGAATTTTACAATGGCAGACTTTATGGACCTCTAACAAAGCAGAAAGGCTAGGAACGTCTGATCGTTTGTCGTGGAATGTATTGAGGATTCTACAGTGACAGACTTAATGGACCTCTAACAAACCAGAGTGGCTAGGAACGTCTTATCGTTTGTCGTGGAATGTATTGAGGATTCTACAGTGACAAACTTAATGGACCTCTAACAAACCAGAGATGACAAGTTATTTAGTTTCATATATTAGTTAAGAATCTGTTTCGTTAACAAGTAACATTTGTCAGAATATTGTTTTCCAATCGTTTTGTAAAATAAGAAATTAGGAAAATATGCAGACGTGAGCTACATTTTAATAAAGCTAGTGAAAAACATCAATGTTCGGAGGTATTCATAGTTTATTGAATTGTAATAACATATAGAAAAACATATTGACGTCATAAAACCATACATATAGGTGTTCTAAAGACGCGGAGATCTTAAGACAGTTTTGAATATCTATGAAAATGAAAATTGGTTCAGTCTATTTAGTCTTCTTACAAACCAGATAATCTTTTCTCTCATCTGACTCTTATGCAACTTGGGCTTTTTCGTTTAAGAAGTCGTGTCCCCACTTGTTTTTTGGTTGTTTTTGTTCTTGTACCTGCCACCTTCTGATAATTTATTACAAATGTACTTTCTTAATAAGCAGGTAACACGCCAGAAAGATTAGCATACTCTAAAAACAGGATTTGTTTCCGAGCATATGGTAAGAGAATATCTTTTTCACTCTGTATACTCAGGTATAGATTTTTTCACACTCGATTTAATCATCGTCTATCAAAATCAAGATTGGTTCAATCAATTGAGATTTTTTATAATCATTGTAATCTTTCATCGTATCTTACCCTGATCAAGCTGCCTTTGTGTAGGACGCCGTGCCCTCACTCTGTTCCTTTTAGCCACATTAGTCATCGCACGGTTCATACAATACTGTAACACGATGTAAGTAATCAAAAATCCCGGCAGGAGGGGAAAGAAGAAAGGTAGCAAACTCAACCAGTCGGAATTTACCTTTGCGATCGGTAACATACGGTAAGAGGATATATCGCTTCCACTCTGGTAAGATGATATCTTGTTTCCTCTGTGGTAAGAGGATAAATCGCTTCCACTCTGGTAAGAGGATTTATCGTTTCCACTCTGTATACTTAGTTTAACTTCCTTGTCTGGGACAAATAACCCTATCAAAGAAACAAATTTTGAATTTATGAAACAGGTTTTCTTAATTTTGGATATTATGCCAGTTTTGAATCCATTGAGGTTATTTACAATCATGGTAATCTTTTATCTTATCTGACCCTGATCAGTCGTCTTGGTATATGACGCCGTGACCTCACTCTGGTAGTTTTAGCCGTATTAATTATCACATTCTTCATACATTACTGTAATACGATATGTCAACAGATATCCCGACAGGAATAAAGTTAGCAAAAACAAGAAGGGTAACATACTCCACAAGCCGGAATACACCTTTCGGTAGCATATGGTAAACGGATATATCATTTCCACTCCGTATACTTAGTTTATCCCCTCTGGGATAAATAATTCTATAAAAGGAACTACTTTAGATTTTACAGATAAGCCTAAAATGGTATGAAACCTTAACCCATGTGAACCAAAATCTCTGTAGACGAAAACGAATTGTTACAATGAAAGCAATCATTAGGTTTAAAGCGATGATACCAAACTATATCTTCGCAACAATTTCCAACTACAGATATTGTTGAAATTACACCTTTGTTTCCATTTTCTTCTTTGGGACCTATCTCAAGCATTTGAAGTGTTATCATAAGGGATACCATCGTAGTCAATAGTAATAAACACGCGAGTTTGGCTCTACTTTTTTAGATCAAATATAGTTCCTGAACACATAAATTGCTCTAAATGTTTATTGATGTCACTGGTGAATTTATCATATGAAGTACTTCTCTGTTTCTCATTGATCAGTGGAAATCCAACTTGGATGGAAATATCTTGTATCAAATTTCAACAGGTCAATTTTTTGAAAGAAACTTTCATATTATCGTCCGTGTTTATTACGAAAATTAAACAGCACGAACGCCTTTGCCAAATCCGAGATTTTTAAATATAGCTCCGCCCGCGTTTTCAATACTAACGTTTATCTGGTTGTACGTAGTGTTTACACTAGATATAAAGTTACCAGTGTAAACAGCTGAATGAATTGAAGACGACATTTCTTTAACATTTCGAAAAAGGTTTTTAATTTCCTCTCTTCTTCCAATGCAAATGTTGGTGTTTTGAAATTATGTAAACTCAATCAAAGACCATATGTCTGCATGATCAGAAAACTCAATCTCAAACTCTGGTTTCTCATATCCAGAATAAGACATATTAAATATGTTTTGATTTTTTTAATTTTAGAAGTTATTTCGAAAATTACACCCACTGTAAACATAATGCTTATTTTGTCGTCAAAATGAACATTGCCATAAGTACCATGGATAAACTTGAAACAATTGGCAATGAAAACATCGTTTTGATGTTGGTATGAATGATTTGACGCTGACATGAGTGTCATATCTTGAATAAAGGCAAAATTATGTTATAACATATTGCTAAACAAACAATGTTCAATGTAGCATGTTTTTAGATATAATTAAATGGTTTTATCTCTAACTCTTTTTAATGGGTTGATTTTACGAGGTTATTTTTTGTACCCCAAATCTTCTAAGTTTTTTTTTCAAATATCAACACTTTAGAATTTTGAGATTTTTGTACCAATCTATTCACGAACAATATTTTCATTATTTACAAAGCACTTGCTTTAAAGTTATCAAAGTGATGATCCCCCGTCCTTGTGACTTTAAATCTATATAAAAGCTATACGCTATAAAATATTATACAGTTATGGACTTTTAAGTGGTTCTATCGAAAATCAAAAACAAACATACTAATCCATATCCGAATCATAATCCAGAAGCGAAGTAAAAACTTTGGAACTGACAAGTTAGGTTATACACGTGAACTTCCACCAGGGACATGAGGCCGGGTGCCCCGGAAGGGTAAGCACCTCCTGTTTAGCTAGCTACACCCGCCACGCGTGTAATCAAAATTGTGTGAAAGGAGCATGGAACTATGAGACGTCAAATATATCCAGAGCAATCCTGAACACAGAGACGTCAAACTTGTCAAAAATACTGTAATGACGGCCATAAAACGTTTTGAGGTCCTTGATAAGACCAGGCTTGCAATAACCCCGAGTCAACAATTTATTTGCAAGCAGCCTACTTCGTTGTATATGGTGCGATATTGACCTGAAAAATAAATATTGACCGAAGATATAGACGAGAAAAACTGTATATTATATAATTCAGCTTATGTGGCACTTCGGTTTACTATGATATTCTACACACGTGACCAGGAAATCTAGCTATTTTACAAGGCCCCTGTTTCGTACTGGTTGAGATATATCACTCAAAAAATCGACCTCTCTGACTTTTAAATATAAAAATAATAGGCATAATAACCGGATGAAACAATCGCTTGCGCACACTAAATTGATGACACCATAATCATTTCACGCGAGAACGTCAACAAAAATTGATGACATACACCGAATTTGGTATACACCGGATTTTGCAGAAACCCGTGTTATATCATGTGAGATCAAGTGATCACGTATAACCTTTTTAGCCAATCATAAAGATAATAAACCCTAATATTTTATATAGCAGTTGTTGAAATGCATAATCTCAAATAAAGATAATTGGAAGAATTATGAATAACTAGCTTAGCTACCCTGCAGAAATAATTTAAACTGTAAAAAATTAAAATTAAATCAAGTAACTACATAGCTCTAAACAGGGGCTATTTACCGTTCTGGAGCATCCGGCCTCAATCAGTTTGCCAGTTTCAAAGTTTTTACATTGCTTCGAGATTGTGAAATGATCATGGATTGGTATTATTGTTTTTATGGATACAAATTAAAAGCATAATATATTTGTCACCATTTTTTCTGGAATGTTATGTTCATGCGTTTTAATAAATTAGGCTGTATAAATACATGCCATACACTATAACATCGGAGAGTTAAACACCTTGTTAAAATTGCATACAGCTGGTCAATATCCAGTGACTTTTATCGTGGTTCTGTGCTTTATTCTCAGATTTTGGGTACATTTCATAGATAATTTTATCTAGAAATTGATATAAACCTATTAGGAACAAACATTATATCATATATGAATTTCCCATAAGAAACATGACTATATAAATAAAATCTATTTTGTTTGGCTCTGAAATAATCCAGATCACTTATTATTAGACTGATTGACAGTATTTTATGTTTATACTTACAGTGATCTAATTCAAACACCCATTTTGCAGGTAATGAGAGTATTGTTGCAATTGCCACAGCGATCATGATCACAACACACACTCTAGTGGATGTATCTCTGATCTCGAACTTGTCTATTAAAAGAAATAAACAAGGTATGGAAATTCTCTGACAGTCATGTTTAAAGCCAATAGAGAAAGTGCCTCTTCTATGATGTTCCTTCTGTGGTACCTGAAAACCGTGTAACACCTAATATCAATCAGCAGTAACTAAGAGCAAATGTTAACACCTGATAGTAGTGCGTTCACAAACGCACTAAACCAAATCTTTTTCAGTAATCTGATTACTCATGCAAAGATGTTTTACACATTGCACTTTACAAAAGTATTTCTACAACAAAGATACCAACCATGTTTCGTAAATCTGATCAATATTTGCAGTTAATATAATCCAGTTACACTCACACCACAAAACGATGCTATCCATTTGTTTTTATTGACATTGTCTTTGCATGATTATGGAAACATAAACAAATCACAAAACATTTATAATAAAAAGGAAACGAGAAGAGAGGTCACGTGTTGAGGAAGGGTAAGCACCTCTTGTTTAGTTAGCTACACCCGCCATCTGTGTAATTAATATCATAATTATTACATGGATTTTTGGAACACAAAATACAATGATACCTTTTGTGGTTTTTCTTTCGTAATCCTTGACTTTTTCGTTCTCTAAATTTACCATATTCTCTTCCTTCTTTTTGTTTTCTTCCTTCTTCATTATGATATTCTTTTCCATTTCGTCTACCATCTGGCCAAACTTACCTAATGCAGATATATTCGTGAAATTAACACTCTCTAGCGGCATTCCACAAATATTATCCACCATTTCGTGTATGTAGGTGTACAGCTCACAAAACAATAAAGCATCGTCAATCTCAGAAATAAAATTCAAGAAACAGTAGCACTCATTGATGTGTGACAGTCTTTTTTTCATAGTTCTCATAGCAACACCTAAGATGTGCCTGTCGTTTTTCTTAGCCCTGTCAATGTTGCAATTTAAAATAGCTTTATTATCTTGCGCCGTGTTTGTATCGGAATTACACAGAGCTTTTACTCTGCTGTACAAAAGCGAAGACTGGGAAACAAGATCATCCATGAACACATCGATAAGTGATATCTCAGAATTAATCGAATTTTCCAATGAAGACAGTTTGCCTTTTTCTTCGTTGATGTATGCATATCTTTGTTCGAAAATGTCTTTACTAAAAATCAATTTCTTACTTAGCATTTCAGAATTTTCTTCTAAAATACAAGTTGCACATCCAGGCTTGCCAAGAATTTGTGATTTGCTAAAATATTTAAGACTTCCATTTTCATGACCAGGTTTATCACATGTGGTGAATTTGTCCGGAAGAAAATTTTCATGATGTATGTTGGTAAAACTATGTGCGATTGTTCCTTCATATTTGTGTTTTTCCTTAAAGCAATAAACGCACATAGAAAATTGACAAGAATTACAGTGAAGTCTAGCAGGGATATTCTCCGGGCATATATTACAACTCTGGTACTGGATAGGATCTTCTTTGTTTTCTTCGAGAAAAGTTCTCAAATCCCTTCTTGTATTATCCTTCTGTAAGTGATGAATGTTCTCAACTCTGTGTTCCTTGTTACATTGTGGACATTTTATACCATTGTTACGCATCAGAGTTCGCAGACAAGTCTCACAGTATGTGTGATTGCACGGTAGAAAACGCGGGACATTTTCCTCGTCATTATACTCCTGAAAACAGACCGAGCATTCCAGATATCTTTCCCGGATTTCATCAAGAGACACTGCCATTTAGATATAACTGCAATGTACACGAAATGTACTTAATTCATGTTTATCATTATATAAATTATTATTATATATCATTATATATATTATTTACTTTATTAATTTTATATTATACCAGTTTAATTTTACAGCACTAGACGGCCGTTTCGGAATACGATTCCTCATCAGTAGTGCTTGGACTAAAATTATGAAATCAAAATTATTTTGAAAATATTGAAAAGCTACCCAAAGGACCAACATATATTTTGCCAAATTAAGCTAAGGAAATACTTTGCATGAGAGAGTATACCTTAGTTTTGAGAAATTTCAAATTTTAACTTGCAGGAAATTTAGACAATTATAGTACATTTCTGACAATAATACGAAATTATTGCCTGCTGAGTTTGGGATATCCTCGGGCCACCAGCCACCAGCAGAGATATCGGCTCAGGGGTTTAAATTACATATTATGCCAGATTTAATTTTACAGCACTGCCGTTTCGGAATACAATTAAAAAATTTGGTTACACAATTTCTGTTCAAGCACTACTGATGAGGAATTGTTTTCAAAACGGCCGTCTAGTGCTGTAAAATTCATACTTATATAATATCTAATTACTGTATTAATACAGTCAAACATGGCTATATACAGGTTCAAATAATACTAATAAAAACAATTTAGATAAAATTCCATTGGCCTTTATAAGCAGATGGGTCTGATATAAAGATGGTCTTTAAGATTGGACTGCACCTCCTTTGCAAAATATTACACGATTCGCAATGTTTGTTACTTGATTTGATTTTTATCCCACTGAAATGTCATTTGTCACCCCTTCGGATGCGATGCATTTCTTAGATATATACCTTTTTTCATAGTCTACATGAAGCAAGGTGCTATTTATTTATAGATAATTTTATGGAATGTGGACAAAAATCTATGATTTAAAATGTAAGAAAAATCGACATGCTTATTATTGACATCAATAAAATAGGATTTACACAGAACTGATATGTGTCAAATAAACTCATAAAATTTAATCTGATTTAAGAAAACTTCATAGGAGTTAAAAATTACACAAGCTACGCAAAGTTCACATATTTCCTTTTGAAAAAATAAAGTCCGGAAGCATTGATTTAAGAAAAAATCCAAATGTCATTAAAATATGACGTGTACACCACTGATATGCCCCAAACAACTTATTGAAAACCTCCATTTTATTTGCAGAAAGTAAGAGGCACTGAGTGCAATAAATTCGTAAGGATGGAAGTACGAATTGCTCATACACTATGCCCCTCTTTTTTCCTACAGAAAATGATAAAATCGGTCGGCAGTTATAAACACTATTTGTCTCTTGATGGAATTATTCATACTATTTGTGCTTTCTATATATGTTATTGATAATTAACCAAGATTATAGCTAAAATTATTTATTAGTTTGTTTATTATGCCCGGTTTTGTTTCATACAAATTGGGAAATTAGGCGTTTATTAAGAAACAAACAAATTGGTTTATATATTTTTTAAAATCATAATCCAAAAACCAATATAATCATTTTGAAAACTGGCAAAATTATTTATAAACGGGAACCTCCACCTAGAAAACAACGGTATTTATTTATTTGAAGACATCGTTTTCAGAATATTTTATTCTAAAAAGGGTAACGTTTCCTTCATTATCCTTTCGTTTTGAATAATTTTATACTAGTTTTTCATCATAAAACACACATTTTCCAATGGAGTTTTTCACAAGTCTCAGCCTGTTCGACAAAATGTATTTTGTTATTTTTTTCAATTAAAAATATCTATTTGTTTGCTTAAAGTCATTCAAAATATTATTTTAAAGTCATGGTAGTTACCCATACAAAATATCAGACATAATTTATTATTAACAATAAACTGTTTAAACATAAGCAAACAACATCGAGTTGTCCACTTATATAATAATTTGAATATTTATTCTGAACGTTTATTTATATATTTAAAGAAACGCAAGTGTTTATTTCGTTTTCATAATGAGAAATTCGTTAGAAGTAAACTACGTTTGTAATAACTAGATATCCAAACACTGTCAATATATGCATGAATTCTCCTATTTGAGTATTTATAATAAAAGGTCAATCAGACAGGTTAATGTTCTTTGCCTACATGTAATATACCTCATAAATGTTTGCTTTATAAAATAAGCTATCATATACTTAAGAGCTTCAAGTATGATATTTATATCAGCATAATATAACATTTAAAGCAAATTTAATATCTTAATCATTTGCACACTAATCAGTTGATAAGAGATATTAAATCTCAACATCCCTGGTTTGTATATCTTAATAGGAGTTCTACCGACACATTAAAAACACGATGTTCAGAATGCACTATTCCTCCACAATAGTTAACACTTAACATCAGTTGAATGCTTTATGGACCACTGGTTGTAAAATAAGGGACGTGGTTGATTGCATTCAATAGATCTAAAACCACACCTATGCCAATAGGCACTTGTTGCAGTGTGTGTCAAAAATTAGAAAACTTATAATCAGTGTTCCATATATTTATTTCTAATTTTTTGTGTCAGCTTGTTTGCTTAGTTTGTCATGTGCTGCAAATGTTTCACACACAATTTCTAATCTTTTCCCAAATTTGTTTTAATTGACCAAGTTCTTTCATAGAAATTTTAAAAGATTTAGGCTTAAGATACACCTTATTTGCATATTGAGTAAAAACTCCACAAAATAAACATTAAACAGAAAAACTGTTTCATATGTTTAATACCCAGAGTTCTATTTTCTATAATTTTAATTTCAACGAAATTGGTACATGACCAAGGCTGTGATGACCATTTATAGCTTTTAGCTATTTATATTAACAGCGGCCATCTTTGCGCAAAAATATATTCAAAAACAAACATACTAATCCATGTCCAAATCATAATCCAGAAGCAAAGCAAAAACTTTGGAACTGACAAGTTAGGTTAGACACGTGAACTTCCACCAGGGAAGTGAGGCCGGGTGCTCCTCCTGTTTAGCTAGCTACACCCGCCACGTGTGTAATCAAAATTGTGTGAAAGGAACATGGAACTATGAGACGTCAAATATATCCAGGGCAATCCTGGACACAGAGACATCAAACTTATCAACAATACTGTGATGACGGCCATAAAACGTTTTAAGGGCCTTGATAAGCCTAGGCTTGCAATATCCCTGAGTCAACAATTTATTTGCAAGAAGTCTGTTTCGTTTTACAAAGTCGCCGTAGTGGGAACAAGCTCTACCATAGCGTATTAATTGGGAAACAAATACACCATAAGCAGGAGAAGCAGGTATATTGCTGCATAAAAAAGGAAAGTTGACAATAGAAAAATTGAAGTCATCACGTTTGTCATAAAGTTTCAAATGTAGCCTTTCGTGTGCGTCATAATTCAGGTAGGTATAAGTTTTAATATGAAGCAGAGCTTGAGGAATCAGTCGTGTCTTTTATTTCAAGCTCACTAGAATAGATGACATTGACATAGTCTCCAAATTTAGGATTAAGAGATGGAACGTCATCTATATATCTGTATGTTGAGTTGAATGATTTGGCGACAGTTTTCTCTAATTTGTCCACACACAGAAACACACAAACACGGACATCGGTATTACTATACTTAGTATCCCCCTCAGTGCTGAGGGCGGGGCGGGATAATAAAGCTGTAATAACCATTTAAAGGTCTTTGCTATTTACAGTAACAGCGGCCATCTTGGATAGGCTATAAGGCTGTTGAGCAATCCCATACCGTTCACAGCCACAATAAATTTTCTGACCAAGTTTCAGCGCATTCGAATGTACGATTTTATTTCAAATGCACGGATGCCAATTTGTCCACAAACACAAACACACAAAACAGTATTATTATATCCCCCTCATTGCTGAGAGCGGGGGATACTTAAACTGTAATTTATAGTTACAGCGGCCATCTTAGATAGGTTATAAGGCTGTCGAGCAATCCCATAAAACTCACTGCCACAAAAATCACCTGACCAAGTTTCAGCTCAAACGGATGTACGGGTTTCTTTCAAATACACGGAAACCAAATTATCCACGAACACACACACAATCACACACAGACATCGGTTGTACTATATTCTCCTCAAGGCGGGGGGGGTAAATATGCAATAACAATAAGTTTATATAATTTGATATATGCTATGACATCGACATTTAATTCTGTAATATTACAAGCAAACATACACTTAACACCTCTTTACTATATTATATATCAAATTCCAACCATTAAAACCTAAACAAAAATGGAAGATTTACAGCTTAACGTTAAATGTTTACAAGACCCAACGTGTCATATATCGATGAAAACTATAATATCTCAAGTATCTTTGTAATTAAAACATCTACAAATGATTTGATTTCTTATGATAACTTTAAGACGGGTATCTTTTGCTGAAACCTTTACATATACACGTTCGCAGTACTTATTCTCAAACAAATAACTTACCTGTCATAATCATAGTTAATTATGCTTCACTTTTTATAGTTAATTATGCTTCACTTTTTATAGTTGATTATGCTTCACTTTTTATACCATATGATCTGAATCATTGATATGTTTGTTATGTAAAGAATGGTATGAATATGTACAAGCGCTGATATGATTATGATCGGATATATAATAAAGGTTACTGACCTCAGTCGTGAAATAAGGACAAGAAATGGCCAAAATTACAGTTGCCCTCTTCCGAGTTCCAGTGCCAGTATCTGAAATATTAGCTAGGAAGCTACACATGTGTATACATTTTCAAATCTGGGTGTCAGGGCATTAATTTTGTCATGTTAGGGTGGCCCAACTGGGCAGCCATAAGATTTGAGCAACCGTTTAGTTTCCATGGCAATACATGGAAAATTGGTCAATTTTGGCCTTAAAATGGCTAGTTTTCATCTGGGCAGTTGGTCGACAAACCTCGAACTACATATAATGAGACCAAAGTCTCCTAATTCCTTAACTAGTCCCCTTTTGAAAAATCATCAAAATCGAGGTACTTGTCTGATTCATTTTTTCACAAATTTGCCATGTATCTCTTACCTTGGACAAGCACATGTGGGATTTTCCCTCCAGGAAGTGATGTTTACACAGGAAGTGGCAGTTTCAACAATACGTTCTTACACAAAAATATAGTACCTAGGTCAGTCCAATGTGTATCAAAATTTTGCACACATCTGTAGCTTTCAAGATAGGATTATTACAGAACAGGTCTCAACAACATGTGCTGACTAGGCAGGGTGAATGGGAAAAGTACTTTAAATTTTATATGCACTACTTTTGACCGTCCCACTTCAGGCAAATCACGACTGAGGTCTTATACCATAAAACTGGGGCAAAATTTTTAACACCATTTTTTTTCTCATAATATGAAAGAAGACATTATTTCGAACAAAATGATATACCACATGATGTATCTTTGGATGTGAACTGGGTCTATGACACTATTTACATTGAGTGTCTGACTTGTTAATTTTTGTATGTTTTTCTAAAGAGCTAATACTTGAGATCAGTCAGTTCACACATGTAGTACATGTATTTGCAATGAAACTAAACACTAAATTTCATGCACAATCTTGAAGAGGTTAATTTAAACTGGTTCAGTGCATCTGTTGATTTGTATAAATACTAATTATTCTAACTTTTCTCATTGAAAAGGTCCTTTTTAATTAAAAAAACATGTAATTATATGAAAAACACTTAAATTTCATACTGTTTTTAATGTTTATTTGCAGTTATTCTTAAATAAATGCCTAATACTATGACTAATCTCATTACAGGTCTTTACTGTGTACTAAATGTGCACTAATTAGAAAACATTTTCACCATTTTGAGTTAAAATGTGCATTTGATTTCAGTATTTAGTATACAAGGGGGAGATAATCTGTTTGTAAACAACAGCTTCAAAACTGATGACATCACAGAACAACAAGATGATGTCATCAGGTCTTGTGTGGTATAACAAAAATGTGTTCTTTTCAAAATGATGTCATCAAATTTTGTTTAATTTTGCTTCAAACATTATTCCTTGTCCAAAACAACATTTCAAGCTGTAATAATGGGTAAAAAGTCCAAAAACTGGTATTACTACAAGATTAACCAATTTAAGAGCACTTCAAGACATATGTTTACAAAAGGTAATAGTTTCTGGAATCATCGTACCTTACAAAATGAGTCTGTGGCAATCCCTGAAAACAACGAACCCAATATCTCAGCTAGCCAATGGGTACGTCCAACTCAGTCTCTGTATGAAGCTGCCAAATACCCCGGTAGCAGTTGTCCCCCGACAAAATTGAGACCAATTCCTGAAAATACAGAGGATGAAAATCTTCAGAGATTCGAACCCAACTCTCTACTAGGTAATGGAATAATACAGTTTGATAAATTACCCAAACTTTTCAACCATTTTGTCAATGTCCACAATACTACAGGGTGTGACAACATGAACATGGACCTATATAAAATTTCACGCAAAGGCTTATGCATTGAAATTCAAGTTCATTGCATAACATGCGGTGTAAAGTCACACCTTGTCAAAATGTACGATGATGTTGACAAAAAGCTAAGCACGTATGGCCCCAAACCTGGACCACTCAACATCGCACTTTGTTTGTCAATCTTAAAAACCAAAGTCGGTATGACAGACTTGCAATTCATCATGTCGTGCCTTGACATCAAACCACCCACCCGGTCATCAATGCAAAGGTTACTAAACCGCTTGGCAAGTAAAATCGAAACACTTAACCAGGAATCAATGCTGGACAACCAAAAGTTTGTCCAGCTAATTACCCAAATAAGAGGTGACCCCCCAATGGTTGATGTTGAGACCGATGTGTCTTACAATAACAGGCTTGCTTTGGGTTTCCAGAGTGGTACACAATCATTCAGTCCACTGGTGGAAAAAACAACAAACAGAAAACTCATACTTAACTGTCAAATAGCAAACAAACTGAACTCGTGCACACAAAATGTTGCACCAACTTCAAATCTCACAACATATGAAAAAACCATGACAATTAATAATGTTGAGCAAGTGAATGCCAGTCACTTTCTTACTGTATCTAGCATTACCACTGATGGGTGTCCCCAGATGGACAGTGTTGCAAGTAGGGTGGATGTTCCATGTGGTCAGTCCCCACCTAGACACTTTACATGTTTTGTTCACAAAATGCGTAGAGTGTACAAAAACATAGCTAGCCTTTCCCTATCTTTGCCAGGGTATGTGGCTGAAAGAAAAGCCACATTTAAGAAAAAACTGGCTATTGCAACACGAAACAGGCTGACTAGAGAGTATACTAGGTTAAAGAATGTTGCCACTGATGAAAGACACTTTGTCGAGCGAGCAGTCAAGATTCGTGATAATGTTATTGATTGTTTCAGTGGCAACCATAGTCATTGCAAGAAGGTGTCTCTTATATGTAAGCCCCACTTGACAGCCATACACCTTCCATTTGGGCAGTATCTTCATTTGAATGATTCGGACCGGAAAATATTCACCACCACCCTCAGTAAGATTTTAGATCACAGAAAGATAAGTGAAATGACACGCTTGTTTGACACCAACCGTTCTGAGAACATCCATCACAGGGTGTTCACTTACGCTACAAAACAAGTAACTTGGAAAAGGAATTTCCCTGCTTTGTGCCATTCAGCGGTACATTCTGACACCCATGGCACTGGGAAATCAACAGTGTTAATTGGTAAATGTGTCGGACTAAACTTTCACAATCGAGGCCCCCTTATGACCCAAATGGTTAAAGTCGATAGTGTTGCAAAGTACCAGACAAACTATAAAGCTATACTTGCAAACAAAATCAAGCGGTACTATGCACGATATCGAAATAACCACCAATCAATCACGAATAAGTCAATGTACTCTGCTAATGGCACAAATCAGGGAAATGTGCACAACTATGCCATTAACTTAACATAACATAACATTCATAACAGTTGTAAATACCTTACAGTTTGCAGTTTTCATATTTCCTATGCCCAAAGCATTGCCTTTCATTATAACAAATTTTGCGTTCATTATTAACATGGGCCGGTTCATATGTGAGATGTTCGAACCTTATACACCCTTTATTATGGCAAAGGTGGCTAATGTGCATATCTGGAGACAATGTATGCATCATTTTCAGGAAATAGACTAAACGCGGCACACGCAAAGTGTACCGCCGATGCCTAAATGTACTTTTTAATAGTGGATAACCATAACGATCAAACTGTCCCCCCCAACCTATACACTCAGTGTCTGTGCGTATTATAGCATTTGACAAATTAGCATATCAATATGTTCTTTTTCAGGAATAGTAATGCTTTGCTTGAAAAAAGCCATGTTTGGGCAAGAAATAAGAAATATAAACTTAACTTAATTCTGAAATGTAAATTACATAAATAGCCATTAACTTGGTCTACATAACATATATAACATATTTTTATATAAAACATATATAAAAACACAAAAAAAAAAAAAAATGTTAAAGGGGCAATGGGAAATACATGTATAGTGTGGAGGAAGTGGAGGCAAAGAGGGGGGAATGGGGGGAAATTCATCATAAAGTTTTCAATGGTGTCAACTATGCAACAATGTTTAGCATTTATTACTTTAAAGGGGATAGATGCAACTCAGTTGTTGCTATGGAGATAGCAAGGTGAAATTTATGGTGGAATAGGGGGGTTGGGGGTGGTGGAAACATTCATATTTCAATTAAATAACAAAATGTTCACCTAAAAATGCATTTAAATAATACATTGAATGATATTTCAGAAAAATTATTACATTTAGATAAAAAATTCTGTTCAAATTGCAAAAAATGCAGATTAATATGTATTCAGGCCATGATCTGACCTTTGTGCACTAAGATGACCTTATGACCTCAAATTTGTAATTATGAGGCAAATATGGTTTATATGTAGTATTACAATGATTACAATCATAAGTTATATCAAAAATGTAAACAAATAACAATTTCAGGCATATTTGACCCATTTAGACAAATTATCCTATGCTCCTTATGGTTACTGACCTCAGTCGTGAAATAAGGACAAGAAATGGCCAAAATTACAGTTGCCCTCTTCCGAGTTCCAGTGCCAGTATCTGAAATATTAGCTAGGAAGCTACACATGTGTATACATTTTCAAATCTGGGGTGTCAGGGCATTAATTTTGTCATGTTAGGGTGGCCCAACTGGGCAGCCATAAGATTTGAGCAACCGTTTAGTTTCCATGGCAATACATGGAAAATTGGTCAATTTTGGCCTTAAAATGGCTAGTTTTCATCTGGGCAGTTGGTCGACAAACCTCGAACTACATATAATGAGACCAAAGTCTCCTAATTCCTTAACTAGTCCCCTTTTGAAAAATCATCAAAATCGAGGTACTTGTCTGATTCATTTTTTCACAAATTTGCCATGTATCTCTTACCTTGGACAAGCACATGTGGGATTTTCCCTCCAGGAAGTGATGTTTACACAGGAAGTGGCAGTTCAACAATACGTTCTTACACAAAAATATAGTACCTAGGTCAGTCCAATGTGTATCAAAATTTTGCACACATCTGTAGCTTTCAAGATAGGATTATTACAGAACAGGTCTCAACAACATGTGCTGACTAGGCAGGGTGAATGGGAAAAGTACTTTAAATTTTATATGCACTACTTTTGACCGTCCCACTTCAGGCAAATCACGACTGAGGTCTTATACCAAACATGTGAACACAACAACATGGCTGTGTATTTATGACATGGTTGTCAGAATCGGGATAAATCCATATTAATAATAGCCATCCATCAAGAAAAGTCCTTAAACACGACAAAGATGGAATCGTTGCTTGGAACAATGCCATCAATGGACTGGCATAGCAGTGATCTCGAAGGATCTTGGAAATCGTTTAAACAACACGCCGAATTCATGTTTAGCGGTCCACTCAAGGAAATATCTGAACCCCAGAAATGTTCATATCTGATGATATGGATTGGTGAAAAGGGACGAAATATATACTCAACTTGGACACTAACGGGAAAAGAATCCGAAGAACTCAAGACATACTATGAAAGATTTGAACAGTATGTAAAACCAAGAACTAACATAATTTATAATAGATATAAATTTCACTCTAGAATTCAAAAAGAAAATGAAACATTTGACCAATTCGTAACAGAAGTTCAGTTACTCGTCAAAGATTGTAACTTTAAAGAGACAGATGACATGGTTCGTGATCGACTTGTCATTGGAATTCGCAATAGTAAAATCAGAGAAAAGCTCATAAATATTGGGTCTGAATTAACATTAGAGAAAACTCTTGAGATAGCTAGACTACACGAACTTTCAGCAGCACAAGCTAAGTCAATGTCGGGTGAAGATTACAAAGTTAACACAATTCAGAAGGGATCTTCTCAAAGAAGACATGGACAAGTGAATAGACAAACGAACTTCACGGGTCAAGGACAAGGAAAACCAAGAAAACAGAAACAACATAAACATTCAAATGACACAAATAAACTAAATAAATCAAAATGTACCAAGTGTGGTTATGAACATGGTAAATATGTAACTTGCCCTGCCCAAGGTCAAACATGTAAAAAATGTGGAAAACAAAATCATTTTTGGAAACTTTGTAGAACAAAATCTGTGAATGTTGTAAATGTTGACAATTGTTCGGAAAATAACTCCGATTCAGATGATTTTTTATTTTTAGGTTCTATTGACTTAAATGTAAATTCTGTAAACACCTCAAAATGGACACAAGACTTGACGATTGACGACATGCAAGTTAATTTCAACATAGACACGGGTGCTATGTGTAACGTGATATCGCTTGCTACGGTTAAATTAGTCGAAAGAGAACGCGAACTTAAGCCAAGTTTGGCACCATTAAAATCGTATTCTGGTCATAAAATGACAACTAAGGGTACAATTACTCTTCCGTGTAAGCTTGGTAGCAACATGCATAGCGTAATTTTTCATGTAGTTGACAAAGATGTCAAACCAGTCCTAGGTGCAGACACATGTGAGCACATGGGTCTAGTCAAGCGAGTTCATCGAGTCGATCCAATTGAAATTGAAAAATGTCCATCAGATAATATTCCCCCAGATATTCAGAAAGAATACGGTGACATTTTCACAGGTTTAGGTTGCTTGCCTGGAAAACATAGTATCAAAATTGATACAGATGTTACTCCCATAATTCATGCGCCACGAAAAGTACCGTTAGCATTAAAAAACAAACTTAAAACCGAATTGAATAGAATGGAACGTTTAGGTGTAATTATCAAACAAGACAAACCTACGTCATGGGTTAATTCAATGGTTACGGTAGTAAAACCGAACGGAAAGCTAAGAATATGCATAGATCCCAAAGATCTAAATAAAGCGATATGTCGAGAACATTATCCTTTAAAAACCATTGAAGAAATTACTGCAGAAATGACCGATGCCAAGGTATTTACTAAGCTAGATGCAGTATCAGGCTTTTGGCAAATTGCACTAGATGATGAAAGCACAAAACTATGTACTTTCAACAGTCCTTTTGGTCGCTACAGCTTTACGCGTTTACCATTCGGTGTCAAATCTGCATCTGAAGTCTATCAGAAAAAAGTTGCAGACATGGTACAAGACTTAGAAGGTTGTGAGTCAATCATAGATGACATTCTAATTTGGGGTAAGGATAGGGAACAACATGACATTCGTTTGAAACGTGTCATGGATCGCATTCGCGAAAATAACATGAAACTTAGTTCAGAGAAATGTGAATTTAGAAAATCAAGTATAACATATGTAGGTCACACTCTCACTGATAAAGGTTTACAGCCAGACATAGAAAAGGTTAGAGCAGTACAAAACATGAAACCTCCAACTAATAAACAGGAAGTCCAAACTTTTATGGGTTTCATAACATATCTTGGTAAATTCTTACCTAACTTGTCTGAAGTAAGTGCACCATTAAGATCTCTCACTGAGAAAGATGTGCATTGGCATTGGGACACTGAACAAGAATCAAGTTTTCAGAAACTTAAATTACTTGTTACTGAGTCACCAATACTTCGATATTATGATCCAAATAAACCTCTCACTTTAACAGTTGATGCTAGCTCTACAGGGTTAGGTGCAGCCTTAGTTCAAGAAGGTCAACCCATAGCTTATGCTTCCCGAGCACTTACAAAAAGTCAAAAGAACTATGCTCAAATTGAGAAAGAAACACTCGCTATTTCTTTTGGTTGTGCTAAATTCCATCAATATATATACGGTCGTCATGTGTTGGTCGAAAGTGATCATAAACCGCTACAGTCAATATTTGTAAAACCGCTGTATAAAGCACCACAGCGTCTTCAGAATTTGCTATTGTCATTGCAAAAGTATGATATTGAGGTTAAATACAAACCTGGTAAGACTATGTTTCTTGCTGATGCATTAAGTCGTAACTATCTAGATGAAACCAGAGAAGAACTTGCACCAAATTTGTTGATAAATCAAATTTCTTATCTACCAGTGTCGCCCGAAAAATATCGTGACATACAACAAGCTACGTCTAATGACGAAGAGTTAGTAACGCTACAAGATATCGTTCAATCAGGTTGGCCAGATACCAAAGAGCATATACCTGCTTGCATCCGAACTTATTGGCCATATCGCGATGAAATTTCTACAATCGATGGCCTACTTTTCAAAGGTCATAAACTCATAATACCAAGGTCAATGCGTAGAGATATGTTAAATATCATTCATAGTTCTCATTTAGGAATTTCCAAATGTAAAAGTCGAGCTAGAGAAATAATACACTGGCCTGGCATGTCAAGTGATATCGAAGACTTTGTATCGAAATGTTCGACATGCGCGATTAATCAGCGTCAAAATTCCAAGGAACCGCTCTTGGAAACCGAGACTCCGAGTCGTCCATGGTCAATTGTGTCATCTGACATCCTTGAATTCAAAGGTAAAAACTATTTATTAACAGTAGATCATTATTCTAAATGGCCGGAACTTGCATGTCTTGACAATATGACCAGTTCTTGTTCTGTTAATCACCTAAAAAGTCAGTTTGCAAGATTTGGTATTCCAGATAAAGTTATAACTGACAATGGTCCTCAATTTGCATGTTCAAATTTTAATGATTTTGCTATACAGTATGGGTTTTGTCATGTTACTACAAGTCCACATTTTCCACAAGCAAATGGTCAGGTAGAAAGAATGGTACAAACTGTTAAAAATATGTTAAAAAAGGCTGATGATCCATACAAAGCTCTATTGGCATATAGAAATACACCAATTGATGATATTGGTATGTCTCCAGCACAACTATTTCTTGGCAGACGTTTAAAAACTGACTTGCCAACAACAACTCCCTTACTGGACACTAACAATAGTTCATTCAAAGAAGTCCAAATGCGTCTTAAAACCAGAAAAATGATGCGAAATGTTAATGCTGATATTCATTGTGGAAAAGAACTTAGAAATTTATATAAAGGAGAGAAAGTAATAATGCGTCATAACAATGAATGGACACCAGCAATAGTTCATGAGAAAACTTCCGCACCAAAGTCATATGTGTTACAAAACTCCAATGGAAAAAAGTTTAGAAGAAACAGGAGACATATTCGTCCAACCAATGCGAACATTCCTACTGAAACAAAACCAGCTATGGAAGTGATTGAAAATAATATTCTTCCAACAAAACCAGTGGAGAATTCAGTTGCACAACCTACATCTGAAAATGTGAATGAAACTGTAAACAAAACAAATTCAAATTCTCCAGTTAAAACCAGATCAGGCAGAATTATATCTCCTCCATTAAAGTTACAGGAATATGTAACATAGGTTCAATGTTTGATATCATTGTTTGACATCAGTTTTGATATCATTTTGACATCATGGTTATCATCAGATTTATGATTGATATCAGATATAATATTTTCATATGTGTATAATGATTGACAAACAAATTGTATTTTGTTTAATTCATAACTCATGATTATTGATGTTGAGTTTTGATTATGTTTCTTGAAAATCCAAATAGGATTATAATGTTGTTTGTAACTATGCAGTTTCAAGATTTTAAAAGACTGTTTAGTAGACTTTGAAAATTGGTAATACAGTTATTCTGCAAGTGTTTTCAGATATTCAAATATAGACAGACACTTATAATTATAACATACACATTATTGGTTGAATCTCATTTTAATTTAGAAAAGAAAGGATGTCATAATCATAGTTAATTATGCTTCACTTTTTATAGTTAATTATGCTTCACTTTTTATAGTTGATTATGCTTCACTTTTTATACCATATGATCTGAATCATTGATATGTTTGTTATGTAAAGAATGGTATGAATATGTACAAGCGCTGATATGATTATGATCGGATATATAATAAACATGTGAACACAACAACATGGCTGTGTATTTATGACATTACCCCAATTTATTTTCTTCCTATAATAAACATAAGCAAGAAGTCGCTCTAGTAAACTAGGATTTTTAAAATCACTTACCGAATCGTAAATGGAGGCTCTTAACGGGAGTCTTTAACTAACAGAATATAAATGTATTATTTAACGGTTAGCTACGTGTGTGTGTGTGTGTGTGTGTATGTGTGTGTGTTTACAACCACCCGAAACTCACTTACATCAAGGAGGTAACACACCAACCAACTCACTCCAAAATGGAAACCCACTCCATACACACTGGTAGTGGGTTGTCATTGTTTTTTCAAATTGTTAATTTGACCGTATATTATCCAAAAAAATATAAAAGAATGTGATGTTTGAGTTTCAGGTCTCAACCCGTCAAAAATTCACACTGATACCGTGGTCAAAAACGATGGCTTACACACTTTACCGCCCGCTTACTTTCGCGCATGCGCATTTCGCGTGTGTCATTTATGTATTTTTGGTAACATGGCGCTATATATGTACCACTGTAATCACGTAACAGATAACCTGTAGGTAATGTAAGTTTACTGGCCCAATTCTCCACAAGGAGAGATGGACATAAGTCAAGTAAGTCAATGTAAGTTTATGTGCAAGTCTAATGAGAAATTTATCTAATAGTATGTATTTTTCTTTCTATTTCCTTATACAATAATATTATAAATTCCCTTTATCGGGATACTTTGCATGTTCTTGAACAAGGACAAGTATACATAATTTGCACTGCGCTTCACGTTATTTAAAGCTAAACCTCGGATAAGCACTAGTCCAAATTAAAGTTTAGAAGATCTTCTGTAAATTTTATTTCATTTCGATTTTACAGAATATATATAACTTGCAGTGGCGAATCCAGCGGGGGGGGCACAGGAGGCCCGTGCCCCCCCCCCAGTTGCTCCGTAACCCCCTTCTCTCTCTTCTCTCTCACAGCTAATTGTCAATCACCCAGCGTAATGGTTAGTTATTTAGTGGTACTTATTTATCAATTAGTGTGTGTACACAGGTAGACAAATGCAATCGGGTGATGATGTAATTTACCAGTTCGCTGAAGCATGAAAGGATCCAGGTAGAACTGACCAGTCTAAGGTGATAATGTTATTTACCTTCTCGCTGAGGCGTGAAAGAAACCAGGTAGTATCAGTAGATAACGTTAATTAGTAGTACGAATGAAGAGACTTCCATGAAGAGTGATTTCATGAATCATACGTGAATTAATCTAATTTAATTACCTTTTTAAACCAAGGGACATGGCCAAGAGAGAGAGAGAGAGAGAGAGAGAGAGAGAGAGAGAGAGAGAGAGAGAGAGAGCTAATTTTTAGCACACAAGATTAAATCTTATCTTTTTTATGTATATTTTTATAGCACGATGTAAAAGTCCAAATTTTAAACAATTTTTGTACATTTTTTAAATTGGTTTTAATTGGAAAAAATCTGTCTCATTTGACTTTTTATTCTATCCGTGCGTTTATCGTCTATACGGAACAAATTCGTCTAACATAATCTTTTTTTTTCTAGTGACGATTCTTGTGTTCGATTTCACCTTTAATGCACATTATACAATGATGAAACTGACTAACTAGTCCTTTTAAAACGAATAATATGATAGAAGTGTGGAAGAGGGGAGGTGGTAGTAGGAGACCCACCCCTTCGGTATATGTAGCCAGGTAGCAGGCGGGTTAGTTGGTAGAGTGCTCGCTCCGTAAGTCAGGGAGGTTGAAGGTTTGGTATCTGGTAGGGTCTGACCCAAGAAAAGTGTAGTGACAATTCGTTCGGCATTAAAAAAAAGAATGCAGGTCTTTCGGACAAACCTTAAAAACCGAGGCCCCTTGTCACGGTGGACTTGGCACTATAAAGAACCCTCACTGCATAATGCCATCACCGCAAAGCACATGTAAATATTTCTGCACATACATTTATAGGTGGTGACGTCTCGATATAAGTGAAATATTATTGACTTAGAAGTTAAACCCCATTTATCAATGATCAATCAAACTTAGGACCGGAACTCAAACAGAAAGACTTTCCACTAATGCGCTTGATTTATCAACCCAACGGGATCACCCAGACCACGTTCATCCATTTATCGACCAAATTAAATCAAAACTCCGGTATCCCTCCGACGGATCGACGTATCGAACAACAACTTCCAAAGGACGACCGAACTCCTGTAATATGTAACAGCGGACTTTTCGTCAATTTTAGACATTCCGATTACTTAATATTTTTCATCTTTATTGACGTTTTTACTAAGAACGTCCAGGTGTTTTTACTTTACTTTCTATGATATTTGTTAAAGAGTTTATCTTAATCCAGTGACTTGAGATAATACGTTTCCTAAAACCCTTGATTTACACTTTTATTATATAACATTAATTACCTCAATCATGTCATTTCTATGTCTTATATTTGTATGTTTGTTTGTTTGTACGAGTATTTACAACATGTACTTAAGTTTTCGGTAATCAACCAATCAAATGGTTTCATTTGATCTCTTTCGGGTTAATAGATATTCTTTGTATCCACGTGAAATCCCGAAATCTGGGCTTTTCGGATCTACAGGAGTGAGAGAAGGTTGACACGGAATTTTACCGTTCAACTCAAAATCGTTGTTCAACATTTAATGTCTAAAGCGGATACACGCAACATGGTCATCCTTATCTTTTTCAAGTCAAAACTGTATGATTTTACAAGTTTTCATTTATTTTGAGTCAATTTTATCTCAAAAAATGCTCTAAAATTGACCTAAACTAGCTGAACTTTGAGATTGAATATTTTGAAAACGCGGGCACTGGAATAGTATCACAAACATTTAAATTGTAGGGGAAAATAAGTTCAACAAAATATCAAAAAATTAGAGTGGTACTTTTTGATTAAAGAAAATAAATCAGTTTCAAAGTTACAGAAATAGCCCTAACAGGGTCCCTTTTTTACGAAAGAATTATCTCCCCTTAGTAAACAATAGGGTATTTATTTTCTCTTTTTGATATGTTTTATCTCCTAAGTGCCAAACATTTAATCAATTAGTTATTTTTAAAAAATATGTATATTAACTTGTATATATTTTTATTTAAATCCTGGCAATAAAGCACAAAAATTATATTTGTAATGAACTATTTTATTAAGCACTTGAAAAAATATTTGGATTTTACATGTTTTAGAAATAGGTCCCCTTTATCAACAGAATTAGCTCCCTTTGTTTAACAAGAAATGGAATTTCTTTTCTCTTTGTAGTGCTTTTTTTAAATTCCATGAAAAATATCCAATTTTTTTGTATGCACAAATATCATGGTTTATTATTTGTATGTTTGAATCTTTGTATATGTTTACAATTTTAAGGAATATGCTTTTATTATGTGATTGATTACGAAGCACTGAAACTTCGTAATATTCTTATACTTTATAGGAATTTTCTAACAATTGGTTGGTGAATTTGGTTAAATCTTGTTAACTTTATACACTGCCTTGTCATTAACATTTTGGTTAATTACAGTTTCTCATTTAAAACTAAGCACTCTATTTTCCTACAGTTGTTGCAGCTTTAAAATAAACATGATCTTGCTCATGACGAGTAAACATGCATCTATTGAAATCTATTAGAGCCTTCAATTAATAAACATTACTGTTTTTTCTTTCATAATAATATACCACTGCTGTAGCTCAGTTGGTAAAATACTCTCTCAGTTAGAGGGAGTTCTTGGGTTTGAACCCCGACCAAGTCTATCCCTATACCTTAAGTTTGGTACTACCTATTCGTTCGCCAACCACTGTTCCAGTGAACATTATTACTGAACTCAACTCAATGATATAATAATAAAGATAGAACACATTAAACCATAGCCCTAACTTATAGATTAAAACTATTATTAACCAAAGTTGTAATGACAAGACAACAAGGTTTAACATAACTCACCAACCACCTATAAAGTATAAGAATATTACGATGTTTCAGTGCTTTGTAATGAATCACATAATAAAAACATTTTTTATTAAAACTGTAAACATATATAAAAATTTAAACATACAAATAATAAACCATGATATTTGTGAATACAAAAAAATTAGATATTTTTCATGGAATTAAAAAAAAGCACAACAAAGAGAAAAAAATTCCATTTCTTGTTAAACAAAGGGAGCTAATTCTGTTGATAAAGGGGACCTATTTCTAAACATGTAAAATCCAAATACTTTTATAAGTGTTTAATAAAATAGCTCATTACAAATATAATGTTTGTGCTTTCTTGTCGGGATGTTAATCAAAATATGTATAAGTTAATATACATATTTTTTAAAAATAACTAATTGATTAAATGTTTGGCACTTAGGAGATGAAACATATCAAAAAGAAAAAATAAATACCATATTGTTTTACTAAGGGGAGATAATTCTTTCGTAAAAAGGGACCCTGCTAGGGCTATTTCTGTAACTTTGAAACTGATTTATTTTCTTTAATCAAAAAGTACCACTCTAATTTTTTTGATATTTTGTTGAACCCACTTTCCCCTATAACTTAAATGTTTGTGATACTATTCCAGTGCCCGCGTTTTCAAAATATTCAATCTCAAAGTTCAGCTAGTTTAGGTCAATTTTAGAGCATTTTTTGAGATAAAATTGACTCAAAATAAATGAAAACTGTAAAATCATACAGTTTTGACTTTAAAAAGATAAGGATGACCATCAATGTTCCCAATAAAAATAAAATATTGAAGATGACTATCATAAATAGCATATTCTGGTGGCATATTTGATATGCACCTAAAATTGACTGAAATACCAGAGATTAGCCTCTTAGTGGTTGGTTACCATGGAGACGATGATTTAAAATTTTGCATGGGGCTTTTCATTTTGATTTTTTATGTGTATTTAACAATTTTGTACAATATCATCAAAATCTGAGACATGTGATTTCCAAAATATAGCCAAATCGTCTGGTCCTTACAGAGAATGACTCTTAATAGCATTATTGTGAACTATTTTACGGACATATCGTTTTAGCGGAAACCCGCAATATTATGCATCTGAATGTGAACAAAATTATTATATGTGATTTACACAGAATACACTTCCAAAGAAACGACTTCAAGTGTTTAGAATTATTTTTTATTATTTTATTATTAAGTAAGCCGCCGGTCCGTCCAGCTCTACCCACCGACCCAGCGACGTTCCCCAACCACCTACGAACCTTAGAATATTTTCGGGCGCGCTTACAAATATAACGCAAAAAAAGAGTCGGTCTAGACCTGCGGTGCACAACTACACCTCGACGAATTTTACAAGTTACCGACAGCTACAACTTTCGACAGTTCATACGATAAAGATATTATGAACTCACCAACACTCGTAGCCACTCATGGCCACCTGTGTCAATATTACAATTTTTGAAAAAAAACTAGACTTATTAGTTCTGATCCAGTTTTACTGGTGTTTCTGTTATCTTTGTAACAATACATCTATGTTGGGCTGCGGTAAGCATGGCCGCCAAGGGGTTCCAAAATTAAACGAAAAATACATCCGACAAAGTTGCATGCCAGACATAGAGGAAGCACAGTATGTAAACTCCGGTGTACGTTTTCCGGAAGCTGGGATCGTCGAAGCGAAGAAAAAGCCAACAGTAATGGTTCCACTGTCGTCCTGTGACAGTATATTGGCTGCTAGTACGTTTTCTTGTATACTTTCACTGCAACAATTACACTCCAACTGATCGCGGATAACAGCGGAGTTAGTTTTGAATACAGTCGGTAACATTTATTGTTTCAGTTTGAAGAAAATAATTGTTAATCATACAACTTATCAATGATATTTTCAAAGAAGTCAAATAAATTATATTTCCCGAGCATAAAGATATGATAAATACCACATTTAATGCATTTGATTTAAGAAACCAAGTGTTTAGATTAAAGGTGACGCATCCCTTTATCCCAAAACGCGACAGTTTAGAAGAAATTCTGATTTAATTTCACGCTGGTGATTCCAGATAGTGTACGCCTAGCTGATGAAGACATGAACGCCTAGCTGGGATTTCAGTGGAAAAAATATGTACGCCTAGCTGTACAGAAAATTGTACACTTTATTGCTATTTTTCACATTTTTCTTAGATAATCGGTTGAGAAAACCCCTTCACAACTTTAGGCTAATCTCAAGGATATAGTGCCATTTTAATATACATTTTATTTATGAAAAAAATGATTGATTGGATGCGGTTTTACGTCAAAGTTAATAATATTTCACTTATATGGAGACGTCGCCAGCTATATGTGAAGCCATAGAAAATTTGACCATTGCAGTGCGCTAAGGACAATGTGTAGGTAGAGTTCTTTACGGCGACACGCCTGCTATGAGATGAAGGAACGGATTTTAAGGCCTTTTTCGAAGGAATCGACGACTTTTATTTCTACATGCCATGTACATGGAGTATTTGCTACCTATTTTTAAGACTTGGCCTGACCCAGGCCGGATTCCGAACCCACGACCTCCTACACCAAGCGCATTACCAACTGAACTATCGTATATATTGAAAAGAGCGTGTTGTTAGTAGCAGAACCTATGAATCATTCCTTTCTTTTTAAATCAATCGATAAAAATAAAATAAAATAACCGTTTAGATAAATAAACAGGGGACCAAGGGCCTTAACTCTTACCTCAGGATATGTTATATCTCGTGTAGAAAGTCAATGTACAATCACATAAATTACAGGGACTGTTTAATTTTCAAGAGTTAGGACCTAATGTAAGGATATTTCCAAGTTTATTATTATTTATCCTAAAATGCTACTGTATACTTCTAAATATTTAAGGTCTAGCTGCAATAAATATATGGACAGCTAGTAAAAAGTACAAGGGCAAAAAAGTAAGCCCTTTCAGTATTCTTACACATCTATGACCATGACCTTTGATCCAATGAACTTCATCTACAGATCAAAATGATTGTAACGCCAATGCTATACTTATGCAAAAAGTTTAGAGTTATCAAGACAGATATTTTGTGACGTCAGCAGACGTTCTTAATCGGGAAGGCCCTGATTATCTGTAATGAAAATAAATTACCCCCCCCCCCTTTTTTTTTTTTTTTTTAAATGACGTTAATTACGATGTAACAAGAAAATGCTCCCTAAACAAAGAAAATACCACGAACTTTTTAAGGGGAATTTTTAATTATTATAATTTTAAAAATAAGTTCAAGCCCCCTTTGTGGAATTTACTGAAAATACGAGATTTTCAAATTATCTGGAATTCAAGCATAAACAAATACTCCATATCTTGAACGGTTATGTTATAAATCATTTAATCGAATGCACCCTTGGCACTTTTGGTTTTCTGATTGTGTATTTACAATGGCGAGATTAAAACTTATAAACTTTTTGGCTTAGTAAGATAAAATATAGAGAATAGCCACACTTTACGCTTCGAAATTTAAACACGCCGAGGAACCTGTATTTTAATATAAACATTACGGATATCCTGTATGTTTTTAGTGAAAGTAACACCCTCGGGAAATTTGTTCCGAGTTATCGACTTTTTTAAAAAGAATTTTTTTTTTCTTTCGCTTTTATTTCCCTTCATGTACGATGTAAGACATTATTCATAGCGGACTGTCATGGCGGATATGCAAACGAGATCATTTCCGTTCATTTCCCAATATGTATCAAAATGACCTTAAGGCTAATACCTACAATATTCTAATAAAAAGTTGATAGTTTTCCAGATCATGCACTGACAAATATAGTAGTTTAGCAATTTCCCCTTCAAGAACCTTGCCATTTCCTCATTTTGAGCCCTACAGCTACGATTACTACATGTCCTAAGTATGCTACACATGGAATATCTAAGTTGTATCTCTTGTATATTTAGAGGAAAATGTTTTTACTATTTCCCCTTATAGGACCCAAAAGGGACATAACTCCCTCATTTGTGCAAACTAGAAAGCCCTTCACCAAGGCATGATTGGCATTAAGTTTCATCAAATTTGGCCCGGTGGTTTTGGAGGAGATGACTTAAATACTTGTTAAGTCTATTTATGAAAGTTTTTTCACTAAATAGTTAATTCACAAGATTTTGACTCCGATAATGTACACGATAATCGACTGATATCCATAAGATGGCCGGGTTGTTGAATTATTGTGAATCTACAGCTGGTGGTCCAAGTTGGATTTGTATTTTTAAGTAAATTTGCATATTTCGCAAGAAAAATACTGGGATTCCTAAAAATAACTTTCATCTTGTCATTCAAGTTGAAAACCCTGTCCATGTCTGCAACGAAAAACCAATTCTTTAAACAAGTTAACACGAAGCAACGTTTTGTCATCGAACAAAATTAATTTACAATGTTTTACAACAACACCAAACACAAATATATGAATGAAGAGATGTTCACATAAATGCAGCTAAAGTACACTAAAATCCCAGCTAGGCGGTTGTTATGATTTTGCAAGAGTTGCAGCTAAGCGTACACCGGGTAAAAAATAATAATTGTTGTAGTTAAATATTTAAACGTATATCTTGCATATGCGATTTGTATTCAAACTCTTTGATGTTTCTTTGTTCCAATTACCTTATGAAACGGTAAGATCGGCTTTAAATTAAGGTTAAATTCAATCTTACGCCAAGGAGGTTGGTGATTTTTCCCTGGCTGTCGATGATCAATTGTGTTTTTTGACATTATATGGTGATATTTGCGGGCAAATTGTAATGTCTAAGTGTTACTGACTAAAGCAACCAAAATTATAAGTGGTATCCAAGACTTGACAATTTAATTTTGAGCGTTTATATACCTCTAAACTTCAGTCATTGAGACTATCAACATCACACGGTTGCTTCGACGATCCCAGCTTCCGGAAGACGTACACCGGAGTTTACTTACTGTGGGAAGGGTGACTGGAATATTCCCCCTGAAAAAATTGTTAAAAGAATTACATGAAATTGTGCATTTAAGGGTCATTTAAGTAGGAAAATTCAAGTGAAAACCATTCGGTTGAAAAGCGTGAAAGAGGGGTATAATTATGAAATTACCTACACAAGTGTGAAGATTTATAAATAAAAATACAGCAGGAATTGATAATTAAAGAAATTTAAAAATATATGTTGCATGTTTTTGAAGGAAATTGTGCAAAAATACATGTGTTGGGGAAAATAGTTTACACCTTGTATAACGAATTAATTTTAAAAAATGAAAAGATATTAATATAGTAAAAGTCATGGAGCAGTGCAAAGGGGTCAGAATTTGTTAAAGAAATACGAGGTTTTTGAAAACTCGACAATTTACGGTTGAGGTTTTCTATGATTTATTTTCCTTTTAAAAATGCGTGTACTAGGCGTGATAGTTCATATTCTAAGGCTATCAACGATCCAAGGGAAGATTATAAAAGCTAAGTTTGTATATTACTTGATTATTGTTGATTGAGGCATATTCGGCTTTATATAGTTCAACATTGTTGAAACCAAACATATTCACCTCAATTCAAATAGAACTGTATTGTGTGATCGTGCACTTTTAGTGACTTGTTGTATTTTGGATTATTAGTGGCCTTAGAATATAAATATCACGCCTGGTACACGCATTTTTAAAAAGAAAATAAATCGTAGATAACATCAACCGCAAGTTGTCGAGTTTTCAAAAACCTCGTGTTTCTTTAGGAAACTCTGGTCCCTTTGCACTGCTTTATGATGTTGACTATCTTAATATCTTTTCATTTTTTTAAAAAATTAATTCGTTATACAAGGTGTAAACTATTTTCCCCATCACGTGTATTTTTTGCTCTATTTTCATAAAAACATGCAACAAATATTTTGAAATTTCTTAAATTATGAAATCCTGCTGTATTTTTATTTATAAATCTTCACGCTTGTGTAGGTAATTTTATAATTATACCCCTCTTTCACGCTTTTTAACCAAATGGTTTTCACTTGAATTTTCCTACTTAGATGACCCTTAATTAAAAACCGTTCGTGAGACCATATCCGGTGTAGTCACGCGTAGAATTTGGGATATGAAAAGGAAGAGTGTGATAATTCTGTCTCTTCATTTACCACAGGTGGCGATTAAAATTTTCAGTACAACATATTATTTAACAGTAACATAAATAGATAGGTAAAGTTAGCTACTAGTAACTGGCTACTAGTAGCTGGCTACTTGTAGAAGAAAAGTTAGCTACTAGTAGCAAGTTACTTGTAGCTAACTTTACCTATCTCATTATAACGCCTTTAGAAAGGCGTAATAACGCCTTTTTGTCTATATATAGAGCAGTCACTTGAGTGACAACCCTTACCACAAACAGATTGGTTTTAGTTTGAAAAGCTTAAGGCAACTGTAGATCTATTCATACTAAGATGTCACAGGTGTAATTTAATCATTGTTAAAAGTTAGCGATTGACAATTGGACAGGAACTTTTTAATAAATAGCCATGTGTACATTGCCAATGTTTATCAATGTTTATATTTCAAATTACTTAAAAGATTTCCATCACCATATATAAAATGATACTCTTTATAAAAAAACAACACTTTAACATTGAAAAGAAACCTTTCTTTCTGTTTTATTGAAATAGTATGTTCATTTCAGCGCAGGATCAGATGATGTGCAGTTTGTTTTTAATTTTTATAGAATAAATACATATAAAACAGCTTATTACATTACATTTAGTTGTGCAGGAAACACACACACACATACACACTTTTAATATGTATGTAAAGTGTGGGGGCGGGGGTGGGGGTAGAGATTAAACCCCAGGACCTCCACATCATTAAGGAAGGCATCTTTACTTCGCCTTATAACGCCTTTCAATTTGCGTTATTACGCCTTTCTAAAGGCGTTATAACGCCTTTATTTCGCGTTATATCGCCTTTCAATTCGCGTTATTACGCCTTTATTTCGCGTTATTACGCCTTTATTTCGCGTTATTACGCCTTTTAATTTTTTTATGTATGAGCTTAATAGGCTTTCGTAGATTTGGACATGAATTAGTATGTTTGTTTTTCATTGGTATAACTGCTTCATTAATTGAACGGGGGCAATCTTGAACTGTGATATGATACACATCTTGTTTTAAGAAACACGAGTAGTTATTTATGCAATCCATAAATCAGTAGATTAAATTATTCACATGGTATGGTAAAAGGTGATTTAAGATGAGAAGACATTACAACGTGAGAATGTTGTCGTGGTATGGATTAGCATATTCACTATATTGGGTAATTGAATAGCTTTTTGTGTCCCTGGAAAGATCATACCAAAACTCAGTTCTGTGTGACAGAACATGATTGAAAGATGACGCAAGAACTCGGCGGTAGTTAACTTTAGTCAGTCCCACTAGTATTTGGTGAGACAAAACAATGTGTGCCATCCCTGTTTTGAGTGTGTGTGTGTGTGTGTGTGCACAATAACCCGATAATAAATTTGGACATTTCCCGGGATAGGCAATGCCTATTTTCATATTAATCTTATTATTTGTAATTCAGAGTCTCTTATTTTAAAATTATCAAAGTATTTATTTCATGCATTTAAATTAAGACAAAATTATATTCAACAGTTTAATTAAGTATAACACACTGTACAGTACCTAATATATGTATTTGAGGTTAATTGTATTCTGTCGCTATCTTTATCTTTATATATTTTTTGTACTATTGCTACAAGTTGTTAATACTTTATGCAAATAAACTATTATTGCTATATTTACATATACAATACCCTTTTCATAAGATTTATTTGAAGTATGTCTCTTTTGATGCCCGCGCTTCTTAGTGTTTGTAGAACGTTCCCTGTGAAATGACTATCCCTGAATATTTTGCATCTTAACCCACGCTGCTTTATGGCACGCAAACAAACATACCGAACAACATAAGCTTGTTGAAAAATGGTTTGTTTTCATTTTTCGTGAAAAAAAAGAATAATAATCAGTATTCCCGATCAGTTTATCTGTTTATGGCTTTCAAGTTTATTCAACTTCACTTAATATGAAAATAATTAAATTTTATTTAAAAAAAAATAAAATAAAATAAATATCTCCAAGCCGTGTTTGACTTAATATAAAAATAATTAAATTTTATTCACAAAATAATAATAATAATAATAATAATAATAAAACAAAAAACAAATGAATAAATAATATTTATTTATATCTTTTAGATAATATAACAATGTTACGAAATGTCTTGGGACGAAAAGTCCTATGGTACGAAACATCTTACAAATATGGGACGAAAAGTCCTGAATATGGTACGAAATGGCATGGGACGAAAAGTCCTATGGGGCGAAACGTCTGTAATCCAAAAATATACCATTACGATCGGTCCCAAGAAAATAAGCCCAGGGAACAAAATAAGCCAAGGGAAGTTTCTCACGCCTAGGAAATTATAAGGCATTGTACTGTGGAGATGTGAAATTCACATATTTATTATATATCATATCATATTTTATCATGTTTAAAATTGTAAGAATGTAAGCAGGAATAAAAAATTATTTTGTCAAAGATTTTTCACTTTACAGCAGCGACATACAGTATAAATGTCGCTGCTCACAGTATGTTTCGATGAGTGAAGGGAGATAACTCGTGATCACGGAGGATTCAAATATAAGGTGATACTTAGTGGGGAGGAAATGGTATCTATTTCTATTTTTGGTATTATGATAGCTCAATTAGCAGAGTGACCTCTACATATGTGGGAGGATGTGGGTTTGAACCCCAATAGTGGGGTATTTCCAAGACTTGAAAATAGGTAGTGACTGTTCTTTTGCTAAGCACTTTGCATTTAGAAATGAGGCTAAAGGTCCTTCGAAAGAAACCTTAAAAAACAAAGTCCTGTATCATGGCAGGCATGACATGTCAAAGAACTCTCTGTGCACATTGTCTTGAGGACACTGCCAAGGTAAAATTTCTGCCACTTCTTCTATAGCTGATTATAAGTAAAATATTCTTGACTGGGATGTAAAACCTCAACTCAGTCAATCAATCATCAATAAATGAATGAATCATCAATATTTTCCAAAAAAAATAAATGCAGAAATGAAAATTATTATAAACATGTGTCTGTTCTTGCATTTATAGGAGTGAATAAAGACATGAGTAAGACATCTAACATTCACCAGTTTCTTTTTTAAGTATTTCCTTTCATTGTATAAATTACCTCGTTGATAACCAAAACATATTCAGAAAAAAATAAAAAACCTAATGACCCCATTTGTTTGGAGTGAAACCTGAAACACATATTTTCGATTGGCCTCGTTTGACCACTGCGGTAGCTCAGTTGTTAGAGTGCTCCCACTGTTATGGGAGGTCGTGGGTTGGAACCCCGGCCGGGTCTGACCCAAGACTTGAAAGTGGGTAGTGACTGTTCTTTCGCCAAGCACTGGGCATTATGAAATGAAAGTCACGGTTCTTTCGGATGGGAACTTAAAATAAACGCTGTCCCGTGTCACGGTGGGCTTGGCACGCAAAAGAACCCTGTTGTATAATGTCATCAGCGCAACGCACAGGCAAAATTTCAGCACTTTCGCCTATAGCTGGCAATGTCTCGATATAAGTGAAATATTCTTGACTGGGACGTTAAACACCATTACTACTGCTACTACTACTACTGATTGGCCTTGTTTGATTTAAAAATATGTAAATCCTGTTATAAAGAGCTATGTTTTTGCAGCCACAAGGTTGATTTGATCATACTTGATTTCTAAATGGTATTAATATTGATTTTTGACACATTTTTCAGGTCTGGAGAAGATAGAAAGAAAGTACTGAAAACATGCTATTTTTCTGTTCATCCTCTGGATAAGTTAGGGAATTGGATTCCATCCCTTTTGAATCAGTGGCAGTGTGTGGATCACAACTGTGGATTAGATCAAGTTGTATTACAATCACAAAGTAAGTATAATTAACATGAAACAAAATAGCTGTGTGAGAGTAGCATTATGTCACTATTAGTCTATGGCATTGTGTGAAGCATCATTAGTCAGTGACAATGTCTGTGTAACCACTATTAGTCAGTGGCAGTATGCTGATCACCGTAAGTCAGTGGCAATGTCTGTGTGAGCAACATTAATCTGTGTCATTATGTGGATCAGCATGAGTCAGTGATTGTGTGTGGATGACCATTATCATGTGGCAAATTGTAAGTAAAATCACAACAAAACAAAGTGGTTGTGTGCAAAATCCATTAGTCAGTGGCAGTGTGTGAATCTTCTCATGTTCAAATCAATTGGGACAGATACTAGTGTGTGAAAGTTTGTCAGTGGTTTTCTTCAGATACTTGTGCTTTATCCACCATAACAAAAAATGACCACTTCCATATACCATGCAGTTCAAAGAATTTTGACTGGGGCATAAAGACATTACTCCACTCCACTCCACTCAACTATTCAGTGGTAGTATGTGGATGGCCAATTATCATATGCAGTGTGCAGAACACCATTAGTCAAAGGGTGTGTGTGTGTGTGTGTGTGTGTGTGTGTGTGTGTGAATCACCATGAATTACTATGAATTACTGGTAGTCATAGCCAGTGTGTGGAGCAGTGTTTGTTAGTGGCAGTGTGGATAACCATTTATAAGTAACAGTGTGAAGACACTCTTTTATCAGTGGCATTGCGTGAAGCACCATTGATCAGTGACATTGTGTGGATAAAAATTTTTCAGTGATTTAATATTTTGGATCAAATTTAGATAGCTTTATGTTAAAGTCTGTCCCGAGCCATAAGGCCCATCAGGCCGGAGCTTATCCCGGTTTCGGTGGCGTTAAGGGACTGAGAGTACAAGACTCTCCCCTGAATGGGATGCCGGTCCATCGCAGGGTTAACCCCCAGCATTTTTGCTGGTACTCATTTATTTTTCAGCTGAGTGAACTGTAACAACGTGAAATTAAGTGTCTTGCTCAAGGACACAACACATCGCCCGGTCCAGGGATCAAACCCACGACCTTCGAATCATGAGTCCAACGCCTTAACCACTAGGCCATGTGCTTCCACTAGATAGCTTTATACACATTTTAAAATGTACATCTTTCTGATTTCAGATTCACTCTATCCTGTGGTGGTAAAGAGACATGATGCTAGGTATGACTGGTTACCTAATCCAGCTTCTGCTTTTGGGAACAAAACCTTGCAGCTAGTAATGGCAGGAACAGGTTGCCAGGCTACATCATCTGTTAATGGCTCTGTTGCTTTGGTTTCATTGGATGGATGATCATACTTTAAAAAGGTGACACAACTTGTTTATCACACTTTGAATTCCCAATTGATCCATATCAAAATTTCTGTTGTTTTACATTGCAACAACAATTTTATCAGCTTTTCACCATGGCATATTTTTTCATTAATCCCAAGCATTAATCTAAAATACAAGTTTATGGTGTTTGGGTTTGTGCAAGTATTCTAATCTGCTTTGTACTATTGCACACTAAGAACAATCTTTAGTCCTAGTTGCACATTCAGTCCATTATACTGGTACCAAGCCAACCAGTATAGACCTATGAATAAGATAGGGTATGATTTATAGTTAAAATAAGATTTATTCCCCTTACATTGTTGCTGGTTATTTAGATGAGGTTGAAAAATTCAATCAGATAAATATTGACCAAAAATGTGACATACAGTAAAACCTTGATTCATCACCACCATTTGGTGAATGAATTGAAAATAACAGAAGGATGCTCATAAAGAAAAAACATAAAACAAATGAAATTTTGGACTTCACAAAGTTATCAAGGGATACTATAACAAGGTTTAGAACAAGATTCATCACAATAAAGAGAAGAAAACTAATTTTGAAAATGTGTGTTTTGTTTTGGAATATTGTCACTAGTTCACAACTTTGCCTTGCATTTGTGTTCGCAAAGTGCACAATAACATTCAAATATATTGTTTATTTAACACTTTTCCATTGCATTATATTTTTGACTTTGTGCATAACAACATTCAAATATTGTTTTAACATTTTTTCAATGCATTTATTTTGTCTTTGTGGGCAGCAGCTTTGATACTAATATGTATATTAACCACTTTTATCAGATATCCACCATGGCTAAGTCAGGAGCAGTGGGTGTTGTTATATATATAAATGAGAATGAGACACTACAAGAAATGAATTGTAATGGGACTGAGTGTGGTACCCAGATATCTATCCCAGCCACCATGATACAGATAAGTCAGAAAACTTTATCTAGGTAAGTAATAAAGAATCAACTTCATAATTTTTTTTACAATAATACCTCTTGATTTTATGGCGGGGTCTGACCCAAGACTTGAAAGTGGGTAGTGACTATTCTTTCGCAAGCACTCGGCATTATGTAATGAAAGACAAAGTTCTTTCAGATGGAAACTGAGGTCCCGTGTAACAGTGGGCTTGGAACACTAAAGAACCCTGCTGTATAATGCCATCATCACAACACACAGGCAAAATTTCTGCACCTTTACCTATAGCCGGCAGCATCTCAATATAAGTGAACTATTCTTGACTGGGACGTTAAAAAACCATTACTCTATTCCTCGCCTCTTAATTTTATATTGAAATTGTAGAATGATCATAAATATTTGTTGATATCCCCTTTCTTACTTGCTTACAAAACACAGCACCTCTCACTGCCTAGGTTCAAATCCCACTCGAAACAGATTCTAGAATGAAAAAAGTTTGTCAGTGCATTTCCTGAGGTTTGTGGTTTTTTCAGGGTACTCCAGTTTGCTCCACCATCCCAAAGCTGACTGCCTTGATATAGGTAAATAAATCTTAACTAGGTGTAAAACACAATCACTTCCCAAAGGTTAGTTGTTTTGTACTCCAGTTTCCTCCACTATGCCAGAACTGACTGTAGGTTATGTTATCCATATTCTGTAATATGTAAAAGTCATACAGTCGTCTGAATAATACATACATCATTAAATTATTTCAGGGATTTCATTTGATCTTTAACTTCAAGGGGTCAAATTCAAAACCTCAGAGTCATACCATATACCATAAACAAAATTCATTCTTTTTTGAAGTCTGAGGTGAATCAGTTCCCATTCAATTTAATGTACTTGGCTATCATTTGATTTTAATAAATCACTTTATTAAGTTTCAGAAGTTCAGACCATTCAAATATTACATTCCAAAATACACCATCTGAGAATTTTTTCATGGCAATAGACAACAATGGTATACTGTCTGAAGTGGGATGGTTTTTGTTCCCCTCGATGAAGTTTCTCATATGGCAATCACAGTGGTAAGTAACTATGGGTAACTATAGACAACAATCGTACACTGTCTGAAGTTGGCTGGTTTTTGTTTCTCTCTAATAGCAATCACAGTGGTAGGTAACTAAAGACAACAATGGTATACTAACTGAAGTTGGTAATTTCAACACCTGCAAACAAGTTTAAAGGGATATATAGGGTATATAAGAATCACCATGTCTGCCTGGCCATCCATCCCAATATCGTGTCCGTTTCATCTCTTCCATGTCTATGGATGAACTTTGATCACATGTGGCACAAATGTAAATCAACATGACACAATATACCAAATAGGTCAAAGTCACAAGGTAAAATGCTGTATTTTTATGTTTGTGCATGGAAAATCATGGCCAATTTTCTGTGGATGCACTTTATATGGCCTGCAATTGCCAGTCTACCTCTTACAAAGGATAAACTGGCCTTCGAACCATAGAAGAGGGGGAAAACTGCAGAGCCGGCCTGGGGATCGAACCCAGGGCCTCCCATGATATATGAGTGCACTACCAAATGCACTACCTATGCAGACCTCTACAAAATAGGGACCAGAAGGTTTTCTGTTTAAACAGACTAAATTGCATATCAGTGTATGTAAATTTTAGTTTCACAATTTTGGTCGAGGCACTACTGATGAGGGATTGAATTCCGACATGGCAGTCTAGTGCTGTAAAAGTAACACTTGTATAAATGTACATTGTAGGTTTGATTATAAGGCAGAGTTAGATAGAAAACTGAGTGAATCTAGTAAGGTAGTGAAGATATTTGAGAATCAGAAGTTACAAGGAGCAGACGGCATTGTTGTTAATGTATCATTACCTGATTTAAAACGTATATGGAAACATTTTTTCATAAATAACTCAAGGCGATACCAACATTATTATAACCTTTTTTGTAGTGTTTTGGTTATATTTTTAAAAATATTTATTTTAAATTATTGCTGGAAATAAAAATTTCAGGAGTATGGTGGAAAAAATGGTAAAGAGAGTGGAGTAGAATAATGATGTTTCATGCCCCAGTCAAGGTCCTTTCATTTATATCAAGACACTCAGTTCTGGGATGGTGGAGGAAACTGGAGTGCCTGGATAAACTCACCTAACGTTTAGCAAGCCCACTGACAAACTATTATCAAATGAGGGTCTGTGAGTAGGATTCAATCCTAGGTAGTGAGAGATTTTGTAACCCCTTAGTGCATACATTAGACCAATTCTCATGAAAATAAACTTACTCAAATTTTTCCAGATTCACAGTCTGTAACAAGACTTTTTTACCCAGTTGTTTTTGTATTAAATAGTAAAATACCTAATTAATACCTATTTCAGAATTAAGGACATATGGAAAGATGGACTTAGATATGTCCCTATCATGTCCTGGAGATAAAGACACAACATGTCCTCACTGGGACCACACAATTAACCTGTATGTCTGTTGTGATAAAAAATCACCATTGTGCGGTATGGAGCTGGGGAGATGGATCAGTGCATTCAGAAGGTATGTGTGTTAGTTTTATAGATAGAAGGTAGGGGTGTAAGCTTAGAAGTGTTACTATTTACAGTAAAATCTTGTTAATGATTACTTTGCCAATTCACTCATTGCCACGCTTTTTTGAAGTCCACAAATTCATTTATTTTATGTTTTTCTTTATAAACCTCCAACAATTAATTGTCAAACCACTTTAAAATGCCAAATTATAAAATGCATTTTCATATTTAATATATTGTGTAAATATCTTGTCAGTGCTAGATGTACACGATACAAACAAATTATTCAGTCCCAAAAGTTTTCATTTTAGACAGATAAATTTGACTTGAGTGGAGTGGAGTAATGGAGTTTTATGCTTCAGTCAAGATTTTTATCACTTAAACTCAGGCAGTCATTTCATTGATGGTGGGAAAACCAGAGTGCCTGAAGAAAACCACTAACCTTCATCAAGCAAATTGACAAACTTTCTCACACTAAGATCTGACCTATTCAGTTCAAACATAGGTGGTGAAAGATGCTGTGATCTGTAAGTGAGCACTTTAGATCACTTAACCCACTAAATAGGCCCCTAAATTTTAGATGACCAAAATGCTAATAAAATGTTGTCTGTTTATCGCAGGAGGATAGGAAGATGGTTGACTGATGTTACATCTCTGCTGCCTTTACTGACCAATCAACAGTGTACTTTTACCATGAAATCTGTTGCCTGGGCAATGCCATGGATGCCATCACTCAATCTAAGATTTTTACAACCGCAAAAACCTGGTTAGTATAGTTATAATGAATATAATCAGCTATAAGACTAGTGCAAGTGTATTTTATATAATTCAGTGTGTGGAGTGCTTAAGTAATCAAAAGTAACTTGTATTGTCACAGGTTTCATGGTGGGGACAGTAGAGTGGAGAAATGTTTTTTCACTTTTATGAAGTCAGTTCTAGAACTGTGAAGTGGAGTGGAGATGAGTAATGTTGTTTTACACCCAAATCAAGATTTTTTCACTTATAAGGAGGTGGTCATTTGATAGTAGGGAGAGACAGCCAAGTAAATGATACATGTTTCTTGTTTATTTTAATTCTGAGAAAAACCTTGAGATCAATAAAGAGCATTTAATCAACATTTGATTTTAATATTAACTGTTAAAAAACAGGGTAAATAGTTCACTATGATAAACCTTGTTGTATTGTCTCTCACTAATTTGCTATCTCACATATGGCCACTCTATTTTGAAGTCCCAAAATACATTTCTCCTATATTTATTCTTTATAATCAGCGATCTCTCCATTTATCAACAAACCCCTTTATAATGCCAAAATTTGACTGAACAAAAGGTGGTGATGAATGGAGGTTTCACTGTACTTAAACATGACCATTACATACAGTCTCAATATTGTTAATTTTATTTACAGGTAATTTGTATCCCTCAGAGATTGTGGTCTTGTATGAGCCTGGTGCTACTTTTGATAAAAACTATAACTCACATTTTAAAGCCAAATCCTTTAAATATCCCGAGGATGTCAAAAAGGTAACGTCTACTACAAAGGGAGATTACTCTTGTAGTTTTATATTCCTTCAAATGCTCTAAGTGAATAGTTGATTGAAATAACAGTTTTATATGATTCTTAAGTTTATACCTAAAATGTCATTTGCTTGGAAAACAGTGGCAACCATCCATTTTTAAATTTTAGATCTGATGCAGTTGTGAATTAAAATCTGACAAAAATTATAAATGAAATGAGTGGTTTATCATGTTTATAGACTAAGACCAATTTTGATATTTTAAAGATTGACTTATGATACAATACATGTATTATTTGTAGGTTGAAGTGTTTGCTGTGATAACAGGCCATGGTAGTGATGAAAATGGCTGTGGTGAATTCTGTGTTACCTCACATCATTTTATTATCAATAAACAGGAATATAACATAACATTTGGAGATGCAGGTAAAATTACTGTTATGTTTATAATTTTATCACATTTGTTGCTAAAACAACATTTATCATTGTGTGTACTAAAATATTTAGTATTTGAATATTTTATACTGATGCAAACTACAAATCAATATCACACCCCTTGTATCACACCCCCAGTATCACACCCCCAATATTCCACCCCATGTATCACACCCCTTGTATCACACCCCCAATATCACACCCCCTGTATCACACCCCTGTGTCACGTTCCTTCTTGAATTTTTGTTTACACTCTCATTAACTTTCAATTTGTTGACTAAATTGTATTTTGTAATTGATATCATAAATGGGCAAAAATTCAAATTTAGAAAAAAATGATAGAGCATGGTGAAATCCTTGACCAATATCAGACCCCAGGATAAAGCACTCTTTCTGATATTTGAGTCTTATGTGATGTATGATATTGACTCTACCAACTTTTATTCTTCATTCTGAATTTAGTACAATCAATAACAAACATTTGGTTATGCTATTAAAAATACTGATACATTTATAAAAACATGTACCATATTTGTAGGTAAAATTACATGTAATTAATAATATCCAACATAACTGAAGTATAATACATAACAAAAATCAAAACATGTCACAGGGCAGACAAGTTGTTACAAAATCCCTGACCTTGGACAGAAACTAGATATACAATCCAACCTGCCTTAAAAGCCACCTCTATATAAGGACCATCTGCTTATAAAGGCCAGTAGAACTGTATCATCCCAATTGTTCTTTATTCATATAATTTGAACTCATATATAAAGGTCACCTGCCCATAAAGGCCACTTTTACTGGTTACCTTGAGTGGCCTGTATAGACAGGTTTGACTGTAATGACAAAATTGTAGTCATTAGGTTTGTTCAAAACTTAATAAGACCACTGATTTTAAATCTTTTTGGTTTGGGCAGACACAGGATGATATCCTGTACAGCTGTTCACTACTTAAACTGCAACTTATAAATCACTCAACACTGGATATATTAACAATGGTACTCAGTTGCATGGATCCATTTTAATGAGACCACTGATGAAACAATTCCAGACTTTGGACAGTCACTAATGCATAATGACAGTGGTATTCAGTAACAAGGTTCAACACTTATGAGTCCACTGATTATTAATCACACACACACACACACATCTGGACAGACACTGGGTATTATGGAAGCAGTAAACAGCGGAATGACTTGACACATCAAGACCACTGATTATAAAACTCCGGACTTTGGACAAACACTAGAGCTGTAATTGATGAAAATTTGAATATCTAAATATCAACTGAAAAATATATTGGAAAAAGTGATTAAAGTAGTTTATTTTCTGTTGATTTTTTATAGGCAGATTATTTCCACCAATATTTGGCATGTCTGGTGTCATCTTAAAATGTTTCTGAATATTATATGCACACTGTTTTGTATGTCAGTTTAGTTTTAAGATACATTAAAATAATGGGTTGTAATTATGTTACATCTACAACCAGTTTAATCTGTGTCATTGATTACTCCAACCTAAACCATAAATTGGCAGCCATGTTTGTTGATATCGATACTCAAGAATGTATCAATATATTGTATCAATGGTTTTTATCAATGATATATCGATCTAGCAATGACAGTCCTAACAGACACTGAGTATATGACAGAGTGATATCCATAGATGTGGTTCAAAACAACTTATTACTTAAGTATCCAATATATCTTTTACAGGATCACCTTTCGGATGTGCTGATAGAGTACTGACCGGTGTTGAACCTAATGAGCATGGAACATGGCTGTATGGTCGTAATGAATGATGTGATGGACAGAACATCTTCCCATGGGTCTTTGATATCACGGAACATTTAAGTCATTCTAGTGACAATACCATAAGATATTTTGGTTATTTTAATGGCACAGACCCAAATCCTCATCAGAACCCAGGACTAATATATATTTATTCTTATTTAGTGATGTACAGGACACTCTAACTCAGCATAGATTAATATAATCTATAGTGGTAGCAGATAGGGGAATTTTCAATCAAGTTCTAGTATGTTTTTTTTCCAAATCCATTCCTATATATTTGGTTTAGAACTTGGCAAACATCAAACATATAAGAAGTCTGGTTTAAATTTTCCTGTATGGCACCCTAAAGTAATGATTGATTGTAGCCGCAGATAGTTTAAATACATGTAATACAGATGTTGCTTTAAATAATAAGTCGCTCACTCGTATTTCTTGCAGCACAAAATACACCACTTAAAATAACTCAATTTCAAGATATTCTCAACTATAGATACACCACTGATTTTACCGGTAAATCTCGGCAGGAAAACAAGTTTTCATGTGTACATATTATATATGTATAAATGTATGTGTGTAGAATGTCAACAACTCAACAGCCCTTATTGTGCACACACACACACACACACACACACACACACACACACACACACACACTATTTATTGTTGTGTAGTCTTTCACTCTTTCTATACAGTTATGTTTTATTTGCTGAGGATGATATTATTATATTCTAATAATAATTGCCTTTTATTTTTATAGTAAAAATAATCAATTTTTATAAACAAATTTTGATATGTTTGATACATTCGATATATTATTTTTTTCATAAGCCAAAACAATTAATAATATTAACGATTGGCTGTCATGGAGAGTGGTACTCTCACTGGCTTTTGAAGTCAAGGGTTGTGAGTTCGAACCTCACTCGGGACTTGGAAATTTTCTGAGATGATCTCCTGTCCATACTAGAGTTATAAAAAGCTTAATCCTAGAATAGTCTTTCGGATTGGACTCAAAACCGTGGTCCTGTTTCTCGGTGCACGTTAAAGACACTGTTGAGAGTAAAAAAAAAGAGTAGGCCCCTGTGGCTGCTACAGAGGACTCTTACAACTTGAAGCGATTGAAACAGATTTAACAAAGTAAGTTAAATCAAAGAAATATCTAACCATATAAGAAAATGTAGATTGAGTAGATGACATGAATTCCAGCACAAGAGAAGGGGAGTGAAGTAATGGTGTTTTACATCCCAGTCAAGATTCATTGGTGGTCATTTCTAGGATGGTAGAGAAAACCAGAGTGCCTGGAGAAACAACCAACTCTCAGCAAGCAAATCGCACTAGGATCTGGCTTAGTGGAATTCCCATGCGAACCTAAGCGAGGAGAAGCCCTGTGATCTGTAAGTAGGTACTTTAGACCACTGGGCCACCAAGATCCCCTATTTAGGAAGAACACATGCAGATCCGACTTGTATTAAGTTGACACCTCTCTGTATTGCCTGTAACATTCCTCAAAGATATTGCACATTTATTTCTTAAGTAGAATGATTGCAAAAGGCAAATGATAACAAGCAAGTTTAGTAATCCAGTGGGTATTTTTTTGTGATTTGCATTTATATTCAAAGGGTCATAACTTTTAGAAAAATGTGCATACCAACTCAGGTTAATGATATGTGCATCACCTATCAACGTTGATGCTTTACATCAAGTTTGGTAAGATAATGCTTCATAGTTTTGGAGAATTACTTCGGACAAGAAGTGTCTAGACAGACGGAAGATGAAATTTAATACCCCTTCTTTCTTCCAAAGACGGGTGACAAAATAGCAGTGGCATAGTTTTGACTGACGGAAGTTTTCCGGGATTTAATATCCTTTTTCTTAGAAACGCTAGGGATATAAGATGGCAAATAGCATTATATAACTTCTGAAAAACGCTGATGTCTGCATTCTAAGAAACTTTTTCATTTGATTGATAAGACAGTTTAATCCGGTTTCATATCATTTGAAGTGAAATTAAGTAAAGTAGGTAGGTAAATATTTATCTCTTAAGTAATGTAGAGGAATTAATTAATCGAAAGACCTTGTACAACATTTTTCATAATTTTTCAAGTTAAAATTTCCCCCTCTTCCAGTACTGCATGTATCAACCAGGTACGTTCATCTCAAATTAATTTTAAAATGTCAAAAGTAGGGTACAAATATAACAAAGAATTATTTTGTTTTGCAAGAAAGGGTTCTTATATCATTTAAATGTTTGTGGTTTTTGTTAAACACAGTGGTCTATTAATTATACAACAACTGGTTAGGGGCCCCTATGTAACGCATACATACTATAATTATTCAGACTTGAGTAATATGTATTTGGCAATGACCTATAGTTACCAAGAGCATTGATTGATTGAATGGGGTTTTACATCCCGGTCAAAAAATATTTCACTTATATCGAGACGCTATCGCTATAGGGGAAGTGGCAGTTTTGACATTTGCAGTACACTAAATGAAATGTGCAGGATAGGTTCTTTAAAACCTTGAATACGGAAATCTATTTCCTAGGGACCACGTGACTTTTATTTCTTAATTCCGAATGCTTGGCGAAAGAACAATCAATACCCGTTTCAAGTCTTGGTAATTTGAACCCACGACCTCCGACATACGAAACGAGCCATCTGAGCTTTTGTAGTTGTAGTGTCTGTGTGTGTGTGTGTATTATGTCAAGGGGAATAACTCTGTATGTCTTGTTATACATTACTTTTGTATGAGCATGCGCAGTGGTAGAAATAAAAGAGCATGGTTTACGAAACCGGTTGTGTTCATTTTGTCATGTCAAGAAACAGATCCAACAAATGGCGACGAGGATGAAACAAGGATGAAACAAGATATGAAACTGAAAGGAAGTATATGGGGACATTGAAAACTGTATGTTTTATGAACTGTCACACATTTTTAAATAATGGCAACTGCAATTTCTGACCTGGGGGGTGTCCCACAGTTTGATTGCCACGGGGATCCATCGTCAACTGGTACAAGATGGACAAGATGGAGGCGGTCATTTGAGTTTTTTTCTGGTTGGGAAAGGAGTCAAAGATGCTGAGCAAAGTAAGGCACTGCTGTTACATTGCGCTGGTCCGAAAGTACAGGACATATTTTTCACATTTCCCACAGTTGAACCGGAAACGGTGTACACTGTTGCATTAAAGCAATTGGACAATTATTTCAAACCGAAAGTTAATGTTACATATGAAAGACACGTGTTTCGGAAAATGAAACAGTCCCCCACAGAAACAATTGATCAATATGTTACAAGGCTTCGTCAGCAAGCTGATTACTGTGAATTTACAGACGTTGATATCGAGATTAGAGATCAAGTAATAGCAGAATGCACGTCAAGTTCTCTGAGAACGAAACTTCTAGAAAGAGGGAAGGAATTGAAGTTGGGTGATCTTCAGTTAATTGCGAGATCAAGAGAGACTAGCTCATTACAAGCTGACAAAATGCGTCAAGAGGAAGTATCTGTAAATAAAGTTAGTAAACGAGGTCAAGGTCAAAGTTTCAGTCGTAGATCAAGGCCAGTAAAAGATGAGCAAAAGTGTTATCGTTGTAACAAATCTGGACATTTACAAAATAGTTCTGATTGCCCTGCGAAAAACAAGGAGTGCTTCAAATGCCACAAAATTGGACATTTCTCAGTATGTTGTAAAAGCACAAAAACATTTGACAGTGATAAGAAAGGTAGAAACAGTGATAAGAAAGGTAGACACAGGGTTCATTGTGTTGATACAGGGGAAGTTTCCGATACTTCAGATGACTATGCATTTTCGATAGTGGACGACAAACATGTGACGGTCCCTGTGCAGATAGGAGGTGTACCAAACATTGACATGATAATAGATTCAGGGGCTAGCTGTAATATTATTGATGAGCAACTCTGGAAGTATTTGAAACAATCTAAAATTATTTGTGAGTCAAGGAAATGCAACAAACAACTTTTCTCATATGGAAATGATACTCCCTTAAACGTTATTGGCTGTTTTGTTGCCGATATCTTATTTGGAAATGTAACTGTTAAAGCTGATTTTACTGTTATTGAACAGAAAGGACGCGCATTACTAGGTCGCGATACAGCAATGAAGTTAAATGTTTTAAATTTTGGGCCAGACATTTCAGTCAATAGTATAAATGAAACCAATGATATTTTTGTAAAGCACAAAGCATGTTTCGAAGGACTTGGCAAGTTAAAGGATTTTCAACTTGAAATTCCTATTGATAGAAATGTTAAACCTATTGCACAACCACTAAGAAGAATTCCATTTAGTTTGAGGGAAAAGGTTTCAGCTAAACTTCACGAACTAGAATCTCTTGGAGTTATTGAAAAGGCAGAGGGCCCGACACCGTGGATATCACCAGTGGTAATAGTTCCCAAGAAAGATGACATTAGACTTTGTGTGGACATGAGAATGGCAAATACTGCCATCATACGCGAACAACATCCGATACCAACTGTTGATGAAGTGTTGTACGATCTGAACCAGAGTAAAGTGTTCAGTAAACTTGACATCAAGTGGGCATTTCATCAAATTGAACTTAGCGAACAGTCTAGACAAATAACTACGTTTGTCACACATAAGGGTCTTTACCGCTACAAACGGCTAATGTTCGGTATTAGCTGTGCCCCAGAAATGTATCAAAGAGTCATACAACAAGCGTTACAAGGATGTGAAGGAGTTCGGAATATATTCGATGACATTATTGTTCATGGTGCAGATGAGGAACAACATAACATCCGACTAGAAAAGTTATTACAGTGTATTCAGCAGAAGGGTTTGACTCTAAACAAAGATAAATGTAAAATTAAAATGGGTGAATTTGAATTCATGGGTCATTTGCTGTCTGCACGAGGTATAGGTCCGACGCAATCTAAAATTGAGGCAGTCGCGAAAGCGCGTATTCCAGAATCGGCATCTGAAATTTTCTCGGACTTGTAAATTATTCAGCGCGTTTCATACCGGATCTAGCAACAGTTTCAGAACCACTTAGAAAACTGACTAAGAAAGGTGTTACTTTTCAGTGGAAGAAATCGCAGCAACACGCTTTCGACGAGTTAAAAACAAGGTTGACAAACGCTGACACATTGGGTTATTTCGACCGAAATGCAAAGACAGTTGTAGTAACCGATGCATCGCCAGTAGGACTGGGTAGTGTTCTAGTGCAAGAACAAAACGGTGAATACCGAGTTATTTGTTACGCGAGTCGCACGTTAAGTGATGTTGAGAAAAGGTATTCTCAAACCGAGAAAGAAGCGCTAGGTATTGTCTGGGCTTGTGAAAGATTTCACATGTACTTGTTCGGTACTAAATTTGAGTTATGGACTGATCATAAGCCGTTAGAGTTTATTTACTCTGAAAGGTCTAAACCGAGTGCGCGTATCGAACGCTGGGTCCTTAGGTTACAACCGTACAAGTTTATCGTGAAACATATTCCAGGTAAATCGAACATAGCGAATTCGTTATCCAGATTAACTATGGTAGACGCGAACGTTGAAGATCAGAAATGTTCTGAAGAATCCGTTGATTATGTGAAATTTGTAGCTAACTCTGCAACACCCTGTGCGTTGACTACTTCCGAGATAGAACGTGCATCCGCACACGACGCTGAGCTAAGAAATTTGCGGAAATGTATCAGAAATAATATGTGGAAAAGAGTAGAAAACCCGAAATATCTCTTTGTACGTAATGAACTATGCGTAATAGGTAATTTGATATTACGAGGAACGCGTATTGTAATTCCTAGTAGTATGCGTAATCATGTTTTGGAAATTGCGCATGAAGGACATCCAGGCATTGTTATGATGAAGAGACGTCTTCGTACTAAAGTATGGTGGCCTGGTATCGATCGCGAATCTGAAAAATTTTTGTAAATCTTGTCATTCTTGTCAGGTTGTTGGTTTGCCACCACCACAAGAACCATTGCAAACTACCGAGTTACCCGCAGGACCATGGCAACATATCGCTGCCGACTTGATGACACCGTCGTTGCCATCAGGTGACCATTTGTTCGTTGTCGTCGATTACTATAGTCGATATGTAGAAGTTGAAGTTTTGAAATCTACCACTACCGATAAAATTATAAAGAGTTTACACCGGATGTTTTTAACGCATGGACTTCCGCTTAAAATATCGACCGATAATGGACCTCAATTTATATCAGAACAGTTTGCAAATTATTTGTTAGAACAGGGTATTAGTCATCATAAAGTCACACCGATTTGGCCACAAGCCAACGGAGAGGTTGAAAGGCAAAATCGTTCTTTGCTCAAACGAATTCAAATTTCACAGATTGAGAAACGAGACTGGAGAGACGAGCTAGATAGATATCTCATTATGTATAGAACTACACCGCATAGTTCTACAGGAGTAAGTCCTGCCGAACTTTTGTTTCACCGGAAGTTGCGAACACGTTTGCCAGGTATCGATGAACATACCGATGATATAGAAGTACTAGATCGCGACGAAGAAAAGAAGGAAAAGGGAAAGTTATATACCGACACACGTAGAAATGCTCGCGAAAGTAACATTGAAATAGGGGATTCTGTACTTGTTAAGCAGAAGCGAGAAAGTAAGTTAAGTAGCACATTTGATTCGGAACCGTATCGTATTGTTGAGAAACATGGTAGTAAATGCACTGTCGAATCTGCTGAAGGTGTACAATATTCGAGAAATTCAAGTCACATTAAGAAATTGTTAGGTCATGAAGAGATAGTTGAGCCTATGCCTATTGTTAAACAGCAGACTCATGAATTGCCAAATAATGGGGAAAATCAATTGTCTGACACATGTGAGAGTGATGTACAAGAGGATAAAATTGGACACGGTGATTTGTCAAGTAAAACAGTTTTGAGTGATGAAAATCTTGAAATAAATACACGTCCAATAAGGACAAGAAAATTTTCTCAAAAGTTTGAAGACTTTGTCTTAGGTTGACAGTATATATATATTTTTGTCTGATTTTTGTTTTTATTTTTAGAAAGATTTTCAAGATTAGAAAATGACATTTAATTTACTGGTTAAATGTGTAATGACACTAGATGTGTTGATGACATTATGTGTGCATAATTGTGTTTTATTATGTGTTTATATTATTGTCCAAAAAAGGGAGGGATTGTAGTGTCTGTGTGTGTGTGTGTATTATGTCAAGGGGAAAAACTCTGTATGTCTTGTTATACATTACTTTTGTATGAGCATGCGCAGTGGTAGAAATAAAAGAGCATGGTTTACGAAACCGGTTGTGTTCATTTTGTCATGTCAAGAAACAGATCCAACAATAGTGGTCACAAGTCCCGGCCTCAATATGCATAAAGCACCTGTAGAGCAAATAAATACGCTCATATATACATTGTTCCAAAAAACGTACAAAACATGGATTAAGAAAACACAAAACAACAAAGGTCCTTAAATTAGCACAAAATCATTTTCTAAATGCGTACATAAACTCCCTTGTCCCCCTTTTTGAATGGTGTTTTCACTTATATCGAGCCGGTGAGTTCAGGCAGAGGAAACAGGAAACCCTGCAGAAACAGGTTCCTTAGCAAAATTTTGATTATTTAAAACTTTATTCATACTAGTATATAAAAAACATGCAGAATATGTAGATTTATTTAGTAGATTACATACTAGATTTAGATCTAGATTTTCTCTATTCTATATAACATTATTATGGGTTTTTTTTTGCTTGATTGAAATACATGTATTCTCTTCAACAAAAAGATTATAGCGCGCATTTATAGATTTTATGAAAGCATTTGATAAGGTATGGAGAGAAGGGTTATTGCTCAAATTTATTGGTTATTAGAAAAACGGAAATTGGTTTAGCGTTATTGAAAATATGTATGACTCGATTAAATCATGTATTGTTAAAGTTGCAGAACAAATGTGAATATAAGAGCGATATTGGAATCGGACAAGTAAAAATGTAATTTTATCCGGCCATTTCTTAATGCAGAGTGCTCGGTGAACGAACAGTTACTACATTTTTCCAAATCTTGGTCAGAATAGGCCGAGGTTCTAACGCATATCTGAAGTACGTTACTTATTCAACATTGCAGCGTTCAACATTGAATAAGTAAACAGTTACTTATTCAACATTCGCAAATATTTTCATTTCATTTATAAAACTTCAAATGAAACAAATTTTATCACATTTCACTATTAAATGTCACTACCAAGTATGGTTTCCCCCAGTGCCTCGGAACACATTGGCTTAAAGCTTCAATATAAGCCCATAACATTATACAGTGTATTTTATATAGACGGAAAATAAAGAGCCTGGGCAAAGTGAAGCTTTCACTGTGCTCGGAATTTCGAAATATCATTTTGTACTACTATGCTTAGGCAATGTCACTACCAAGTATGGTTACGTCCAGTGCCTCGGAACACATTGGCTTAAAGCTTCAATATAAGCCTATACCATTATACAGTGTATTTTATATAGACGGAAAATAAAGATCCTGGGCAAAGTGAAGCTTTCACTGTGCTCGGAATTTTAAAATATCATTTTGTACTACTATGCATAGGCAATGTCACTACCAAGTATGGTTACCCCCAGTGCCTCGGAACACACTGGCTTAAAGCTTCAATATAAGCCCATACCATTATACAGTGCATTTCATATAGACATAAAGTAAAGAGCCTGGGCAAAGTAAAGCTTTCACTGGCTCAGAATTTTGCAATATCATTTTGTACTACTATGCTTAGGCAATGTCACTACCAAGTATGGTTATCCCCAGTGCCTCGGAACACATTGGCTTAAAGCTTCAATATAAGCCCATACCGTTATACAGTGTATTTTATATAGACGGAAAATAAAAGTGCCTTAGCAAAGTAAAGCTTTCACTGTGCTCGGAATTTCGAAATAGCATTTTGTACTACTATGCTTAGGCAATGTCACTACCAAGTATGGTTACCCCCAGTGCCTCGGAACATATTGGCTTAAAGCTTCAATATAAGCCTATACCATTATACAGTGTATTTTATATAGACGCCCGAGTGCCTATATAAGTGCCTGAGCAAAGTGAAGCTTTCACTGTGCTCGAAATTTCGAAATATTATTTTGTACTACTATGCTTAGGCAATGTTACTACCAAGTATGGTTACCCCAGGTGCCTCGGAACACATTGGCTTAAAGCTTCAATGTAGGCCTATACCATTATACAGTGTATTTTATATAGACGGAAAATAAAGTGCCTGAGCAAAGTGAAGCTTTCAATGTGCTCGGAATTTCGAAATATCATTTTGTACTACTATGCTTAGACAATGCCACTACCAAGTATGGTTACGCCCAGAGCCTCGGAACACATTGGCGTAAAGCTTTAATATAAACCTATACCATTTTACAGTGTATTTTATAAAGGCGGAAAATAAAGTGCCTGATCAAAGTGAAGCTTTCACGGAGCTCGGAATTTCGAAATATCATTTTGTACTACTATGCTTAGGCAATTTCACTAGCAAGTATGGTTACCCCCAGTGCCTCGGAACACATTGGCTTAAAGCTTCAATATAAGCCCATAACATTATACAGTGCATTTCATATAGACATAAAGTAAAGAGCCTGGGCAAAGTGAAGCTTTCACTGTGCTCGGAATTTCGAAATATCATTTTGTACTAATATGCTTAGGCAATGTCACTACCAAGTATGGTTACCCCCAGTTCCTCGGAACACATTGGCTTAAAGCTTCAATATAAGCCCATAACATTATACAGTGTATTTTATATAGACGGTAAATAAAGATCCTGGGCAAAGTGAAGCTTTCACTGTACTCGGAATTTCAAAATATCATTTTGTACTACTATGCATAGGCAATGTCACTACCAAGTATGGTTACCCCCAGTGCCTCGGAACACATTGGCTTAAAGCTTCAATATAAGCCCATACCATTATACAGTGCATTTCATATAGACATAAAGTAAAGAGCCTGGGCAAAGTAAAGCTTTCACTGGCTCAGAATTTTGCAATATCATTTTGTACTACTATGCTTAGGCAATGTCACTACCAAGTATGGTTACGCCCAGGTGCCTCGGAACACATTGGCTTAAAGCTTCAATATAAGCCCATAACATTATACAGTGTATTTTATATAGACGGAAAATAAAGAGCCTGGGCAAAGTGAAGCTTTCACTGTGCTCGAAATTTCAAAATATCATTTTGTACTACTTTGCTTAGGCAATGTCACTACCAAGTATGGTTACCCCCAGTGCCTCGGAACACATTGGCTTAAAGCTTCAATATAAGCCCATAACATTATACAGTGCATTTCATATAGACATAAAGTAAAGAGTCTGTGCAAAGTGAAGCTTTCACTGTGCTCGGAATTTCGAAACATCATTTTGTACTACTATGCTTAGGCAATGTTACTACCAAGTATGGTTACCCCAGGTGCCTCGGAACACATTGGCTTAAAGCTTCAATGTAGGCCTATACCATTATACAGTCTATTTTATATAGACGTAAAATAAAGTGCCTGAGCAAAGTGAAGCTTTCAATGTGCTCGAAATTTCGAAATATCATTTTGTACTACTATGCTTAGGCAATGTCACTACCAAGTATGGTTACCCCCAGTGCCTCGGAACACATTGGCTTAAAGCTTTAATATAAGCCTATACCATTATACAGTGTATTTTATAAAGGCGGAAAATAAAGTGCCTGATCAAAGTGAAGCTTTCACTGTGCTCGGAATTTCGAAATATCATTTTGTACTACTATGCTTAGGCAATGTCACTAGCAAGTATGGTTACCCCTAGTGCCTCGGAACACATTGGCTTAAAGCTTCAATATAAGCCCATAACATTATACAGTGCATTTCATATAGACATAAAGTAAAGAGCCTGGGCAAAGTGAAGCTTTCACTGTGCTCGGAATTTCGAAATATCATTTTGTACTACTATGCTTAGGCAATGTCACTACCAAGTATGGTTACCCCCAGTGCCTCGGAACACATTGGCTTAAAGCTGCAATATAAGCCCATAACATTATACAGTGTATTTTATATAGACGGAAAATAAAGATCCTGGGCAAAGTGAAGCTTTCACTGTACTCGGAATTTCGAAATATCATTTTGTACTACTATGCTTAGGCAATGTCACTACCAAGTATGGTTACCCCCAGTGCCTCGGAACACATTGGCTTAAAGCTTCAATATAAGCCCATACCATTATACAGTGCATTTCATATAGACATAAAGTAAAGAGCCTGGGCAAAGTGAAGCTTTCACTGTGCTCGGAATTTCGCAATATCATTTTGTACTACTATGCTTAGGCATACGCCCAGGTGCCTCGGAACACATTGGCTTAAAGCTTCAATATGAGCCCATAACATTATACAGTGTATTTTATATAGACGGAAAATAAAGAGCCTGGGCAAAGTGAAGCTTTCACTGTGCTCGAAATTTCAAAATATTATTTTGTACTACTATGCTTAGGCAATGTTACTACCAAGTATGGTTACCCCCAGTGCCTCGGAACACATTTGCTTAAAGCTTCAATATAAGCCCATAACATTATACAGTGTATTTTATATAGACGGAAAATAAAGATCCTGGGCAAAGTGAAGCTTTCACTGTACTCGGAATTTCAAAATATCATTTTGTACTACTATGCATAGGCAATGTCACTACCAAGTATGGTTACCCCCAGTGCTTCGGAACACATTTGCTTAAAGCTTCAATATAAGCCCATACCATTATACAGTGCATTTCATATAGACATAAAGTAAAGAGCCTGGGCAAAGTGAAGCTTTCACTGTGCTCGGAATTTCGCAATATCATTTTGTACTACTATGCTTAGGCAATGTCACTACCAAGTATGGTTACCCCCAGTGCCTTGAAACACATTTGTTTAAAGCTTCAATATAAGCCCATAACATTATACAGTGCATTTCATATAGACATAAAGTAAAGAGTCTGGGCAAAGTGAAGCTTTCACTGTGCTCGGAATTTCGAAATATCATTTTGTACTACTATGCTTAGGCAATGTTACTACCAAGTACGTTACCCCAGGTGCCTCGGAACACATTGGCTTAAAGCTTCAATGTAGGCCTATACCATTATACAGTGTATTTTATATAGACGGAAAATAAAGTGCCTGAGCAAAGTGAAGCTTTCAATGTGCTCGGAATTTCGAAATATCATTTTGTACTACTATGCTTAGGCAATGCCACTACCAAGTATGTTTACGCCCAGTGCCTCGGAACACATTGGCGTAAAGCTTTAATATAAGCCTATACCATTATACAGTGTATTTTATAAAGGCGGAAAATAAAGTGCCTGATCAAAGTGAAGCTTTCACTGTGCTCGGAATTTCGAAATATCATTTTGTACTACTATGCTTAGGCAATGTCACTAGCAAGTATGGTTACCCCCAGTGCCTTGGAACACATTGGCGTAAAGCTTTAATATAAGCCTATACCATTATACAGTGTATTTTATAAAGGCGGAAAGTAAAGTGCCTGATCAAAGTGAAGCTTTCACTGTGCTCGGAATTTCGAAATATCATTTTGTACTACTATGCTTAGGCAATTTCACTAGCAAGTATGGTTACCCCCAGTGCCTCGGAACACATTGGCTTAAAGCTTCAATATAAGCCAATAACATTATACAGTGCATTTCATATAGACATAAAGTAAAGAGCCTGGGCATAGTGAAGCTATCACTGTGCTCGGAATTTCGAAATATCATTTTGTACTACTATGCTTAGGCAATGTCACTACCAAGTATGGTTACCCCCAGTGCCTCGGAACACATTGGCTTAAAGCTTCAATATAAGCCCATAACATTATACAGTGTATTTTATATAGACGGAAAATAAAGATCCTGGGCAAAGTAAAGCTTTCACTGTGCTCGGAATTTCAAAATATCATTTTGTACTACTATGCATAGGCAATGTCACTACCAAGTATGGTTACCCCCAGTGCCTCGGAACACATTGGGTTAAAGCTTCAATATAAGCCTATAACATAATGCAGTGCATTTCATATAGACATAACGTAAAGAGCCTGGTCAAAGTGACGCTTTTTCTGTGCTCGAAATTTCGAAATAACATTTTGTACTACTATGCTTAGGCAATGTCACTACCAAGTATGGTTACCCCAGGTGCCTCGGAACACATTGGCTTAAAGCTTCAATGTAAGCCTATACCATTATACAGTGTATTTTATATAGACGGAAAATAAAAAGTGCCTTAGCAAAGTAAAGCTTTCACTGTGCTCGGAATTTCAAAATATCATTTTGTACTACTATGCTTAGGCAATGTCACTACCAAGTATGGTTACCCCCAGTGCCTAGGAACACATTGGCTTAAAGCTTCAATATAAGCCCATAACATGATACAGTGTATTTTATATAGACGGAAAATAAAGTGCCTGAGCAAAGTGAAGCTGACCATATCATAAGATACAGGAACGCCACAAAATGAAATTTTTGATCATTGAAGCGTGTTTTTCACCAAAAAGGTACTAATATTTCGAAACATATTTCTTCAAAATGAAATTTTAAACAAATGTATAAAGTTAGATTTAAAAAAAAGCTGCATAAATCAATACATAAAGTTACGACATCAGTTTTCAATTCAGTAAAATCTTTAAAAAATGAAATTCATTTTATGATTGAATTTGACATGCGTTTATAACATTAATCCTTTGGCAGATGAAAATGTATACGTATTTTGATGTATGCTAATGTCGTAAACGCCATGCTTTTGATCATGGGCACTAGATATGTGACGTCACTACCAAGTTCCCGCCGTTCTAAGCAGCAATGTTGTGTTATTCTTTGTTAGCTAAGAAGGTCATTAACACAGAGGGGAAGAATAAAAGAATAGCTTATGGTAATTGTTATAGGGGTTTTTAATTACCATTTGTACGATTTCATATTATGTAAACGTGTTAAAAATGGAAATTTAGTATATACAATTTGTGACACATATAATTTAAGGAGTCACAACTCATGATAGAAATGAAAATTGTTATGATTTAACATGATGAAACCTGATTGAAAACAAAATTAAGTGTGAATAGATATATTATTTATACATATTTTCTTTCGATCTCTAGCACTACTAGACCTTCCCCAACCCCACATCGAAAAACTCAATATGATGGTTTATAGATGCCTCAAAGCGAAGGGTTGTTTCTAGTGCTTAAAAGTAGTCTATGCTTTTCTCCAGACACCTCGCTTTTTCCTATCGTCTCGGAACTGCAACCTAGATTTAAGTAAAAAATTGACTGAGGCAGAAAAAATAAATTATATCACTCTACTTCCATCTGATTCCATTATCATTTATTTATATTTTCATATTGTTTTATGTATCATTTCGATTTTAGGTTTAAATGAATTTAATTTTATGTATAATCAGTGATCACAAAACAATTTCATTGCTTTGTGTTGTTTTGTGCTAAGGTGTTTCCATTATTGACCCCTACTGTCATGTTATTATAAGCTGTGTTAGTTGATGCTAGTGTTAATTCTTTTTTTCTTTTTTTTTTTTTTTTCTTTTTTTTTTATTTTACTTATTTTTAAGTTTGTGTTATTTAATTTGCAGAATCTAGAATCTGAATTAGAATGATCACGTAAATAAATACCATGAAGAAAAAAGACTACCTTACAGTTGAAAATATTGCAAATTGCTTAATTGATAACGATATCTTAAGATTGAAATTGATAAATACAAAAGACGATCCAACATGGAAAAACATTTGCAAAAAATAGAAAACGTATACAGACTTTTTATAAACGACATGAACTAGAGATTATAAATTTCATGGCCGAAAGGTTTGTAATATATTTTATGTTTATTTCAAATTGATGAGCAGTGGTTGTGTGTTCCGAATGGTTACCGCCCGATTAATCGTATATTGAACATAGCAAATTCACACTTAGGAGAGTTATGTAAAAATAATCGTTACGTTTTCTTCAAATATATGTCATATAAGTTATATTTAAAGAAAATAAGCATGTTATCACAGTATTTCACGTTTGTTTAAAAAAATACGAACACCTACTGCAGTTAAATAATGTTACAAATTGTTTATGATTCTACACTAGTGGATGACGTCTCTTTTTTAAGTTACTGTTTATGTATATCATAAGACGGAATACATATGCAGGTTGTAATTCTAAAGTTAAGATTGAAAAAGTGCATCATCCATTATTATATGGATACAGATATTTTTATTTTGTTTCTTACATTTACATCTGTGATGATTTATTGTACCTAACTCTAAGAAGAAATGTATGTCACTCATTCGTAGTCCATGCATATATTCTGAACGTCAGTGAGTGGCTGTTCTGGTGTTGTATGATTAAAACAGCAAAATTAGATTTACAAAACTTCGATCGTTATTCACTTTTTTTGCACGGCTTCAAAGTAATACAGTAAATGTGCGACTTTAATTGTGAACTAAGTTTGCATACAAATCTTTGTTTAACGCTTTAACGGCTTTATGCAATTGGAGTTGAGAAATAATCGTAAAATTTATATTTTGTGTCTGATGTGTGTAAAATGTTTTTGGGTGCAGGACAAATAAATTTTGACAATATACACACTTAAAGCAAGATTTCAAACTTTTATATTTGACCGTTTAGTAGTGATTATGTATTAATGTTATTTTAATGCGACTATTAATTCTTTAATTAAATCGTGATGTTTGCAATATAAACATATTTGAACTGAATTTGATTTTACCGATGAAAAATTGGCTGAAATTTTACCGTTTGCATAATATTTCCCGAATTTAAGAAACTATCACAATATTTTACAAAATATGACATTTCCGAATAGATAGTTGCACTTATGTGCTGGTGACATCTTAATCTTACACTCGAAAGTAAGAAAGAAAATGTGCAATAAGAGTATTTGGATTTTACACAGATTGACATTTGATTTGCATACATAGCAAAACATTTCAAAACAACTGCAATGTTTTGCAATTGTTTTGACATACCTTTAACTTCAATGTTTAATGTTAGTACAAATTTGTTTTCTCTATTTTTGTAATGTGTAACATGGTATCGATGATGTCGAATTAATATATATATAAATCACGTTTGTAATGTCAAACTTCAAACCAAGTATGTTTCTGGAATGGAATTTTATATCAAACCACAAACGTTTTACAGAAACGCAGTGTGGCGTATTGCAATTATATACCATCAACGGCTAAATTAATATCTAAAGAATATTTATGTCTAAAACTGTACACACCTGTCATTTTTAAATTGTTATTGTCTTTTGCTCGTCCAAAAAATAATGAGAGATGCATATGCGATCTTGAGTAATGTGAAATTCACATTAAAGTCACAACTTTTTCTCATCGACGTATCCAAGGATAGAAAACAGATAAACAGATAAAATTTATTAGTGTGTGTGTGTGTGTGTGTGTGTGTGTGCGCGTGTGTGTGTGTGAATTAAGTTATTATATTATATATCATTTGACCAAATTGCTCCATCTTGTAAAAAACAAAAACAAACACACTAATCCATGTCCGAATCACAATCCAGAAGCAAAGTAAACATTTTGGAACTGACAAGTAAGGTAAGACACGCGAACTTTCACCAGGGAAGTGAGGCCGTGTGCTTCGGAAGGGTAAGCACCTCCTGTTTAGCTAGCTACACCCGCCACGTGTGTAATCAAAATTCAGTGAAAGGAACATGGAACTATGGGACGTCAAATATATCCAGGGCAATCCTGCACACAGAGACGTCAAACTTATCAACAATACTGTGATGACGGCCACTAAAGTTTTTGAGGGCTTTGATAAGATTAGGCTTGCAATATCCATGCGTCAACAATTCGGTTGCAAACAGCCTACTTTGTTGTACAAAGTCTCCGTAGTGGCAACAGGCTCTTCCATAGCGTATATATTTGGAAACAAATACACCATTTAAGCAGGAGAAGCTCGTATATTGCTGCATAGAAAAGTTGACAATAGAAAAATTGAAGTCATCACGTTTGTCATAAAGTTTCAAATGCAGTCTCTAGTGTCCGTCATAATTCAGGTATAAGTCTAAATATGAAAAAGAACTTAAGGAATCAGTCGTGTCTCACTAGGATAGATGGCATTTACATGGTATCCAAATTTAGGATTGTTAAGAGACAGAACGCAATCTATATTTTGATAAACGTATTTTTGTATAAGTGGTTTTAGAATGAGGAAATTAAAATTTTGATAACAATTTATGCAAATGTCATGAAAGTCATTATATCGTTTCAGAATTGTGTCTGGATATATGCGGCACATTATTATAAATGATACATATACATGTATTTGTTTTTTTTAACATAAACATGTCATTATGTTATAAAGTATAATTGTTTTGATAATTGTTTTGATAACATTCGACAAAATTTAATGAAATTAATAGTGGTTCTATTGGTTTCTTTTAATATTCTCATCAATAGCCAGTTCATATCATAGGGATTACATTTCGTTTAATATAATAACTAATTTATTAGATTGATTTTCAGAATTATACACTACAAAATAATGTACACAACTGCGGAATATATATACTTACCTATGCAAGATGTTTAGTTGAAGGGACATCGTTATGCTTTTCACAGGTATTTTGATATATCCCTATTATTTAACGATGTAAAATATTACTAAAGAAAGACAAAGAAAAAATGATTGTTTTGTATCTTCAGAGTTAGAATTACCATGACAACTTTAGTAATCCACAGTGTGGTTTTTAGCATTTAAAAGAATGTAAGAGTTCAATTAAATGTTTTGGGTATTAGATCGCTGTTGCTTGAAACTATACAAATTTAAAAAATTCTATATGTTACTATTTATATATGTATCAAAAACAAACATACTTATCCATTTCCGAATCACAATCCAGAAGCAAAGTAAAAACTTTGGAACTGACAAGTTATAATATAAAATGTTTCATCTTGAGAAAACGGTGAATTTTTGGTAAATTAATTTGTTTTTTTTCCTATTTGAATTAAATTTAAGAGAAAAAAAAATCAACAAATGAAAATTTTACTTATTTCCGACCATGTCTCCGTTCCATTATTTCTGCTGTTTTGATTAGATTGTTGAATTTTCTCCAAAATGAAAATTTTATTGTCAAAAACTTTAAATTCTTCTAAAGCCGAGACTTACAAGATTTTTTAATCTGTCATTATTTGATGTATTATTACGAAATTAATAAAAATGGTGAAGGAAATATTTCGCTGTAGATTTTTTGGGACTGAAAACTTTTATTGCAATTTATGTTGTTTCAATTGACATATCTTGCGACAAAATGGATTTAAAAAAAATATACGCAGTTTTGCAATGGCGATTACTCTAAAAGTATGCTATCGACAAGAGATAAAGTATTTTAGGTAAATAGGTAAAAATTCTAGCAACAACGATTTTTATGCCAATTATCGATTCTAACGATAGTGAAGTATGTTTTAATGCTAATTATTGATCATTTGATTAATTTATTGATAGAGTTTGATAAAAAAGGCCAGAAGACGAATAAGAATGGAGTTGTATTCAAGAAAGTTACAAAATATGTTAGCATAGTAAGTTATTTCTCGACACACATGCAATTATATTTGTTTACCCAAACAATGATTGCAATTCATTGTTCATGTGGTGTTCTGAATATACATATGTTTCACATACCTACTTACAACTGTGATCATCCTACATAAATAACAAAACGAGAAGTTTGCGTCGTTTCATATTTACACGTAATACATACACTTTTTAATAAAACCAGCAAAGCTTATTTCATATCAAGACAATTTTCAACGAATATTAGAAAAAAAACGGTACGTAGCGTACATTAATTAAATGGTTTTTTTCATTCAACAAACTATGTCTAATACTGCGATTTTTTTTAGATTTGATTACTGTATAGCGAAATATAACAGTTTTGCCTCTGCCTACTTTGTGTACTGTGTGTTAAAAATTAAAATACCGGAAGATTTAACCAAGGAAGATGAATAGACAGAATAAAAACTTTCTTGTTATATCATTAACATGTTAAATATTAAGTATGGCAAAGCTAACACCTGTTTGCGTTATGTCTGGCACTAATGTTGTATTATAATGCCAAAACATATAATAGGCTGTTAAATTCTGCATAAGAAAATCACCGAAACTAATAGAAGTTACTACAATGATTAAAATGTTAGAATATTCATGACAATGCATGACATTTGTGAGATATTACTATTTTTATACTGTTGTCTAAATCAAACCATATTCATAACAATCAGAACTTTTTTAGACATATAATTCCAGTGTTAATGAATAATTTTAATAAATCTTATATCTTTAAAATATTGAAGTATCGTTATCATAAGGTAAAACTCAATAGACTTCAGAGAAAAAAAACTATGTAGACATTCAAAGTTGGTAATGATATTTTAAAATTCCGAGCACAGTGAAAGCTTCACTTTGCTCAGGCTCTTTACTTTCTGTCTATATAAAATAAACTGTATAATGGTATAGGCTTATATTGAAGCTTTAAGCCAATGTGTCCCGAGGCACTGGACGTAACCATACTTGGTAGTGACATTGCCTAAGCATAGTAGTACAAAATGATATTTCGAAAGTCCGAGCACAGTGAAAGCTTCACTTTGCTCAGGCACTTTATTTTCCGTCTATATAAAATACACTGTATAATGGTATGGGCTTACATTGAAGCTTTAAGCCAATGTGTTCCGAGGCACTGGGGGTAACCATACTTGGTAGTGACATTGCCTAAGCATAGAAATACAAAATGATATTTCGAAATTTTGAGCACAGTGAAAGCTTCACTTTGCTCAGGCAAATTACTTTCCGTCTTTATGAAATACAGTATATAATGGTATGGGCTTATATTGAAGCTTTAAGCCAATGTGTTCCGAGGCACTGGGGATAACCATACTTGGTAGTGACATTGCCTAAGCATAGTAGTACAAAATGATATTTCGAAATTCCGAGCACAGTGAAAGCTTCACTTTGCTCAGGCAAATTACTTTCCGTCTATATAAAATACACTGTATAATGGTATTGGCTTATATTGAAGCTTTAAGCCAATGTGTTACGAGGCACGGGTGTAACCATACTTGGTAGTGACATTGCCTAAGCACAGTAGTACAAAATGATATTTTGAAATTTCGAGCACAATGAAAGCTTCACTTTGCTCAGGCACTTTATTTTCCGTCTATATAAAATACACTGTATAACGGTATGGGCTTATATTGAAGCTTTAAGCCAATGTGTTCCGAGGCACTGGGGGTAACCATTCTTGGTAGTGACATTGCCTAAGCACAGTAGTACAAAATGATATTTCAAAATTTCGAGCACAGTGAAAGCTTACTTTGTTTAGCTCTTTATTTTCCGTCTATATAAAATACACTGTATAATGGTATAGGCTTACATTGAAGCTTTAAGCCAATGTGTTATGAGGCTCTGGGGGTAACCATACTTGGAAGTGACATTGCCTAAGCATAGTAGTACAAAATGATATTTCGAAATTCCGAGCACAGTGAAAGCTTTACTTTGCTCAGGCATTTTATTTATCGGCTATATAAAATACACTGTATAATGGTATAGGCTTATATTGAAGCTTTAAGCCAATGTGTTCCGAGGCACTGGGGGTAACCATACTTGGTAGTGACATTGCCTAAGCATAGTAGTACAAAATGATATTTCGAAATTCCGAGCACAGTGAAAGCTTCAATTTGCCAAGGCTCTTTATTTTCTGTCTATATAAAATACACTGTATAATGGTATAGGCTTACATTGAAGCTTTAAGCCAATGTGTTCCGAGGCACTGGGGATAACCATACTTGGTAGTGACATTGCCTAAGTATAGTAGTACAAAATATATTTCGAAATTCTAACCACAGAGAAAGCTTCACTTTGTTTAGCCACTTTATTTTCCGTCTATATAAAATACACTGTATAATTGTATAGGCTTACATTGAAGCTTGAAACCAATGTGTTCCAATGCACTGGGGATAACCATACTTGGTAGTGACATCGCCTAAGGATAGTAGTACAAAATGATATTTCGAAATTCCGAGCACAGTGAAAGCTTACTTTGCTTAGGCACTTTTATTTTCCGTCTATATAAAATACACTGTATAATGGAATAGGCTTACATTGAAGCTTTAAGCCAATGTGTTCGAGGCACTTGGGTAACCATACTTGGTAGTGACATTGCCTAAGCATAGTAATACAAAAAGATATTTCGAAATTCCGAGCACAGTGAAAGCTTCACTTTGCTCAGGCTCTTTACTTTATATCTATATGAAATGCACTGTATAATGGTATGGGCTTATATTGAAGCTTTAAGCCAATGTGTTCCGAGGCACTGGGAGTAACCATTCTTGGTAGTGACATTGCCTAAGCATAGTAGTACAAAATGATATTTCGATATTTTGAGCAAAGTGAAAGCTTCACTTTGCTTAGCCACTTTATTTTCCGTCTATATAAAATACACTGTATAATGGTATGGGCTTATATTGAAGCTTTAAGCCAATGTGTTCCGAGGCACTGGGCGTAACCATACTTGGTAGTGACATTGCCTAAGCATAGTAGTACAAAATGATATTTCGAAATTCCGAGCACAGTGAAAGCTTCACTTTGCTCAGGCTCTTTACTTTATGTCTATATAAAATACACTGTATAATGTTATGGGCTTATATTGAAGCTTTAAGCCAATGTGTTCCGAGGCACTGGGCGTAACCATACTTGGTAGTGACATTGCCTAAGCATAGTAGTACAAAATGATATTCGAAATTCCGAGCACAGTGAAAGCTTCACTTTGCTCAGGCTCTTTACTTTATGTCTATATAAAATACACTGATAATGTTATGGGCTTATATTGAAGCTTTAAGCCAATGTGTTCCGAGGCACCTGGGGTAACCATACTTGGTAATGACATTGCCTGAGCATAGTATTACAAAATGATATTTCGAAATTTCGAGCACAGTGAAAGCTTCACTTTGCTCAGGCTCTTTACTTTATGTCTATATAAAATACACTGTATAATGTTATGGGCTTATATTGAAGCTTTAAGCCAATGTGTTCCGAAGCACTGGGGGTATCCATACTTGGTAGTGACATTTAATAGTGAAATGTGATAAAATTTGTTTTATTTGAATATTTTATAAATGAAATGAAAATATTTGTTAATGTTGAATAAGTAACTGTTTACTTATTCAATGTTGAACGCTGCAATGTTGAATAAGTAACGTACTTCAGGTATCCTACATATAAATAGGTCAATCTTCAATTGACATTCCTAATTGTATTTAAAAAGCATGTACTGTGCCGAAAATGAACATCCGGTAGAAAAGTATGCAAGTTCTACCTAAAATCACACGATCGGTCATTTATAGCCCGGCAAGTGACATGAGTAAAAAGTTATTTTTTCGTGAATAATCTAATCCATGTCCGAATCACAATCCAGAAGCAAAGTAAAAACTTTAGAACTGACAAGTCAGGTTAGACGCGTGAACTTCCACCAGGGATTGAGACCGGGTGCTCCGGCAGGGTAAGGGTAAGGTTTAGCTAGCTACACCCATCACGTTTGTTATCAAAATTGATTGAAAGGTACATGGAACTATGAGACGTCAAATATATCCAGAGTAATCCTGGACACAGAGAAATCAAACTTATTAACAATACTGCGATGACGTCCATAAAACTTTTTGAGGGCCTTGACAAGCCTAGGTTTGCAATATCCCTGAGTCAACAATTTATTTGCAAGTGTCTGCTCCGTTGTATACAGTTCCCGTAGTAGGAACAAGCTCTACCATAGCGTAGTAATTGGGAAACAAATACACCATAAGCAGGAGAAGCAGGTATATTGCTACATAGAAAAGGAAAGTTGACAATAGAAAAATTGAAGTCATTACGTTTGTTCAACCAACCAACCCTGCCAAACTTTTGAATAGAAGGGTGCTTATTTTGGACTAGAATACCTTTCACGTGATGCTAATTAAATATTTATTGTCTTTGATACTTTGCCATAAATGCCATTTTTAGTAACAGTTTGATGGCAAAATTGCAAATAAGCGTATGTCGCTGTGCCTAGCAGCGCTTTTGTTTGAACGATAGAGAAAAGTGATGTTCTGTAAGAAAATTTTGAATGAAATCAAACGTGGTGGCCATGTAGAAAAAATTTCTTAATCATCTTCGAGTTCTTTTTATGATATTAAAATAACTACTGTGCATAAAGGCTATTTTGAACATACATATATTACGATTAAATTTTTATTTCTATTTTATGCTAACATTTTAATTATATTTCAACACAAAAAAGAGAGACCTATGTGGAAAAAAATATGTTTTCTTTTAAATCAGTCTATGTGAGTGTGTGCATACCATAAATTTTGACCTTTTTCAATAAAATCAAAATGGTTAAGTAAAAATACACATATTAGGTACCTCATTGATTATTTGTAGGTCGTCCAGGTGTGAATTGTCTTGATTCAATTAGGCAGGTAAAAGTTACATTCATTTGTAATTTGAGGCCCAAATGGATAGCTGTAACACAGATCTTGTGACACAAATGTGATATTTTTTATATACAGACGTTAACCAAAACATGCAGCATTGACAAAAATATAATTTTTTGTTAGGTCTCTGAATAATTGGATAAATATGCACTGTTAATTTTTCTAAGCAATTTTTTATTAAAATGTAATTTAAAATATTCTATGTTCAAAATAGTCTTTATGCACAGTAAATAAATGTGTCACACTCAGTCAGTGAAACAAACAACAGTCGACGTCATAACTATATCATAAGTACAAGTTAAATATCGTAGAATAACTAATCCGAAATAACGAAAAAAAAAACTACTGCAGATATACGAAAGACTAGTAAATATGATTTAGAATATTCACGACCAATTATATGTTTTGCACAAGTTCCCATACTAGAGAGGAAAGACGTCATGGTAACATTTATCAGGGAACCCCCTATTCTGGCTTGGCATGAATTTATTTGATGTCTCATAAATATTTGATACATCTGGCTTGATGATATTTATACCCCACTGCAAACTAGTTTGAGGGGGTATGTGGGTATTACCGTGTATGTCTTCTGTCTGTACGTCTGTTCGTGTAAATCGTATCCGGGCCATATCTTATAATTGCTTTGGACGCCTTTTCATAAAACTTCACATGAATAATCTTCATGGTTCAAAGATGTGTCATGACTTTGAACAAAGGTCATATTACATTAAACCCTTGTCGGTATTGGTATTGTTTTCATGCACGACTGATTTTGAATATGGTCTGTAGGTGACTAGGCTGAAGTGAGCCGACAATAACAGCCGACAATAACTTTGAGCCGACAATAAAGCCAGCCGACAATAAATAGGGTGCGTTCGGATCTGTTATTCAGAAAAATAAATTACCAATGGGTGCATGTATTTTTTTCTATCAGGTGTATATAGTCCGGTACTGGCAATAATTGTTAGGGGGGTCGAATCTGAGGTTGCAAATTGTCAGTTGTGAAGATAATACATAAAATGAAAAATGAAGAAACGATTTATTGAATGTGAAATTCTGGAAATTCTACGTTATGATATCTTAGCAAATTCGTGTATAGACAGTGTTAAGGGTACCGTATTAGGTGTATATAGTCCGGTGATTGCAATAATTGTTAGTGGGATCGAACCCGGGGCTGCAGATTATCAGAGGTAGAGATAATACATGAAACGAACAATAAAGATACGGCTTTTTGAATGTGAAATTCTCGAAATTCTACGTTATGATCTCTTAGTAAATTTGTGTATAGACAGTGTTAAGGGTACCCTATTAGGTGTATATAGCCCGGTCCTGGCAATAATTGTTAGGGGGATCGAACCCGAGGCTGCAAATTATCAGAGGTAGAGATAATACATGAAACGAACAATGAAGATACGGCTTTTTGAATGTGAAATTCTCGAAATTCTACGTTATGATCTCTTAGCAAATTTGTGTATAGACAGTGTTAAGGGTACTCTATTAGGTGTATATAGTCCGGTCCTGGCAATAATTGTTAGGGGGATCGAACCCGGGGCTGCAGATTATCAGAGGTAGAGATAATACATGAAACGAACAATAAAAATACGGCTTTTTGAATGTGAAATTCTCGAAATTCTACGTTATGATCTCTTAGCAAATTTGTGTATAGACAGTGTTAAGGGTCCCTTATTAGGTGTATATAGTCCGGTGATGGCAATAATTGTTAGGGTGATCGAACCCGTGACTGCAAATTGTCAGAGGTGAAGATAATACATGAAATGAACAATGAAGATACGGCTTTTTGAATGTGAAATTCTCGAAATTCTACGTTATGATCTCTTAGCAAATGTGTGTATAGACAGTGTTAAGGGTACTCTATTAAGTGTATATAGTCCGGTCCTGGCAATAATTGTTAGGGTGATCGAACCCGTGACTGGAAATTGTCAGAGGTGAAGGTAACACATGAAATGAACAAAGAAGATATGGCTTTTTGAATGTGAAATTCTCGAAATTGTACGTTATGATCTCTTAGCAAATTTGTGTATAGACAGTGTTAAGGGTACTCTATTAGGTGTATACAGTCCGGTCCTGGCAATAATTGTTAGGGGGATCAAACCCGGGGCTGCAGATTATCAGAGGTAGAGATAATACATGAAACGAACAATAAAAATACGGCTTTTTGAATGTGAAATTCTCGAAATTCTACGTTATGATCTCTTAGCAAATTTGTGTATAGACAGTGTTAAGGGTCCCTTATTAGGTGTATATAGTCCGGTGATGGCAATAATTGTTAGGGTGATCGAACCCGTGACTGCAAATTGTCAGAGGTGACGATAATATATGAAATGAACAATGAAGATACGGCTTTTTGAATGTGAAATTCTCGAAATTCTACGTTATGATCTCTTAGTAAATTTGTGTATAGACAGTGTTAAGGGTACTCTATTAGGTGTATATAGTCCATTCCTGGCAATAATTGTTAGAGGGATCGAACCCAAGGCTGCAAATTATCAGAGGTAGAGATAATACAAGAAACGAACAATAAAAATACGGCTTTTTGAATGAGAAATTCTCGAAATTCTACGTGATGATCTCTTAGCAAATTTGTGTATAGACAGTGTTAAGGGTACCCTATTAGGTGTATATAGTCCATTCCTGGCAATAATTGTTAGAGGGATCGAACCCGAGGCTGCAAATTATCAGAGGTAGAGATAATACAAGAAACGAACAATAAAAAACGGCTTTTTGAATGAGAAATTCTCGAAATTGTACGTTATGATCTCTTAGCAAATTTGTGTATAGACAGTGTTAAGGGTACTCTATTAGGTGTATATAGTCCGGTCCTGGCAATAATTGTTAGGGGGATCGAACACGTGACTGGAAATTGTCAGAGGTGAAGGTAACACATGAAATGAACAATGAAGATATGGCTTTTTGAATGTGAAATTCTCGAAATTCTACGTTATGATCTCTTAGCAAATTTGTGTATAGACAGTGTTAAGGGTACTCTATTAGGTGTATATAGTCCGGTCCTGGCAATAATTGTTAGGGGGATCCAATCCTAGCTTCCAAATTATCAGAGGTAGAGATAACACATGAAACGAACAATGAAGATACGACGTTTTGAATGTGAAATTCTCGAAATTTTACGTTATGATCTCTTAGCAAATTTGTGTTTAGACAGTGTTAAGGGTACTCTATTAGGTGTATATAGTCCGGTCCTGGCAATAATTTTTAGGGGGATCGAACCCGTGACTGCAAATTGTCAGAGGTGAAAATAACGCATGACATGAACAATGAAGATACGGCTTTTTGAATGTGAAATTCTCGAAATTCTACGTTATGATCTCTTAGCAAATTTGTGTATAGACAGTATTAAGGGTACTCTATTAGGTGTATATAGTCCGGTCCTGGCAATAGTTTTAGGGGATCGAATCGGAGCTTGCAAATTATCAGAAGTAGAGATAACACATGAAACGAACAATGAAGATATGGCTTTTTGAATGTGAAATTCTCGAAATTCTACGTTATGATCTCTTAGCAAATTTGTGTATAGACAGTGTTAAGGGTACCCTATTAGGTGTATATAGTCCGGTCCTGGCAATAGTTGTTAGGGGGGTCGAACCCAGGGCTGCAAGTTATCACAGGTGAAGATAATACGTAAAATGAACAATGAAGAAACGGCTTTTTGAATGTGAAATTCTGGAAATTCTACGTTATGAAATCTAAGCAAATTTGTGTTTAGACAGTGTTAAGGGTACTCTATTAGGTGTATATAGTCCGGTCCTGGCAATAATTGTTAGGGGGATCGAACCCGTGACTGCAATTTGTCAGAGGTGAAGATAATACATGATATGAACAATGAGATACGGCTTTTTGAATGTGAAATTCTCGAAATTCTATGTTATGATCTCTTAGCAAATTTGTCTTTAGACAGTGTTAAGGGTACCCTATTAGGTGTATATAGTCCGGTCCTGGCAATAATTGTTAGGGGCATCGAACCAGGGCTGCAAGTTATCACTGGTGAAGATATATAAAATGAACAATGAAGAAACGGCTTTTTGAATGTGAAATTCTCGAAATCCTACGTTATGATCTCTTAGCAAACTGGTGTATAGACAGTGTTAAGGGTACTCTATCAGCTGTGTATAGTCCGGTCCTGGCAATAATTGTTAGGGGGATCGAATCCGAGGCTGCAAATTATCAGAAGTAGAGATAATACATCAAAAGAACAATGAAGATACGGCTTTTTGAATGTGAAATTCTCGAAATTCTACGTTATGATCTGTTAGCAAATTTGTGTATTGACAGTGTTAAGGGTACGCTATTAGGTGTATATAGTCCGGTCCTGGCAATAGTTGTTAGGGGGATCGAATCCTAGCTTGCAAATTATCAGAGGTAGAGATAACACATGAAACGAACAATGAAGATATGGCTTTTTGAATGTGAAATTCTCGAAATTCTACGTTATGATCTCTTAGCAAATTTGTGTATAGACAGTGTTAAGGGTACTCTATTAGGTGTATATAGTCCGGTCCTGGCAATAATTGTTAGGGGGATCGAATCCTAGCTTCCAAATTATCAGAGGTAGAGATAACACATGAAACGAACAATGAAGATACGACGTTTTGAATGTGAAATTCTCGAAATTTTACGTTATGATCTCTTAGCAAATTTGTGTTTAGACAGTGTTAAGGGTACTCTATTAGGTGTATATAGTCCGGTCCTGGCAATAATTGTTAGGGGGATCGAACCCGGGGCTGCAGATTATCAGAGGTAGAGATAATACATGAAACGAACAATAAAAATACGGCTTTTTGAATGTGAAATTCTCGAAATTCTACGTTATGATCTCTTAGCAAATTTGTGTATAGACAGTGTTAAGGGTCCCTTATTAGGTGTATATAGTCCGGTGATGGCAATAATTGTTAGGGTGATCGAACCGTGACTGCAAATTGTCAGAGGTGAAGATAATACATGAAATGAACAATGAAGATACGGCTTTTTGAATGTGAAATTCTCGAAATTCTACGTTATGATCTCTTAGCAAATGTGTGTATAGACAGTGTTAAGGGTACTCTATTAAGTGTATATAGTCCGGTCCTGGCAATAATTGTTAGGGGGATCGAACACGTGACTGGAAATTGTCAGAGGTGAAGGTAACACATGAAATGAACAAAGAAGATATGGCTTTTTGAATGTGAAATTCTCGAAATTGTACGTTATGATCTCTTAGCAAATTTGTGTATAGACAGTGTTAAGGGTACTCTATTAGGTGTATACAGTCCGGTCCTGGCAATAATTGTTAGGGGGATCAAACCCGGGGCTGCAGATTATCAGAGGTAGAGATAATACATGAAACGAACAATAAAATACGGCTTTTTGAATGTGAAATTCTCAAAATTCTACGTTATGATCTCTTAGCAAATTTGTATAGACAGTGTTTAAGGGTCCCTTATTAGGTGTATATAGTCCGGTGATGGCAATAATTGTTAGGGTGATCGAACCCGTGACTGCAAATTGTCAGAGGTGACGATAATACATGAAATGAACAATGAAGATACGGCTTTTGAATGTGAAATTCTCGAAATTCTACGTTATGATCTCTTAGTAAATTTGTGTATAGACAGTGTTAAGGGTACTCTATTAGGTGTATATAGTCCATTCCTGGCAATAATTGTTAGAGGGATCGAACCCGAGGCTGCAAATTATCAGAGGTAGAGATAATACAAGAAACGAACAATAAAAATACGGCTTTTTGAATGAGAAATTCTCGAAATTCTACGTGATGATCTCTTAGCAAATTTGTGTATAGACAGTGTTAAGGGTACCCTATTAGGTGTATATAGTCCATTCCTGGCAATAATTGTTAGAGGGATCGAACCCGAGGCTGCAAATTATCAGAGGTAGAGATAATACAAGAAACGAACAATAAAAAACGGCTTTTTGAATAGAAATTCTCGAAATTGTACGTTATGATCTCTTAGCAAATTTGTGTATAGACAGTGTTCAGGGTACTCTATTAGGTGTATATAGTCCGGTCCTGGCAATAATTGTTAGGGGATCGAACACGTGACTGGAAATTGTCAGAGGTGAAGGTAACACATGAAATGAACAATGAAGATACGGCTTTTTGAATGTGAAATTCTCGAAATTCTACGTTATGATCTCTTAGCAAATTTGTGTATAGACAGTGTTAAGGGTACTCTATTAGGTGTATATAGTCCGGTCCTGGCAATAGTTGTTAGGGGGATGGAATCGGAGCTTGCAAATTATCAGAAGTAGAGATAACACATGAAACGAACAATGAAGATATGGCTTTTTGAATGTGAAATTCTCGAAATTCTACGTTATGATCTCTTAGCAAATTTGTGTATAGACAGTGTTAAGGGTACCTATTAGGTGTATATAGTCCGGTCCTGGCAATAGTTGTTAGGGGGGTCGAACCCAGGGCTGCAAGTTATCACAGGTGAAGATAATACGTAAAATGAACAATGAAGAAACGGCTTTTTGAATGTGAAATTCTGGAAATTCTACGTTATGAAATCTTAGCAAATTTGTGTTTAGACAGTGTTAAGGGTACCCTATTAGGTGTATATAGTCCGGTCCTGGCAATAATTGTTAGGGGGATCGAACCCGTGACTGCAATTTGTCAGAGGTGAAGATAATACATGATATGAACAATGAGATACGGCTTTTTGAATGTGAAATTCTCGAAATTCTATGTTATGATCTCTTAGCAAATTTGTCTTTAGACAGTGTTAAGGGTACCCTATTAGGTGTATATAGTCCGGTCCTGGCAATAATTGTTAGGGCATCGAACCCAGGGCTGCAAGTTATCACTGGTGAAGATATATAAAATGAACAATGAAGAAACGGCTTTTTGAATGTGAAATTCTCAAAATCCTACGTTATGATCTCTTAGCAAACTGGTGTATAGACAGTGTTAAGGGTACTCTATCAGCTGTATATAGTCCGGTCCTGGCAATAATTGTTAGGGGGATCGAATCCGAGGCTGCAAAGAATGATTCCCAAAACGCCGAGCTATCCGCCTATAGGAATAAATACGCAAGAAACTAGGTTACACCTTTTTCGAGCCTCTATAGGCGTCATTACTTGAGGCCAAATATAAATAAATCTATGTGTAAATATATACGTTGCATATGAATATCATTTTTCCTTCCCTTTTTATAATGACGTGCCTTATTTGACAAAATGTCTATTCTTGCCTTAATTAGGGCAAAATTCGTAAGGGAACTTTTTCTTTGAAAATAAAGCAAATGGCATTTGATTTGCCACAACTCAAAATGAGCAAGTCTAAACATTAAGATTTCAAGTCTATTGGAGGAACCACAGGCTCATGATCTTTAGTCTTGCTCAGCTAGTGACATTTATCACATATGATACCCACCCCGACTTTTTATTTATAACATTTTGTCGTGCGAAGATTGCACTTTGAACAGTTTAATGTTTTGGCATATATTTACTAGTACGTGTTCATCGTTCAGGAAACACACGGGAAATGACACGTGGCCTGAAACTGGACTGTAATATCGTTGTATGTTATATTTTATATTTGTATTAAGCAAACATGTCTTTATTTCTTTATTTTGTTATTTGTTGCAGAAATAAATATTTCAATTCTAACACAAAGTAAGATAAAAGAAAGAAATAAAGCCGTAAAATATACATTTTATTAAAAATGAATTAAGATAAAAATAAAATGTCATTTTAGGTATACGAACCCACAACATAAGACATAATAGTCCCTACATATATCCACTACACCACGCATGCAATTGTTGACAACGAGAGTTTATTAATATCAAGTACGAGTATAGTACAGTATAGTAAGAGGTTATATTGGGGTAACTCTCTAAACACCGATTTTTGCAAAATTCACTGTCAGCGCATATCTCTCCATTAACCATACTTTGCATACCTAACAATAAAATAAGGTAGTTTTTGTATTCAAAATATCTTTAATGGAGAGGCATGCGCTCTATATGTATTTATTAAAAAACGTGTTGATTTTCACTGACTTACTCCACGTTTGTATAGAGTTATACGGAGACAAAGCTAAAAGATTTCATGTGTTAAACATATGATGCAATATTTTACTGAGATTTTTACCAAATAAACTTTTACAAAATGATAGTAGCTTTAGGTTTTTTCATTATAAACATGTTTATAGCATACTTTTAAATTTTGAATCCTATAGGCGGATAGCTCGGCGTTTTGAGAATCATCCTTATCAGAAGTAGAGATAATACATCAAAAGAACAATGAAGATACGGCTTTTTGAATGTGAAATTCTCGAAATTCTACGTTATGATCTGTTAGCAAATTTGTGTATTGACAGTGTTAAGGGTACGCTATTAGGTGTATATAGTCCGGTCCTGGCAATAGTTGTTAGGGGGATCGAATCCTAGCTTGCAAATTATCAGAGGTAGAGATAACACATCAAACGAACAATGAAGATATGGCTTTTTGAATGTGAAATTCTCGAAATTCTACGTTATGATCTCTTAGCAAATTTGTGTATAGACAGTGTTAAGGGTACCCTATTAGGTGTATATAGTCCGGTCCTGGCAATAATTGTAAGGGGGATCGAATCCTAGCTTCCAAATTATCAGAGGTAGAGATAACACATGAAACGAACAATGAAGATATGGCTTTTTGAATGTGAAATTCTCGAAATTCTACGTTATGATCTCTTAGCAAATTTGTGTATAGACAGTGTTAAGGGTACTCTATTAGGTGTATATAGTCCGGTCCTGGCAATAATTGTTAGGGGGATCGAATCCTAGCTTCCAAATTATCAGAGGTAGAGATAACACATGAAACGAACAATGAAGATACGACGTTTTGAATGTGAAATTCTCGAAATTTTACGTTATGATCTCTTAGCAAATTTGTGTTTAGACAGTGTTAAGGGTACTCTATTAGGTGTATATAGTCCGGTCCTGGCAATAATTGTTAGGGGGATCGAACCCGTGACTGCAAATTGTCAGAGGTGAAAATAACGCATGACATGAACAATGAAGATACGGCTTTTTGAATGTGAAATTCTCGAAATTCTACGTTATGATCTCTTAGCAAATTTGTGTATAGACAGTGTTATAGGGTATTCTATTAGGTGTATATAGTCCGGTCCTGGCAATAGTTGTTTGGGGGATCGAATCGGAGCTTGCAAATTATCAGAAGTAGAGATAATACATGAAACGAACAATGAAGATATGGCTTTTTGAATGTGAAATTCTCGAAATTCTACGTTATGATCTCTTAGCAAATTTGTGTATAGACAGTGTTAAGAGTCACCTATTAGCTGTATATAGTCCGGTCCTGGCAATAGTTGTTAGGGGGGTCGAACCCAGGGCTGCAAGTTATCACAGGTGAAGATAATACGTAAAATGAACAATGAAGAAACGGCTTTTTGAATGTGAAATTCTGGAAATTCTACGTTATGAAATCTTAGCAAATTTGTGTTTAGACAGTGTTAAGGGTACCCTATTAGGTGTATATAGTCCGGTCCTGGCAATAATTGTTAGGGGGATCGAACCCGTGACTGCAATATGTCAGAGGTGAAGATAATACATGATATGAACAATGAGATACGGCTTTTTGAATGTGAAATTCTAGAAATTCTATGTTATGATCTCTTAGCACTTAACTTGCCCAGTCTCATTGAATGTAATGATATTCCTAGCAATAGGGAAGAAATTCCTTCACCTGTTGTAGCACGTTATTACAAACATTTACATGATGTGGTTGAATACCTCCCAGAGATAGACAATAATGTGAACATTGAACTTTTGATAGGTAGGGACTTAATTGAGTGTCACCATGTGTTAGATCAGCGAATCGGTGAAAAGGGTCAGCCGTATGGTCAAAAATTGCACTTAGGTTGGGTTATCATCGGTAATGTGTGCCTTGGTAAAACACATCAACCACATCTACCAGAGGCAATTTGTGTGAATAAAACGTCTATTTTATCCCATGGGAGACCAACAGTTTTACAGCCATGTGAAAACGCCTTTAGTGTAAAGGAAGAAAACATTTTCAAACGTACTCAAGGAGATGAGAAACCTGGTTTGTCTGTCGAGGACCGAGCTTTTTGAATAAGATGGATGCAGGGTTCTAACGTACTGAAATTGGACAATGGCAAGCTCCGTTACCATTTCGAGATGATAGACCCATACTACCTGATAATAAGCCAATGGCTCTCTGTCGTGCTAAGTCATTTGATATGAGTCTGAGATGCAATCCTATTAAAAAGGAACAAGTGTTTGAATTCATGAACAATTTAATTTGTAATAAACATGCTGAAATAGCGCCAGAAATACCACTATCTCACGAACGCTGGTACCTGCCAATGTTTGCTGTGTTTCATCCAAAGAAGCCCAATAGTGTTAGAGTTGTGTTTGACTCATCTGCTAAATTTCAGAACGTATCATTAAACAGTGTATTATTACAAGGTCCTAATCTTTGCAACAGCCTTCTTGGTATATTGCTTAGGTTTCGCAGAGAAAGGATTGCAGTCACTATGGACATTGAACAAATGTTTTATAATTTTAAGGTCCAGTAGAGGAACGACGTTACTTACGATTTCTGTGGCATGTGGATAATGATTTTGACAAACCTTTGATAGATTATCAAATGTCTACTCATGTTTTTGGAAACAGCCCATCACCCTCTGTCGCGAGTTATGGGCTACGCAAGATTGTGGAATTTGGTGATAGTGACGTGAAGGATCTGGTTTGTAACAACTTTTACGTAGACGACGGTTTAGTGTCCTGCGCAACTGCAGATCAGGCTATCGATTTAATACATCGTACAAAGCAAATTTTACATGACGGTGGAAATGTTAGACTTCACAAATTCGCATCAAACAGCAGAGATGTTCTCGATTCATTTGATCAAAATGATTTGGCCAAATGTTTAAAGGATCTCGATTTAGGGAACACAGTCCTTCCTATGCAAAGGAGTCTAGGACTTCTTTGGAACACTGAAACTGATGAGTTTACATTCAAGGTCAACGCTAGTGGGGAGGTATATACACGACGAGGTTTACTTTCAACCATCAATAGTGTGTATGATCCGATTGGATTCGCACAACCTGTGATAGTCAGAGGCAAATTGCTATTGCGTGATATGTGTAGTACAAACCATGATTGGGATGAACCGCTTCCAGATGAGCTGTATCATAAATGGAAAAATTGGGTAGATTCATTAAGCTATTTGGAACAATTGCGAATACCGAGGCCATATAGTCACATATCGTTTGGCACTGCTCGTGAACGTAAGGTAGTTGTATTTTCTGATGCATCCAAGGACGCAATTGCCGCGGTGGCATACTTAAAATTGAGTGAGGATAATTCAAGTAACATGAGTTTCCTGTTAGGCAAGGCAAAGGTTGCACCAGTCCATGGACATACCATACCACGCCTTGAGCTTTGTGCTGCTGTTCTTGCAACACAAATTGCTGAAACTATTAGGGATGAACTTGACATTTCAAATAAAGACTTTAAGTTTTTTACTGACAGCCAAGTAGTTTTAGGGTATCTGTCAAATGAGAGTAGAAGGTTTTTTGTTTATGTCAGCAACAGAGTCAGTCGTATTCGTTTGTTTAGTCAACCCACACAATGGCATTACATTGCATCAGAGTGTAACCCAGCAGATGTTGCAACCAGGCCTATGTGTGCATCAGATTTAATGGATTCAGACTGGCTTACTTGTTCAAATATGCCAGTGGAGAATACTGATAAATATGAGACGTACAAGTTAGTCGATCCTGACAATGACAAAGACATTCGTCCAGAGGTGATATGTCACAAGGTTGAACAGTTTAATGAAGTTGTACAATTTCATGAACCCTTCTCTGATAGGTTTTCTAGATTTTCATCTTGGAATAAGTTGGTACGGGTCATAAGTCGTATTAAAGTTCTTGCCTCCAAGTTTCGGAAAGATGACATAAAAGAACATTCAAATGATCCAGACTTCCTGAAGGAATGCGAAAAATTGATCATTGCAATATTCCAGAGAGATGCATTCAGCATGGAGATTCAGTGCCTTAAGAATGGCAAGGAGATTCCTAAAAGTAGTAGTATAGGAGCACTATCACCCCTTCTTGGAAGCGACGGTTTACTTCGTGTAGGTGGCAGACTTAATAAAGTTAGTGATCATGTTATTGGTTCAGGAATGCGTAATCCGATCATTTTACCCAAGGGTAGTCATATTTCAACTCTTATTGTCAGACATTTTCATCAGAAAGTGTGCCATCAGGGCCGCCACTTTACTGAAGGAGCAGTTCGCTCGAGTGGGTTTTTGGATCGTTGGATTAAAAGGGATTGTCGCCTCTGAGATAAGAGACTGTTTTATTTGTCGCAAGTTACGTAAACCACTTGGAAATCAACAGATGAGTGATCTACCACAGGACCGTTGTGAACCAAGTCCGCCCTTTTCTTTTGTCGGTGTGGACACTTTTGGCCCATGGCCTATAGTTTTTCGAAAGACCAGAGGAGGTATCGCGAATCAAAAACGTTGGGCCCTTATGTTTACATGTCTTGTGACAAGAGCTATCCACATTGAGATAATTGAGGAGCTCACAAGCTCTGCCTTCATAAATGCTCTTAGGCGTCTTATTGCCATTAGGGGACCAGTGACTCAGTTTAGGTCTGACAGGGGCACAAATTTTGTGGGTGCCACATCCGAGTTGCCTATTGATGCACATTTTGTCGAAGATGAACACGTAGTACAATTTCTCGAGAGATTTCGTGTGAAATGGAAATTCAATCCGCCCCATTCGCCTCATATGGGAGGTGCTTGGGAAAGACTAATAGGTGTGGCTAAGCGAATATTGAATGCAATGCTGTTGAAAAACCGACTGAAGGATCTTACACATGACGTCTTAGTTACACTAATGTCTGAAGTCTGTGCTATTATAAACAATAGACCCCTAGTCAATGTTACCAGTGATCCTGATTCACCTATTATACTTACACCATCAATGTTGCTCACCATGAAAACCACTAGTGATGTAAATACCTTACCGTGTTTCGGTACAAAGGATGCTCTGAGGTCTACTTGGAAACATGTTCAACTATTGGCCGAGGAATTCTGGCGGAAGTGGAAGTGCGAATATCTTCATGGGTTACAAGTTCGTAAAAAATGGCAGACTCCCAAGAGAAATTTTAAGATAGGTGATTTAGTCTTGGTGAAGGATGACGAGTCTTCTCGTAATTATTGGCCAACAGGTGTTATTCAAGAAGTATTTGTGAGCGAGGATAAACTAGTGCGTCAAGTGAAAGTAGCTGTTATTCGAAATGGAAAAAGGATGGAATATATTCGACCGGTTACAGAACTCGTTCCTCTCCTTGAGGTCGATTAATTTAAATCGTTATACCGTTTCAGTGAAGTGTAATATTATCAATGTTTGTTAACACTTTATTTGAACATTTAACTTCCATTAATATGTTTATTTTATTTTAGTGATTTCTGGGAGAAATCAGAGGGGGAGTGTGATGCCCGGATTTCAGTTGTAACCTGATCCGGATTATATGTTGTGTTCGTTTTCCTCTTCTACTTTAGTTTATTACATGCTCGTTGCCGTTCATGTTATGTTATGCATTTTTGTGATTATGGCCTATCTAAGGAGTAAGTGAACATTCAAATTGATATAAACTTATTCATAATGACTCCCTTTATTGAGATCTTACCCATGCCATAGCTGTCATATTGTTTATTGCTAATAATTCACATATTTACACGAAGCACATTGTCAGGTGCTCCTTGTGCTGTCATAGTTTCCACCTAATATTGAGAACCATTTTACTAACATCTTGTTCCACTGGTAGTTTCCTACAAGTCTTGTTCTACGTGTGGTTTTTTCCACGTTTAGTGTTTTCTACATACTTGTTGTAAATCTTGTTGCTCTTGTACTTATCATAAATATGTAAACGACTTATTTGACAGTTATATTTTCTTGTACATGCATGGTATATTATGTAAAGATTTACATGTTGTCTTATGAATGTTACAATTTTGTATATTGTATTTTTCACCCCGCACATCCAGTGGGTCTGTAATAAAGTTGTGAGAACAGTTCTTATTATCAATCGTTACAATTATTGCCAGGACCGGACTATATACACCTAATAGGGTACCCTTAACACTGTCTATATACAAATTTGCTAAGAGATCATAACGTAGAATTTTGAGAATTTCACATTCAAAACGTCGTATCTTCATTGTTCGTTTCATGTGTTATCTCTACCTCTGATAATTTGGAAGCTAGGATTCGATCCCCCTAACAATTATTGCCAGGACCGGACTATATACACCTAATAGAGTACCCTTAACACTGTCTATATCTAAAATTGCTAAGAGATCATAACGTACAATTTCGAGAATTTCACATTCAAAAAGCCATATCTTCATTGTTCATTTCATGTGTTACCTTCACCTCTGACAATTTCCAGTCACGTGTTCGATCCCCCTAACAATTATTGCCAGGACCGGACTATATACACTTAATAGAGTACCCTTAACACTGTCTATACACAAATTTGCTAAGAGATCATAACGTAGAATTTTGAGAATTTCACATTCAAAAAGCCATTTATTCAATGTTCGTTCCATGTGTTATCTCTACCACTGATAATTTGGAAGTTCGGATTCGATCCCCATAACAACTATTGCCAGGACTGGACTATATACAGCTAATAGGTGACTCTTAACACTGTCTATACACAAATTTGCTAAGAGATCATAACGTAGGATTTCGAGAATTTCACATTCAAAAAGCCATATCTTCATTGTTCGTTTCATGTGTTATCTTTACTTCTGATAATTTGGAAGCTCCGATTCGATCCCCCTAACAACTATTGCCAGGACCGGACTATATACACCTAATAGAGTACCCTTAACACTGTCTATACACCAATTTGCTAAGAGATCATAACGTAGAATTTCGAGAATTTCACATTCAAAAAGCCGTATCTTCATTGTTCATTTCATGTGTTACCTTCACCTCTGACAATTTCCAGTCACGTGTTCGATCCCCCTAACAATTATTGCCAGGACCGGACTATATACACTTAATAGAGTACCCTTAACACTGTCTATACACAAATTTGCTAAGAGATCATAACGTAGAGTTTCGAGAATTTTACATTCAAAAAGCCGTTTATTCATTGTTCGTTTCATGTGTTATCTCTACCTCTGATAATTAGCAAGCTAGGATTCGATCCCCCTAACAACTATTGCCAGGACCGGACTATATACACCTAATAGAGTACCCTTAACACTGTCTATACACAAATTTGCTAAGAGATCATAACGTACAATTTCGAGAATTTCACATTCAAAATGCCATATCTTCATTGTTTGTTTCATGTGTTATCTCTACCTCTGATAATTTGGAAGCTAGGATTCGATCCCCCTAACAACTATTGCCAGGACCGGACTATATACACCTAATAGAGTACCCTTAACACTGTCTATACACAAATTTGCTAAGAGATCATAACGTAGAATTTCGAGAATTTCACATTCAAAAAGCCGTATCTTCATTGTTCGTTTCATGTGTTGTCTCTACCTCTGATAATTTGGAAGCTAGGATTCGATCCCCCTTACAATTATTGCCAGGACCGGACTATATACACCTAATAGAGTACCCTTAACACTGTCTATACACAAATTTGCTAAGAGATCATAACGTACAATTTCGAGAATTTCACATTCAAAAAGCCGTATCTTCATTGTTCGTTTCATGTGTTGTCTCTACCTCTGATAATTTGGATGATCGGATTCGATCCCCCTAGCAACTATTGCCAGGACCGGACTATATACACCTAATAGAGTACCCTTAACACTGTCTATACACCAATTTGCTAAGAGATCATAACGTAGAATTTCGAGAATTTCACATTCAAAAAGCCGTTTATTCATTGTTCGTTTCATGTGTTATCTCTACCTCTGATAATTTGCAAGCTAGGATTCGATCCCCCTAACAACTATTGCCAGGACCGGACTATATACACCTAATAGAGTACCCTTAACACTGTCTATACACAAATTTGCTAAGAGATCATAACGTACAATTTCGAGAATTTCACATTCAAAATGCCATATCTTCATTGTTTGTTTCATGTGTTATCTCTACCTCTGATAATTTGGAAGCTAGGATTCGATCCCCCTAACAACTATTGCCAGGACCGGACTATATACACCTAATAGAGTACCCTTAACACTGTCTATACACAAATTTGCTAAGAGATCATAACGTAGAATTTCGAGAATTTCACATTCAAAAAGCCGTATCTTCATTGTTCGTTTCATGTGTTGTCTCTACCTCTGATAATTTGGAAGCTAGGATTCGATCCCCCTTACAATTATTGCCAGGACCGGACTATATACACCTAATAGAGTACCCTTAACACTGTCTATACACAAATTTGCTAAGAGATCATAACGTACAATTTCGAGAATTTCACATTCAAAAAGCCGTATCTTCATTGTTCGTTTCATGTGTTGTCTCTACCTCTGATAATTTGGATGCTCGGATTCGATCCCCCTAACAACTATTGCCAGGACCGGACTATATACACCTATTAGAGTACCCTTAACACTGTCTATACTCAAATTTGCTAAGAGATCATAACGTACAATTTCGAGAATTTCACATTCAAAAAGCCATATCTTCATTGTTCATTTCATGTGTTACCTTCACCTCTGACAATTTCCAGTCACGTGTTCGATCCCCCTAACAATTATTGCCAGGACCGGACTATATACACCTAATAGGGTACCCTTAACACTGTCTATATACAAATTTGCTAAGAGATCATAACGTAGAATTTTGAGAATTTCACATTCAAAACGTCGTATCTTCATTGTTCGTTTCATGTGTTATCTCTACCTCTGATAATTTGGAAGCTAGGATTCGATCCCCCTAACAATTATTGCCAGGACCGGACTATATACACCTAATAGAGTACCCTTAACACTGTCTATATCTAAAATTGCTAAGAGATCATAACGTACAATTTCGAGAATTTCACATTCAAAAAGCCATATCTTCATTGTTCATTTCATGTGTTACCTTCACCTCTGACAATTTCCAGTCACGTGTTCGATCCCCCTAACAATTATTGCCAGGACCGGACTATATACACCTAATAGAGTACCCTTAACGCTCTATACACAAATTTGCTAAGAGATCATAACGTACAATTTCGAGAATTTCACATTCAAAATGCCATATCTTCATTGTTTGTTTCATGTGTTATCTCTACCTCTGATAATTTGGAAGCTAGGATTCGATCCCCCTAACAACTATTGCCAGGACCGGACTATATACACCTAATAGAGTACCCTAACACTGTCTATACACAAATTTGCTAAGAGATCATAACGTAGAATTTCGAGAATTTCACATTCAAAAAGCCGTATCTTCATTGTTCGTTTCATGTGTTGTCTCTACCTCTGATAATTTGGAAGCTAGGATTCGATCCCCCTACAATTATTGCCAGGACCGGACTATATACACCTAATAGAGTACCCTTAACACTGTCTATACACAAATTTGCTAAGAGATCATAACGTACAATTTCGAGAATTTCACATTCAAAAAGCCGTATCTTCATTGTTCGTTTCATGTGTTGTCTCTACCTCTGATAATTTGGATGCTCGGATTCGATCCCCCTAGCAACTATTGCCAGGACCGGACTATATACACCTAATAGAGTACCCTTAACACTGTCTATACACAATTTGCTAAGAGATCATAACGTAGAATTTCGAGAATTTGACATTCAAAATGCCATATCTTCATTGTTTTTCATGTGTTATCTCTACCTCTGATAATTTGGAAGCTAGGATTCGATCCCCCTAACAACTATTGCCAGGACCGGACTATATACACCTAATAGAGTACCCTTAACACTGTCTATACTCAAATTTGCTAAGAGATCATAACGTACATTTTCGAGAATTTCACATTCAAAAAGCCATATCTTCATTGTTCATTTCATGTGTTACCTACCTCTGATAATTTGGAGTCACGTGTTCGATCCCCCTAACAATATTGCCAGGACCGGACTATATACACCTAATAGGGTACCCTTAACACTGTCTATATTCAAATTTGCTAAGAGATCATAACGTAGAATTTTGAGAATTTCACATTCAAAAAGCGTATCTTCATTGTTCGTTTCATGTGTTATCTCTACCTCTGATAATTTGGAAGCTAGGATTCGATCCCCCTAACAATTATTGCCAGGACCGGACTATATACACCTAATAGAGTACCCTTAACACTGTCTATATCAAATTGCTAAGAGATCATAACGTACAATTTCGAGAATTTCACATTCAAAAAGCCATATCTTCATTGTTCATTTCATGTGTTACCTTCACCTCTGACAATTTCCAGTCACGTGTTCGATCCCCCTAACAATTATTGCCAGGACCGGACTATATACACTTAATAGAGTACCCTTAACACTGTCTATACACAAATTTGCTAAGAGATCATAACGTAGAATTTTGAGAATTTCACATTCAAAAAGCCGTTTATTCATGTTCGTTTCATGTGTTATCTCTACCACTGATAATTTGGAAGCTCGGATTCGATCCCCATAACAACTATTGCCAGGACTGGACTATATACACTAATAGGTACTCTTAACACTGTCTATACACAAATTTGCTAAGATCATAACGTAGTTTCGAGAATTTCACATTCAAAAAGCATATCTTCATTGTTCGTTTCATGTGTTATCTCTACTTCTGATAATTTGGAACTCCGATTCGATCCCCCTAACAACTATTGCCAGGACCGGACTATATACACCTAATAGAGTACCCTTAACACTGTCTATACACCAATTTGCTAAGAGATCATAACGTACAATTTCGAGAATTTCACATTCAAAAAGCCGTATCTTCATTGTTCATTTCATGTGTTACCTTGACCTCTGACAATTTCAGTCACGTTTCGATCCCCCTAACAATTATTGCCAGGACCGGACTATATACACTTAATAGAGTACCCTTAACACTGTCTATACACAAATTTGCTAAGAGATCATAACGTAGAATTTTGAGAATTTCACATTCAAAAAGCCGTTTATTCATTGTTCGTTTCATGTGTTATCTCTACCTCTGATAATTTGCAAGCTAGGATTCGATCCCCCTAACAACTATTGCCAGGACCGGACTATATACACCTAATAGGGTACCCTTAACACTGTCTATACACAAATTTGCTAAGAGATCATAACGTAGAATTTCGAGAATTTCACATTCAAAAAGCAGTATCTTCATTGTTCGTTTCATGTGTTATCTCTACCTCTGATAATTTGGAAGCTAGGATTCGATCCCCCTAACAACTATTGCCAGGACTGGACTATATACACCTAATAGAGTACCCTTAACACTGTCTATACACCAATTTGCTAAGAGATCATAACGTAGAATTTCGAGAATTTCACATTCAAAAAGCCGTATCTTCATTGTTCATTTCATGTGTTATTTTCACCTCTGACAATTTGCAGTCACGGGTTCGATCCCCCTAACAATTATTGCCAGGACCGGACTATATACACTCAATAGAGTACCCTTAACACTGTCTATACACAAATTTGCTAAGAGATCATAACGTAGAATTTTGAGAATTTCACATTCAAAAAGCCGTTTATTCATTGTTCGTTTCATGTGTTATCTCTACCTCTGATAATTTGGAAGCTAGGATTCGATCCCCCTAACAACTATTGCCAGGACAGGACTATATACACCTAATAGGGTACCCTTAACACTGTCAATACACAAATTTGCTAACAGATCATAACGTAGAATTTCGAGAATTTCACATTCAAAAAGCCGTTTATTCATTGTTCGTTTCATGTGTTATCTCTACCTCTGATAATTTGGAAGCTAGGATTCGATCCCCCTAACAATTATTGCCAGGACCGGACTATATACACCTAATAGAGTACCCTTAACACTGTCTATACACAAATTTGCTAAGAGATCATAACGTAGAATTTCGAGAATTTCACATTCAAAAAGCCATATCTTCATTGTTCGTTTCATGTGTTATCTCTACCTCTGATAATTTGGAAGCTAGTATTCGATCCCCCTTACAATTATTGCCAGGACCGGACTATATACACCTAATAGAGTACCCTTAACACTGTCTATACACAAATTTGCTAAGAGATCATAACGTACAATTTCGAGAATTTCACATTCAAAAAGCCATATCTTCATTGTTCATTTCATGTGTTACCTTCACCTCTGACAATTTCCAGTCACGTGTTCGATCCCCCTAACAATTATTGCCAGGACCGGACTATATACACTTAATAGAGTACCCTTAACACTGTCTATACACAAATTTGCTAAGAGATCATAACGTACATTTTCGAGAATTTCACATTCAAAAAGCCATATCTTCATTGTTCATTTCATGTGTTACCTTCACCTCTGACAATTTCCAGTCACGTGTTCGATCCCCCTAACAATTATTGCCAGGACCGGACTATATACACCTAATAGGGTACCCTTAACACTGTCTATATTCAAATTTGCTAAGAGATCATAACGTAGAATTTGAGAATTTCACATTCAAAACGCGTATCTTCATTGTTCGTTTCATGTGTTATCTCTACCTCTGATAATTTGGAAGCTAGGATTCGATCCCCCTAACAATTATTGCCAGGACCGGACTATATACACCTAATAGAGTACTCTTAACACTGTCTATACACCAGTTTGCTAAGAGATCATAACGTAGGATTTCGAGAATTTCACATTCAAAAAGCCGTATCTTCATTGTTCGTTTTATGTATTATCAATACTTCAGATAATTTGCAGCCTCGGATTCGACACCCCTAACAATTATTGCCAGGACCGGACTATAAACACCTAATAGAGTACCCATAACACTGTCTATACACCAGTTTGCTAACAGATTATAACGTAAAATTTCGAGAATTTCACATTCAAAAAGCCATATCTTCATTGTTTGTTTCATGTGTTATCTCTACCTCTGATAATTTGGAAGCTAGGATTCGATCCCCCTAACAACTATTGCCAGGACCGGACTATATACACCTAATAGAGTACCCTTAACACTGTCTATACACAAATTTGCTAAGAGATCATAACGTAGAATTTCGAGAAATTCACATTCAAAAAAACGTATCTTCATTGTTCATATCATGTATTATCTTCACCTCTGATAATTTGGAAGCTCGGATTCGATCACCCTAACAATTATTGCCAGAACCGGTCTATATACACCTAATAAAGGACTCTTAACACTGTCTATACACAAATTTGCTAAGAGATCATAACGTAGAATTTCGAGAAATTCACATTCAAAAAGACGTATCTTCATTGTTCATATCATGTATTATCTTCACCTCTGATAATTTGGAAGCTCGGATTCGATCCCCCTAACAATTATTGCCAGGACCGGTCTATATACACCTAATAGAGGTCTCTTAACACTGTCTATACACAAATTTGCTAAAAGATCATAACGTAGAATTTCGAGAATTTCACATTGAAAAAGCCGTATCTTTATTGTTCGTTTCATGTGTTATCTCTACTTCTGATAATTTGCAAGCTCCGATTCGATTACCCTAACAACTATTGCCAGGACCGGACTATATACACCTAATAGAGTACCCTTAACACTGTCTATACACCAATTTGCTAAGAGATCATAACGTAGAATTTCCAGAATTTCACATTCAAAAAGCCGTATCTCATTGTTCATTTTATGTGTTATCTTCACCTCTGACAATTTGCAGTCACGTGTTCGATCACCCTAACAATTATTGCCAGGACCGGACTATATACACCTAATAGGGGACTCTTAACACTGTCTATACACAAATTTGCTAAGAGATCATAACGTAGAATTTCGAGAAATTTACATTCAAAAAGACGTATCTATACATTTTCTTGTATCTTGACTATTTGAAGTAACGGGTTGGATCCATCTAACATATTTTGCCGGATCCGGACTGTATATACCTGATAAAGGACCTATTACTCTATATAATTTATGTTAAGAGATCATAACGTATAATTTCCAGAAATATAGATACTTTTTTATATTTATAACGTTATTTCTATTATGTACATAAAGTCTGATTTCCGAACGCACCCTATTTATTGTCGGCTGGCTTTATTGTCGGCTGAAAGTTATTGTCGGCTGTTATTGTCGGCTCACTTCAGCCTCGTCTGTAGGTGTGACGATGTGCATAATACTAACAGTAAGCATTTGATTTCATGCGCCAATGACTATGAATAAACTGTCTGGTAAAAGTCTTGCGTATGTAAATAACACTAAATATGATCTAAAAGATTAAAATTGCATTCAATATTATTATTTTTAGATTTAATTATTAAGTGAGTGTTATTTATTCACTTAATAAAGTCTGATTATCAAATGAAATAAAAATAAAATCATGTTATTTTTTTGTTATTTAGTTATGTCCCTTTAATTACACTCTCTTCCGAGAAAGTACGAAATTTTGTTTGATCCGAAATGTGACCAAAATTAATCAAAAGTATCCTCGACCGTCCGTGATTCGAGACTAATACAAAACGAATCAATTTTGCTAACGCATCAAGAATTTGAGAGCTCAAAATAGACAACTGATTTTTCTTGATAGTTTCACAGTAAATACCTAATTTTTGTCTTTAATGCATGAAATCGTCACTGCAGGGACGATACTCGCGTAAAATAACTGAAAACAAAAATGGCCTCGAATCTTAGTACGCTCTCGATTTTAGGACGGTCGACGATAATAGTATTGTTTTAAATGCTGTATTGCATAAATTTTCGCGAGAGTATAATTTTCGCGATATTGTAATCAGCGCGAAATAAGGAAAATTTTACCCACGCCAATATTTCCCCCTTTACAGTAACTGATTTATTTTCTGGAAATTTTTTTGAGACGCCATGGAATATTTATAAATAATGTAGATTTGAAAATAATTATTGTAAAGCAGATAAATCTGGTCGACATTCCCCTGTTATTGTCTGCAATAGAAACATAAAAAGTGTATCAAAATAATATAATAATAATAATAATAATAAAAACAATAAATGTAAATAACATTACACTGATTCATCATGGTATTCCTCACTTCAATAATACATCATGGTTTCTACAAGTAATTCAATTTGTTCAAATGTGAAAAGAATTACACTCGAATTCTTATAGTACCGCACAAAAACTGATGTATCACCAACAAGGATGTTTATAACTGTCAACTATACCAAGTGGTGCAACCTCACCTGGTGATGCGAATAGCGCCATTGTTGCATAACGCAGTGGCGCATCTCCCCATCTGTATTTATACTGCCCATGGGTATGGTCAATCATTTTCATGAATTGTTGAACTTCCGAAGATAACATAAAACGAGTGTCAGTAATTTCAACGTTGTTATACCACATTGGTAATTCTCCTTTTGTTTCCTTATAAATTTTAAACAAATCCGGATTTTTTGGGATAATGTTATGTTTGGATATATATTGAAAAATGGTTTTATTCAAATCATCGATAAACTTGTATTCAAACCTGCTCTCGCCATATAAATATTTATATTTGTCGTCAAGCCTAAGTTTGAATGTTTTGTCAGTCATACAGGAATCTGTGTCGAACCTCATTAAATACTTATATCTTTGTACGATTGGATATTGCCAAATATCCTTGAACCAAAACCTACACATATGGATATAACCCCATTTTGTTCTTGTTCTATAAGGTGATTTTGCACTGCTGTTAAAGCCTGGCGGAAAGTTGAAATATATTGGAACATAATGAATTTTGTGATGTGTTAAGTCCTGGTTGATGTTTGGAACCGGTTTTGTTCGCTGAATAGTAGTATATCTGTAGTATTGAAGAAGTCAATTGACCTTATCATAGTTGATAATGTACGGACCCTCAGTTTATCTTCCCAATCCGCTAGAATACCAATGGCAATTCTGTGATTACTGATTTTATTTACTGTACACTTTTCCATTTTTTGAGACACCATGGAAAGTTATAAATAATAAAGTTGTATAAATAATTATTGTTAGGCAGAATACATGTGGTCGACATTTCCTGCTTGTTATCTGCAAAAGAAACATAAAAAGTAATAAATAATAGTAATTACAATAATAAATGTAAATAATATTACACTGATTCATCATGGTGTAGACCTTAAACAGTATTTATTCCACTCAAAAAGAACTAATAAAATCAATAAAAAAAATAAAACATAAACAATAAAACAATCTTACAAATGAGCGAAAAAATGAATCAAAGTGTATCTTTAATAGTATTATCTTAGTTGGACAAGAATGTATGTTTTAGAACCACATTATAGATGGATAAAAAGAAAACTTTTGTTCTAAATCTATTTATTCAACACTAATGGTAAAATAAGCCGAGTTTTATAACAGTTGAAATTACTTTTGAACATTTACTACAGTGTCCATCCGAGTTTTTATAATCAACGATCCCTATATCCATTTGTCTTTCTTGCTTGTTTAGGTACTTGGTTTATTTGTTCAGTTCAGCGTTCGTAGTTTTTGTCTGTAACCAGGTATATGTGTTTATTTAAAAATGCGTGCTTTGTTTCAAACATTATCATCACGGATTCTAATAAAATACGCAACTGATTTTTGTCTTTAAGTATTTATATTAGGCGATTTAAAATCATAGGCTGATCTGAAACCTGTGTTTCTTACGGTTACATATAATAATATCAATGAAAGTAAAATTTAACACCAATGATAGTATTTAGTGATCTATCTGTTTATTGCCTTCATATTTTATACTACTTGTGGTTGTTCAATATTGATGAATGCTTTCTAGAAAACTACCTTTTGACTTAAAAAATGTTTTTACTACCATTTTTCTAAAACTTTGAAAGATTCTGGTGTATGAAAAAAAATAACTGGAAGAAGCCTCTTTTAAAACTCGCCATTGTCCCCTTCTATCGTTTTTACAAATTATATAGAAACACACCTACCTTCTATCTAACTGCACTATTCATACAGAATCTCACAACCTAGCTGGTTCTAAAACTTTGTACAATTTACAATTACGAGTGCAATCAACAACATACATAACAATCAATGTTCAAAATCACAGAAAACCAAAGTATAATTGTATACTTATAAATTAAGAACAACTTGTGAATTACCAGTTGGAAAGTGAGAGTCTGATACTATGAAATAATAACCACCTTATGTTAAATGTAACAAAATAAGTTTAGATATTGAAAGATCATACGTATGGAAATATTGTATTCAAAGAATGTTTAAATACTATAGAACACATTTCTGAAAGAATATCCCAAATAAGCTTCAATCAAAAACATACATACTAATCCATGTCGGAATCACAACCCAGAATCAAAGGTAAAACTTTATAACTGACAAGTCAGGTTAGACACATGATTTTCCACCAGGAAAATGAGACCGGATGCTCCGGAAGGATAAGCACACCTGGTTTAGCTAGCTTCACCTGCCACGTGTGTATACAAAATTGTGTGAAATGAACATGGAACTTTGGACGTCTAATATTCAGGGCAATCCTGGACACAGAAACATCAAACTTATCAACAATACTGTGATGGCGGCCGTAAAACTTTTAAGGGCTTTGATAAGCCTAGGCTTGCAATATTCCTGAATCAACAATTTATTTGCTAGCAGTCTGCTTTGTTGTTCAAAGTGTCCGTAGTGGGAACAAGCTCTACTATAGCGTATTATTTTGGGAAACAAATACACTATTAGCAGAAGATGCAGGTATATTGCTGCATAGAAAAGGAAAGTAGGCAATAGAAAATTAAAGTCATCACTTTTGTCATAAAGTTTCAAATGTAGCCTTTCGTGGGCGTCATAATTCAGTTATAAGTCTAAATATGAAGCAGAACTTGATGAAGCAGGCGTATCGTTTATTTAAATCTCTCTAGGATAGTTGACATTCATATATAGAGATGGAATGTATCTGTATATAGCTAAGTGTAGATGAAAGGCTTGCCGTTCCAGTGCAATCGGCCTCACTTCCTGTTTTTTGTTTTAGGTTTTACTTTTTGGATTGTGATGTGGACATTAGTAGGAAAGTATGTATTTGATTTGGAAGTCTAGTCTTCAGTTTGTCTGCCAAGACTCCCTCTTTAGTATGCCGCTTTTTCTAAAACATATTTCAGTAACGAAGTGTCATTTTTAACTGGCTTTAAAGTTGCTTAAAGATAGCTAAAACATGCCTTAAACCTAAGTTTCACATACAGGCTGATTAAAGGTGATATTTAAGCTTAGAGTAAAGGACATAAAAATTTAAGTCTTTCATAAGCCATCTTTAAGGTCCTTTAAGCATCGAAAGTTTAATTTGTTTTCTCTGTATGAACAAATCATTTAATATTTCTTTCAAACAAGTGTGTACAACTAAATACTTCAGAGTAAATTTTTTTTTTATTTTTTATTTTTTTTTTTCAATTTCAAAATTATATACAATAGGCTACGGAGGAGATGGTCAATTTTTATTACTTATTTGTAAATAACGTTAAAAAACATAATTGAGTAATACTCAAATCAATATATTTTTTTATTTCTCAATAAAATTTGATATTCTTTTAATTTGTGTCTGTGATTATAAGCAAAATTATTTTTTTCTATTCTATAAGTGTTCCGATAACGACACGGACTTGAATGTGCATTTTCGCTTTTGTTTAAAAGGACATCTACATTTTTTAACATAAATGATATAAATCGAATGTTGATTATTGATTTTTGTTCTAAAATTTACAAATCAAAAATGTACTAGGACGACTATCATTTGATGAAGATTTATTTTAAAAAATTGACAGCTATAACAGCAACTTTATTCATTTTTACCATACAGCACTGGGCTACTGCATTAATATAGTGCATGTAATTTTTAAGAACCCACGAAGCTAAAGTTTAAACATATAGTTTTAACTATCTAGTTTACAAAAATTTAAATTGTCAATATAAAAATTCTTCGACAAATAAAAAGACCGACAATACAAGTTACCGACGGCGACAAATTTCGACAGTACAGTTGATAGACATATATCGATAAAGATACTAGTATTATGAATTCACCGACACTCATAGCCACCTGCGTCAATAGTAATTTTTTTTAAAAAAAGCTAGACTGTTTAGATCTACTTTGAATACGAGGTTAAAAGGACGTTCGACAGTGTTCAAGATGCAGGAAATTGCACTATTTGTACTGAAAAAAGCGATTTCTTTCTGGGGAGCATGACGCCAGACCCCCCTAGAAGGTCACGCCTTTGGCGCATACTTGTGCCCCCCCCCCATTCACCAAGACTCTGGATCCGCACCTGCATAGTATGAAATTCTTTGATACAAATAGTACTCTGGACAGTGGGGCAACGATGCTTTACGCCTAATTCATTTTTTTTTTGTCAGTTTGTAAAAATAATTGTGTAGTCTTTGTATCTAGACGTCAAGTTCAACAAGGGCGGAGGAAACGGAAGTACACTGAGAAAAAAACCAACATCCGACAACGAGTTTTCTCGCACTAGGACTTGCCCGAACAAAATACGAACTAAGCTGGTGAGATCCAGATTCTAGGATTGTGAAGAAAACAGGAGTAAACGGAGAAAACAACCATTTTTCGGCAAGCAAACAATTATAAATTTTCCATTCGGTAAATTAGGAGGGTTATCTCGCACTCCTGTATAGTCAGTAAACCGTCCACTGGGTGCAAGGTGCAACATATAATCTTCGGTCGTAACTTGTAGTAATCGTTAAAATTTATAACAATAATTTACTTTACATAAATGTCGAGACTTGAAAGTGGGTAATGATTGTTCTTTCGCCAAGCACTCGGCATTGCGAAATGAAAGTCACAGCTCTTTTGGACGGGAACTAAAAAATACGAGGTCCCGTCTCACGGTAGCTTGGCTGTATAGCAGCCATCAACGCAACGCACAGGCAAAATTTATGCACATTCGCCTGTAGCTGGCGATGTCTCAATATAAGTGAAATATTCTTGACTGGTACGTTTAACATCATTATTCAACTTAACTCACTCTAAGTTAATTATTCATTTCATTTGTGAGGAAATATTTGTATGCAGGTAGTTTCTGGTCATGTAATTAAAAGATATTGCGCTTTTGAAATTTGCCTTGTTTCTGCAATGGAAACAAATGTAAATTGGTAGTAGTGAAATCCATTTGCACCATTTTAGTGTCATTTTTGCGCCAGGATATCACTCTTTCATTAAAGGTTTTTATACAGAAACCCTCAGTCCTTTTGCGCGAATATGGTACCTAACTGTCCCATTTTATTGAGAGTGCGATGGGGATATAAATATTAATTTTGTTTTTCCTCGTATTTGATCCTAGATAAAATATTCAAATAATATAAAATCACTCCACATAAAAATGAGACATAATTAAAATACTGTGTTAAATATGGCTGACCGAGCCGACTACAATATCATATTGTTATCATATTGCTATCATATCATGCGGCATGAAAAAAAAATTATTGTTTTTGAGCGGCCGATCACGAAGTTGTAAAATGCATTAATACATTTTCGTAATGAACATCGTTTAAAAAATTTATAATGATCATAAACATCTTCTACGATTATAAAATCATGCAGGTTTATAGTATCAGGGAACACAAATTATTTTACTGGATCCAGAAATCTTAACATGGAGACGATAGTTCAAAGATCTACCAGTTTTGTTTTATTTAGATACTCAGATTATTAGGTTAATATCTCTCTCTCTCTCTCTCTCTCTCTCTCTCTCTCTCTCTCTCTCTCTCATTTTTAGATATTTATTAAAGTTTTAATAATAAATATTTATTTATTCTTTTATTTACACATGAATGACAATTTGTAAAAAGTACTTAATACTCCCTAACATTACTATTCACTAAGATGACATCATTAGACTCCAGTCCATCCAAATTAATCAAAGTTAATTAGATTAACATCATACAGGTAACTTTTTCACGTGGAATATGCTATCGTCTGGTTAAATGAGTTTGAATTTGCTTCTGTTATCAATTCGGTAGGTAAGGTGTTGATGAGGTGTACCGATGGTCATTAATTAGTGACCGGGATGTGTTTATTACCTATGGACATGAATATGTAGCTAATGAATAGTCGAAACTATCACGTTTATAAGAGGCTGTAAAAATAGTCAATTTGGAGCTTGAAAAATATGTTGAGCCGGTTAGAGGTTACAAATAAAAATATAATAACAAATAAATAAGTAAATAAATAGATAAATAAATAATTAAATAAATAAATAATTAAATAAATAAATAAATAAGTTGAAAACTAACAATGATGAAATTTTATTGCCGGTAAATATATGTAAAAGTATATACAAACTGAATAAATAAATAAATAAATAAATAAATAAATTGATGACTAACAATCATAAAAATTTTACTGCCGGTCATTATATTTTAAAGTGCGCATTTTCTCCTATGATTTTTTGTCATATAATTTTTTGTCATATATACAAACTGAATAAATGAAAAAATAAATAAATAAATAAATAAATAAATAAATAGATCAATAAATACATATAAATAAGACTTCCATAATGTAAGTACACGGCGATGTTTTATTTAGAAATAGAAACAGTCTATAAGCCACCTATAAGCATGGCTTATAGGTGGCTTATATTTTGAGTGCCAATAAGCCAGGCTTATAGGTGGCTTATAGATGGAGGTCCTATAAGCCACCTATAAACCACCTATAAGCTCCTATAAGCCAATCTATAAGCTCCTATAAGCATGGCTTATAGGTGGCTTATAGATGGTATTTCATCCTGTGCATTAGGCCACCGTGGTCTCTTTTTTGTATGATAACGTAGATAATATATAAAGACACTAAAGTCACACGCACGAATGTATATAAACTTTGAAAAAACATCACATAATGGAATATTACATAACATACGAGTCAATTTAACAATTTTGAAATATATATATATATATATATATATATATATATATATATATATATATATATATATATATATATATATATATATAGTATATATCTTAATAAAACTTATCATACATTGAAAACTACTAAGTATCACCAACCATAAAGAAACTTCTTATATCTGATCCGGGTACATTACATCATTTGAGATGTGTTTTAGTTAAATATCTTAGGACCACTGATGCAGAAATAACAAATACCATACTTTACAATCAAACTTATTTACCTGTACTGAATAAACGAGTTATTTAACTACACTATCATGTTCAGATACATACTATGTTTGAATTTTGCATTCCTTTTCAGATTTATTTATTTAATTAATTTTAATTTCGACAATTGGATTTCATTTATTTGAGTTTCAGTTATTTTTTTTCTGATTTTCAATTTCAAGATTTTGCTAAGTACAGATAAATTTAGGTAAAGCATATTCTGTTTTTAAGATATAAATCTTTATTTGAGCAAAACGGTGCAAAAAAGCTTAAAATCTTAGTTTCACTCAGCTACCTTAAGCTGTAGAGTACGGAAATTAAAAGATGTGTGGAAGATAATTGTGACGTAAACGACCGCAACCATGACAGGGGTTTAAGTTATTCAAAGTTGCTATTTTACCTTGTGATTTTAACAGACAAATAACTTACTGTAAAATACTTTGATAAAGCATACACATAAAAGATTTTAGATACATTGAGAAGTTTCTACAATCATATGTTTTAACATTTACGTGTCTACTACGTAAACAAAAAGATACTGACTGATAATTTGATAAAAAAGTAAGAAACTGACCAGTCTAAAAAAATGTGTCCCTTTAAAACAATACATATATATATTTTTTAATTAATCA